>CM034542.1:209808-293315 GCA_020002185.1 Paraescarpia echinospica | reverse complement strand
CCTACCAAACCTTTACAAGGATGTAAGAAAACAATGTAACAATTTTTCCGACTTATCACTCATTTGGTCAGCCGGGGTCACATATAGACGTATTAGTCCAAAGGACTTCAGGGCCACTTGGCCCATTTTTTTTTCATATCATATACTGTTTTATTCAACTATAGTTTACAAACTGCACTGTACATGTTCCTTCGTTGTAAGAAACCTCCAGAATCAACATCTACAACTTGGATACAACTGCCTCGAGTGTCAACTGGTGGGCATAGGCAAAAGGTTTGGTTAAAAATCATGAAGAATTATTGACAATAGTTTATTATACATAAGCATAGACTGGGGTCTGGTAGCACCATTCTACATCAAACAGTTTATTATACATAAACACAGACTGGGGTCTGGTAGCACCATACTACATCAAACAGTTTATTATACACAAGCATAGACTGCGGTCTGGTAGCACCTTTCTACATCAAACAGTTTATTATACACAAGCATAGACTGGGGTCTGGTAGCGCCATGCTACATCAAACAGTTTATTATACATAAGCATAGACTGGGGTTTGGTAGCACCATGCTACATCAAACAGTTTATTATACACAAGCATGGGGTCTGGTAGCACCAAGCTACATCAAACAGTTTATTATACATAAGCATAGACTGGGGTCTGGTAGCACCTTTCTACATCAAACAGTTTATTATACATCAGCATAGACTGGGGTCTGGTAGCGCCATGCTACATCAAACAGTTTATTATACATAAGCATAGACTGGGGTCTGGTAGCACCATGCTACATCAAACAGTTTATTATACATAAGCATAGACTGGGGTCTGGTAGCACCTTTCTACATCAAACAGTTTATTATATACAAGCATAGACTGGGGTCTGGTAGCACCATGCTACATCAAACAGTTTATTATACATAAGCATAGACTGGGGTCTGGTAGCACCTTTCTACATCAAACAGTTTATTATATACAAGCATAGACTGGGGTCTGGTAGCACCATGCTACATCAAACAGTTTATTATACATAAGCATAGACTGGGGTCTGGTAGCACCTTTCTACATCAAACAGTTTATTATATACAAGCATAGACTGGGGTCTGGTAGCACCATGCTACATCAAACAGTTTATTATACATAAGCATAGACTGGGGTTTGGTAGCACCATGCTACATCAAACAGTTTACTATACACAAGCATTGACTGGGGTCTGGTAGCACCATGCTACATCAAACAGTTTACTATACACAAGCATAGACTGGGGTCTGGTAGCACCATGCTACATCAAACAGTTTATTATACATAAGCATAGACTGGGGTCTGGTAGCACCTTTCTACATCAAACAGTTTATTATATACAAGCATAGACTGGGGTCTGGTAGCACCATGCTACATCAAACAGTTTATTATACATAAGCATAGACTGAGGTCTGGTAGCACCTTTCTACATCAAACAGTTTATTATATACAAGCATAGACTGGGGTCTGGTAGCACCATGCTACATCAAACAGTTTATTATACATAAGCATAGACTGGGGTCTGGTAGCACCAAGCTACATCAAACAGTTTACTATACACAAGCATAGACTGGGGTCTGGTAGCACCATGCTACATCAAACAGTTTACTATACACAAGCATAGACTGGGGTCTGGTAACACCATGCTACACCAAACAGTTTATTATACATAAGCATAGACTGGGGTCTGGTAGCACCATGCTACATCAAACAGTTTATTATACATAAGCATAGACTGGGGTCTGGTAGCACCATGCTACATCAAACAGTTTATTATACATAAGCATAGACTGGGGTCTGGTAGCACCATGCTACATCAAACAGTTTATTATACATCAGCATAGACTGGGGTCTGGTAGCACCATGCTACATCAAACAGTTTAATATACATAAGCATAGACTGGGGTCTGGTAGCACCATGCTACACCAAACAGTTTATTATACATAAGCATAGACTGGGGTCTGGTAGCACCATGCTACATCAAACAGTTTATTATACATAAGCATAGACTGGGGTCTGGTAGCACCATGCTACATCAAACAGTTTATTATACATAAGCATAGACTGGGGTCTGGTAGCACCATGCTACATCAAACAGTTTAATATACATAAGCATAGACTGGGGTCTGGTAGCACCATGCTACACCAAACAGTTTATTATACATAAGCATAGACTGGGGTGGGGTCTGGTAGCACCATGCTACATCAAACAGTTTACTATACACAAGCATAGACTGGGGTCTGGTAGCACCATGCTACATCAAACAGTTTACTATACACAAGCATAGACTGGGGTCTGGTAGCACCATGCTACATCAAACAGTTTACTATACACAAGCATAGACTGGGGTCTGGTAGCACCATGCTACATCAAACAGTTTATTATACACAAGCATAGACTGGGGTCTGGTAGCACAATACTACATCAAACAGTTTATTATACATAAGCATAGACTGGGGTCTGGTAGCACCAAGCAACATCAAACAGTTTATTATACATTAGTATAGACTGGGGTCTGGTAGCACAATACCACATCAAACAGTTTGTTATACATAAGCATAGACGGGGGTCTGGTAGCACCATACTACATCAAACAGTTTATTATACACAAGCATAGACTGGGGTCTGGTAGCACCATACTACATCAAACAGTTTATTATACATAAGCATAGACTGGGGTCTGGTAGCACCATACTACATCAAACAGTTTATTATACACAAACATAGACTGGGGTCTGGTAGCACCATACTACATCAAACAGTTTATTATACACAAGCATAGACTGGGGTCTGGTAGCACCATGCTACATCAAACAGTATATTATACATAAGTATAGACTGGGGTCTGGTACCACCATGGTACATCAAACAGTTTATTATACATAAGCATAGACTAGGGTCTGGTAGCAACATGCTACATCAAACAGTTTATTATACATAAGTATAGACTGGGATCTGGTAGTACCATACTACATCAAACAGTTTATTATACACAAGGGTAGACTGGGGTCAGGTAGCAACATGCTTCATCAAACAGTTTATTATACTTAAGCATAGACTGGGGTCTGGTAGCACCTTGCTACATCAAACAGTTTATTATACACAAGCGTAGACTGGGGTCTGGTAGCACCATGCTACATCAAACAGTTTATTATACATAAGCATAGACTGGGGTCTGGTAGCACCATACTACATCAAACAGTTTATTATACATAAGCATAGACTGGGGTCTGGTAGCACCATCTTACATCAAACAGTTTATTATACATAAGCATAGCCTGGGGTCTGGTAGCACCATGCTACATCAAACAGTTTATTATACATAAACATAGACTAGGGTCTGGTAGCAACATGCTACATCAAACAGTTTATTATACATAAGTATAGACTGGGATCTGGTAGTACCATACTACATCAAACAGTTTATTATACACAAGGGTAGACTGGGGTCAGGTAGCACCATACTACATCAAACAGTTTATTATACATAAGCATAGACTGGGGTCTGGTAGCACCATACTACATCAAACTGTTTATTATACACAAGCATAGACTGGGGTCTGGTAGCACCATACTACATCAAACAGTTTATTATACATAAGCATAGACTGGGGTCTGGTAGCACCATACTACATCAAACAGTTTATTATACATAAGTATAGACTGGGGTCTGGTAGCACCATGCTACATCAAACAGTTTATTATACACAAGCTAGACTAGGTCTGGTAGCACCTGCCATGACTATTATACATAAGTATAGACTGGGGTCTGGTACCACCATGCTACATCAAACACATACATACATAGACTAGGTCTGGTAGTACCATATACATCAAGTTTATTATACACAAGGGTAGACTGGGGTCAGGTAGCACCATACTACATCAAACAGTTTATTATACATAAGCATAGACTGGGGTCTGGTAGCACCATACTACATCAAACTGTTTATTATACACAAGCATAGACTGGGGTCTGGTAGCACCATACTACATCAAACTGTTTATTATACACAAGCATAGACTGGGGTCTGGTAGCACCATACTACATCAAACAGTTTATTATACATAAGTATAAACTGGGGTCTGGTAGCACCATGCTACATCGAACAGTTTATTATACATAAGTATAGACTGGGGTCTGGTAGCACCATGCTACATCAAACAGTTTATTATACACAATCATAGACTGGGGTCTGGTAGCACAATACTACATCAAACTGTATATTATACACAAGCATAGACTG
This sequence comes from Paraescarpia echinospica, assembly GCA_020002185.1. Lineage (NCBI taxonomy): Eukaryota > Metazoa > Annelida > Polychaeta > Sabellida > Siboglinidae > Paraescarpia > Paraescarpia echinospica. Next base: position 289,046 of record CM034542.1, on the reverse strand, counting down.
GGGTCTGGTAGCACCATACTACATCAAACAGTTTATTATACATAAGCATAGACTGGGGTCTGGTAGCATAATGCTACATCAAACAGTTTATTATTCATAAGCATAGACTGGGGTCTGGTAGCACAATACTTAATACATGAAAGAGTTTATTATACATTAACATAGACTGAGTATCACCATACTTACTACATCAAACTGAATACTTTCCTAACTTTCGGTAGTCGCGTTGGTTTGTCAGGGAGTGAAGTTTGATTTTATGGGCATTCCCAGGGATTTGGTGCAACATTTCTTATAGAACAGAGTGTGGGTCTCTGTCATCTGTCTATCATATGTTATAGAACAGATTGTGGGTCTCTGTCATCTGTCTATCATCTGTTATAGAACAGAGTGTGGGTCTCTGTCATCTGTCTATCGTCTGTTATAGAACATATTGTAGGTCTCTGTCATCTGTCTATCATCTGTTATAGAACAGAGTGTGGGTATCTGTCATCTGTCTATCATATGTTATAGAACATAGTGTGGGTCTCTGTCATCTGTCTATCATCTGTTATAGAACAGATTGTGGGTCTCTGTCATCTGTATATCATCTGTTATAGAACAGAGTGTGGGTATCTGTCATCTGTCTATCATATGTTATTGAACAGTGTGGGTCTCTGTCATCTGTCTATCATCTGTTTTAGAACAGATTGTGGGTCTCTGTCATCTGTCTATCATCTGTTATAGAACAGATTGTGGGTCTCTGTCATCTGTCTATCATGTTATAGAACAGAGTGTGGGTCTCTGCCATCTGTCTATCATATGTTATAGAACATATTGTGGGTATCTGTCATCTGTCTATCATATGTTATAGAACAGAGTGTGGGTCTCTGTCATCTGTCTATCATCTGTTATAGAACAGATTGTGGGTCTCTGTCATCTGTCTATCATCTGTTATAGAACAGAGTGTGGGTCTCTGTTATCTGTCTATCATCTGTTTTAGAACAGAGTGTGGGTCTCTGTCATCTGGCTATCATCTGTTATAGAACAGATTGTGGGTCTCTGTCATCTGTCTTTCATATGTTATAGAACAGAGTGTGGGTCTGTGTCATCTGTCTATCATATGTTATAGAACAGATTGTGGGTCTCTGTCATCTGTCTATCATGTGTTATAGAACATAGAACAGAGATTGGGTCTCTGTCATCTGTCTATCATCTGTTATAGAACAGAGGAGTGTGGGTCTCTGTCATCTGTCTATCATATGTTATAGAACAGAGTGTGGGTCTCTGTCATTTGTCTATCATCTGTTATAGAACAGATTGTGGGTCTCTGTCATCTGTCTATCATCTGTTATAGAACAGAGTGTGGGTCTCTGTCATCTGTCTATCATCTGTTATAGAACAGAGGAGTGTGGGTCTCTGTCATATGTCTATCATATGTTATAGAACAGAGTGTGGGTCTCTGTTAACTGTCTATCATCTGTTATAGAACAGATTGTGGGTCTCTCTCATCTGTCTATCATCTGTTATAGAACAGAGTGTGGGTCTCTGTCATCTGTCTATCATCTGTTTTATAACAGAGTGTGGGTCTCTGTCATCTGTCTATCATCTGTTACAGAACAGAGTGTGGGTCTGTGTCATCTGTCTATCACATGTTATAGAACAGAGTGTGGGTCTCTGTCATCTGTCTATCATATGTTATAGAACAGAGTGTGGGTCTCTGTCATCTGTCTATCATATGTTATAGAACAGATTGTGGGTCTGTGTCATCTGTCTATCATCTGTTATAGAACAGAGTGTGGGTCTCTGTCATCTGTCTATCATCTGTTTTAGAACAGATTGTGGGTCTCTGTCATCTCTCTATCATATGTTATAGAACAGAGTGTGGGTCTCTGTCATCTGTCTATCATCTGTTATAGAACAGATTGTGGGTCTCTGTCATCTGTCTATCATCTGTTATAGAACAGATTGTGGGTCTCTGTCATCTGTCTATCATCTGTTATAGAACAGAGTATGGGTCTCTGTTATCTGTCTATCATCTGTTTTAGAACAGAGTGTGGGTCTCTGTCGTCTGTCTATCATCTGTTATAGAACAGATTGTGGGTCTCTGTCATCTGTCTATCATATGTTATAGAACAGAGTGTGGGTCTGTGTCATCTGTCTATCATATGTTATAGAACAGATTGTGGGTCTCTGTCATCTGTCTATCATCTGTTATAGAACAGAGTGTGGGTCTCTGTCATCTGTCTATCATATGTTATAGAACATAGAACAGAGTGTGGGTCTCTGTCATCTGTCTATCACCTGTTATAGAACAGAGGAGTGTTGGTCTCTGTCATCTGTCTATCATATGTTATAGAACAGAGTGTGGGTCTCTGTCATCTGTCTATCATCTGTTATAGAACAGATTGTGGGTCTCTGTCATCTGTCTATCATCTGTTATAGAACAGAGTGTGGGTCTCTGTCATATGTCTATCATCTGTTATAGAACAGAGGAGTGTGGGTCTCTGTCATATGTCTATCATATGTTATAGAACAGAGTGTGGGTCTCTGACAACTGTCTATCATCTGTTATAGAACAGATTGTGGGTCTCTGTCATCTGTCTATCATCTGTTATAGAACAGAGTGTGGGTCTCTGTCATCTGTCTATCATCTGTTTTATAACAGAGTGTGGGTCTCTGTCATCTGTCTATCATCTGTTACAGAACAGAGTGTGGGTCTGTGTCATCTGTCTATCACATGTTATAGAACAGAGTGTGGGTCTCTGTCATCTGTCTATCATATGTTATAGAACAGAGTGTGGGTCTCTGTCATCTGTCTATCATATGTTATAGAACAGATTGTGGGTCTGTGTCATATGTCTATCATCTGTTATAGAACAGAGTGTGGGTCTCTGTCATCTGTCTATCATCTGTTTTAGAACAGATTGTGGGTCTCTGTCATCTGTCTATCATCTGTTATAGAACAGAGTGTGGTTCTCTGTCATCTGTCTATCATCTGTTATAGAACAGATTGTGGGTCTCTGTCATCTGTCTATCATCTGTTATAGAACAGATTGTGGGTCTCTGTCATCTGTCTATCATCTGTTATAGAACAGAGTGTGGGTCTCTGTCATCTGTCTATCATCTGTTATAGAACAGATTGTGGGTCTCTGTCATCTGTCTATCATCTGTTTTAGAACAGAGTGTGGGTCTCTGTCATCTGTCTATCATCTGTTATAGAACAGATTGTGGGTCTCTGTCATCTGTCTATCATCTGTTATAGAACAGAGTGTGGGTCTCTGTCATCTGTCTATCATATGTTATAGAACATAGAACAGAGTGTGGGTCTCTGTCATCTGTCTATCACCTGTTATAGAACAGAGGAGTGTGGGTCTCTGTCATCTGTCTATCATATGTTATAGAACAGAGTGTGGGTCTCTGTCATCTGTCTATCATCTGTTATAGAACAGATTGTGGGTCTCTGTCATCTGTCTATCATCTGTTATAGAACAGAGTGTGGGTCTCTGTCATATGTCTATCATCTGTTATAGAACAGAGGAGTGTGGGTCTCTGTCATATGTCTATCATATGTTATAGAACAGAGTGTGGGTCTCTGACAACTGTCTGTCATCTGTTATAGAACAGATTGTGGGTCTCTGTCATCTGTCTATCATCTGTTATAGAACAGAGTGTGGGTCTCTGTCATCTGTCTATCATCTGTTTTATAACAGAGTGTGGGTCTCTGTCATCTGTCTATCATCTGTTACAGAACAGAGTGTGGGTCTGTGTCATCTGCATAGACTGGGGTCTGGTAGCGCCATGCTACATCAAACAGTTTATTATACATAAGCATAGACTGGGGTTTGGTAGCACCATGCTACATCAAACAGTTTATTATACACAAGCATGGGGTCTGGTAGCACCAAGCTACATCAAACAGTTTATTATACATAAACACAGACTGGGGTCTGGTAGCACCATACTACATCAAACAGTTTATTATACACAAGCATAGACTGGGGTCTGGTAGCACCTTTCTACATCAAACAGTTTATTATACACAAGCATAGACTGGGGTCTGGTAGCGCCATGCTACATCAAACAGTTTATTATACATAAGCATAGACTGGGGTTTGGTAGCACCATGCTACATCAAACAGTTTATTATACACAAGCATGGGGTCTGGTAGCACCAAGCTACATCAAACAGTTTATTATACATAAGCATAGACTGGGGTCTGGTAGCACCTTTCTACATCAAACAGTTTATTATACACAAGCATAGACTGGGGTCTGGTAGCGCCATGCTACATCAAACAGTTTATTATACATAAGCATAGACTGGGGTCTGGTAGCACCTTTCTACATCAAACAGTTTATTAGATCTGTCTATCATATGTTATAGAACAGAGTGTGGGTCTCTGTCATCTGTCTATCATATGTTATAGAACAGATTGTGGGTCTGTGTCATATGTCTATCATCTTTTATAGAACAGAGTGTGGGTCTCTGTCATCTGTCTATCATCTGTTTTAGAACAGATTGTGGGTCTCTGTCATCTGTCTATCATCTGTTATAGAACAGAGTGTGGGTCTCTGTCATCTGTCTATCATCTGTTATAGAACAGATTGTGGGTCTCTGTCATATGTCTATCATCATGTTATAGAACAGATTGTGGGTCTCTGTCATCTGTCTATCATCTGTTATAGAACAGAGTGTGGGTATCTGTCATCTGTCTATCATATGTTATAGAACAGAGTGTGGGTCTCTGTCATCTGTCTATCATCTGTTATAGAACATATTGTGGGTCTCTGTCATCTGTCTATCATCTGTTATAGAACAGAGTGTGGGTATCTGTCATCTGTCTATCATATGTTATAGAACAGTGTGGGTCTCTGTCATCTGTCTATCATCTGTTTTAGAACAGATTGTGGGTCTCTGTCATCTGTCTATCATCTGTTATAGAACAGATTGTGGGTCTCTGTCATCTGTCTATCATATGTTATAGAACAAAGTGTGGGTCTCTGCCATCTGTCTATCATATGTTATAGAACATATTGTGGGTATTTGTCATCTGTCTATCATATGTTATAGAACAGAGTGTGGGTCTCTGTCATCTGTCTATCATCTGTTATAGAACAGATTGTGGGTCTCTGTCATCTGTCTATCATCTGTTATAGAACAGATTGTGGGTCTCTGTCATCTGTCTATCATCTGTTATAGAACAGAGTATGGGTCTCTGTTATCTGTCTATCATCTGTTTTAGAACAGAGTGTGGGTCTCTGTCGTCTGTCTATCATCTGTTATAGAACAGATTGTGGGTCTCTGTCATCTGTCTATCATATGTTATAGAACAGAGTGTGGGTCTGTGTCATCTGTCTATCATATGTTATAGAACAGATTGTGGGTCTCTGTCATCTGTCTATCATCTGTTATAGCACAGAGTGTGGGTCTCTGTCATCTGTCTATCATATGTTATAGAACATAGAACAGAGTGTGGGTCTCTGTCATCTGTCTATCACCTGTTATAGAACAGAGGAGTGTGGGTCTCTGTCATCTGTCTATCATATGTTATAGAACAGATTGTGGGTCTCTGTCATCTGTCTATCATCTGTTATAGAACAGAGTGTGGGTCTCTGTCATCTGTCTATCATCTGTTATAGAACAGAGTGTGGGTCTCTGTCATATGTCTATCATCTGTTATAGAACAGAGGAGTGTGGGTCTCTGTCATATGTCTATCATATGTTATAGAACAGAGTGTGGGTCTCTGACAACTGTCTATCATCTGTTATAGAACAGATTGTGGGTCTCTGTCATCTGTCTATCATCTGTTATAGAACAGAGTGTGGGTCTCTGTCATCTGTCTATCATCTGTTTTATAACAGAGTGTGGGTCTCTGTCATCTGTCTATCATCTGTTATAGAACAGAGTGTGGGTCTCTGTCATCTGTCTATCATGTTATAGAACAGAGTGTGGGTCTCTGTCATCTGTCTATCATATGTTATAGAACAGATTGTGGGTCTCTGTCATCTGTCTATCATATGTTATAGAACAGAGTGTGGGTCTCTGTCATCTGTCTATCATCTGTTTTAGAACAGATTGTGGGTCTCTGTCATCTGTCTATCATCTGTTATAGAACAGAGTGTGGGTCTCTGTCATCTGTCTATCATCTGTTATAGAACAGATTGTGGGTCTCTGTCATCTGTCTATCATCTGTTATAGAACAGATTGTGGGTCTCTGTCATCTGTCTATCATCTGTTATAGAACAGAGTGTGGGTCTCTGTCATCTGTCTATCATCTGTTATAGAACAGATTGTGGGTCTCTGTCATCTGTCTATCATCTGTTTTAGAACAGAGTGTGGGTCTCTGTCATCTGTCTATCATCTGTTATAGAACAGATTGTGGGTCTCTGTCATCTGTCTATCATCTGTTATAGAACAGAGTGTGGGTCTCTGTCATCTGTCTATCATATGTTATAGAACATAGAACAGAGTGTGGGTCTCTGTCATCTGTCTATCACCTGTTATAGAACAGAGGAGTGTGGGTCTCTGTCATCTGTCTATCATATGTTATAGAACAGAGTGTGGGTCTCTGTCATCTGTCTATCATCTGTTATAGAACAGATTGTGGGTCTCTGTCATCTGTCTATCATCTGTTATAGAACAGAGTGTGGGTCTCTGTCATATGTCTATCATCTGTTATAGAACAGAGGAGTGTGGGTCTCTGTCATATGTCTATCATATGTTATAGAACAGAGTGTGGGTCTCTGACAACTGTCTATCATCTGTTATAGAACAGATTGTGGGTCTCTGTCATCTGTCTATCATCTGTTATAGAACAGAGTGTGGGTCTCTGTCATCTGTCTATCATCTGTTATAGAACAGAGTGTGGGTCTCTGTCATCTGTCTATCGTCTGTTATAGAACAGAGTGTGGGTCGCTGTCATCTGTCTATCATATGTTATAGAACATATTGTGGGTCTCTGTCATCTGTCTATCATCTGTTATAGAACAGAGTGTGGGTATCTGTCATCTGTCTATCATATGTTATAGAACAGAGTGTGGGTCTCTGTCATCTGTCTATCATGTGTTATAGAACAGATTGTGGGTCTCTGTCATCTGTCTATCATCTGTTATAGAACAGAGTGTGGGTATCTGTCATCTGTCTATCATATGTTATAGAACAGTGTGGGTCTCTGTCATCTGTCTATCATCTGTTTTAGAACAGATTGTGGGTCTCTGTCATCTGTCTATCATCTGTTATAGAACAGATTGTGGGTCTCTGTCATCTGTCTATCATATGTTATAGAACAGAGTGTGGGTCTCTGCCATCTGTCTATCATATGTTATAGAACATATTGTGGGTATCTGTCATCTGTCTATCATATGTTATAGAACAGAGTGTGGGTCTCTGTCATCTGTCTATCATCTGTTATAGAACAGATTGTGGGTCTCTGTCATCTGTCTATCATCTGTTACAGAACAGAGTGTGGGTCTGTGTCATCTGTCTATCACATGTTATAGAACAGAGTGTGGGTCTCTGTCATCTGTCTATCATATGTTATAGAACAGAGTGTGGGTCTCTGTCATCTGTCTATCATATGTTATAGAACAGATTGTGGGTCTGTGTCATATGTCTATCATCTTTTATAGAACAGAGTGTGGGTCTCTGTCATCTGTCTATCATCTGTTTTAGAACAGATTGTGGGTCTCTGTCATCTGTCTATCATCTGTTATAGAACAGAGTGTGGGTCTCTGTCATCTGTCTATCATCTGTTATAGAACAGATTGTGGGTCTCTGTCATATGTCTATCATCTGTTATAGAACAGATTGTGGGTCTCTGTCATCTGTCTATCATCTGTTATAGAACAGAGTGTGGGTATCTGTCATCTGTCTATCATATGTTATAGAACAGAGTGTGGGTCTCTGTCATCTGTCTATCATCTGTTATAGAACATATTGTGGGTCTCTGTCATCTGTCTATCATCTGTTATAGAACAGAGTGTGGGTATCTGTCATCTGTCTATCATATGTTATAGAACAGTGTGGGTCTCTGTCATCTGTCTATCATCTGTTTTAGAACAGATTGTGGGTCTCTGTCATCTGTCTATCATCTGTTATAGAACAGATTGTGGGTCTCTGTCATCTGTCTATCATATGTTATAGAACAAAGTGTGGGTCTCTGCCATCTGTCTATCATATGTTATAGAACATATTGTGGGTATTTGTCATCTGTCTATCATATGTTATAGAACAGAGTGTGGGTCTCTGTCATCTGTCTATCATCTGTTATAGAACAGATTGTGGGTCTCTGTCATCTGTCTATCATCTGTTATAGAACAGATTGTGGGTCTCTGTCATCTGTCTATCATCTGTTATAGAACAGAGTATGGGTCTCTGTTATCTGTCTATCATCTGTTTTAGAACAGAGTGTGGGTCTCTGTCGTCTGTCTATCATCTGTTATAGAACAGATTGTGGGTCTCTGTCATCTGTCTATCATATGTTATAGAACAGAGTGTGGGTCTGTGTCATCTGTCTATCATATGTTATAGAACAGATTGTGGGTCTCTGTCATCTGTCTATCATCTGTTATAGAACAGAGTGTGGGTCTCTGTCATCTGTCTATCATATGTTATAGAACATAGAACAGAGTGTGGGTCTCTGTCATCTGTCTATCACCTGTTATAGAACAGAGGAGTGTTGGTCTCTGTCATCTGTCTATCATATGTTATAGAACAGAGTGTGGGTCTCTGTCATCTGTCTATCATCTGTTATAGAACAGATTGTGGGTCTCTGTCATCTGTCTATCATCTGTTATAGAACAGAGTGTGGGTCTCTGTCATATGTCTATCATCTGTTATAGAACAGAGGAGTGTGGGTCTCTGTCATATGTCTATCATATGTTATAGAACAGAGTGTGGGTCTCTGACAACTGTCTGTCATCTGTTATAGAACAGATTGTGGGTCTCTGTCATCTGTCTATCATCTGTTATAGAACAGAGTGTGGGTCTCTGTCATCTGTCTATCATCTGTTTTATAACAGAGTGTGGGTCTCTGTCATCTGTCTATCATCTGTTACAGAACAGAGTGTGGGTCTGTGTCATCTGTCTATCACATGTTATAGAACAGAGTGTGGGTCTCTGTCATCTGTCTATCATATGTTATAGAACAGAGTGTGGGTCTCTGTCATCTGTCTATCATATGTTATAGAACAGATTGTGGGTCTGTGTCATATGTCTATCATCTGTTATAGAACAGAGTGTGGGTCTCTGTCATCTGTCTATCATCTGTTTTAGAACAGATTGTGGGTCTCTGTCATCTGTCTATCATCTGTTATAGAACAGAGTGTGGGTCTCTGTCATCTGTCTATCATCTGTTATAGAACAGATTGTGGGTCTCTGTCATCTGTCTATCATCTGTTATAGAACAGATTGTGGGTCTCTGTCATCTGTCTATCATCTGTTATAGAACAGAGTATGGGTCTCTGTTATCTGTCTATCATCTGTTTTAGAACAGAGTGTGGGTCTCTGTCGTCTGTCTATCATCTGTTATAGAACAGATTGTGGGTCTCTGTCATCTGTCTATCATATGTTATAGAACAGAGTGTGGGTCTGTGTCATCTGTCTATCATATGTTATAGAACAGATTGTGGGTCTCTGTCATCTGTCTATCATCTGTTATAGAACAGAGTGTGGGTCTCTGTCATCTGTCTATCATATGTTATAGAACATAGAACAGAGTGTGGGTCTCTGTCATCTGTCTATCACCTGTTATAGAACAGAGGAGTGTGGGTCTCTGTCATCTGTCTATCATATGTTATAGAACAGAGTGTGGGTCTCTGTCATCTGTCTATCATCTGTTATAGAACAGATTGTGGGTCTCTGTCATCTGTCTATCATCTGTTATAGAACAGAGTGTGGGTCTCTGTCATATGTCTATCATCTGTTATAGAACAGAGGAGTGTGGGTCTCTGTCATATGTCTATCATATGTTATAGAACAGAGTGTGGGTCTCTGACAACTGTCTATCATCTGTTATAGAACAGATTGTGGGTCTCTGTCATCTGTCTATCATCTGTTATAGAACAGAGTGTGGGTCTCTGTCATCTGTCTATCATCTGTTTTATAACAGAGTGTGGGTCTCTGTCATCTGTCTATCATCTGTTACAGAACATAGTGTGGGTCTGTGTCATCTGTCTATCACATGTTATAGAACAGAGTGTGGGTCTCTGTCATCTGTCTATCATCTGTTATAGAACAGAGTGTGGGTCTCTGTCATTTGTCTATCATCTGTTATAGAACAGATTGTGGGTCTCTGTCATCTGTCTATCATCTGTTATAGAACAGATTGTGGGTCTCTGTCATCTGTCTATCATCTGTTATAGAACAGAGTGTGGGTCTCTGTCATCTGTCTATCGTCTGTTATAGAACAGATTGTGGGTCTCTGTCATCTGTCTATCATCTGTTTTAGAACAAAGTGTGGGTCTCTGTCATCTGTCTATCATCTGTTATAGAACAGATTGTGGGTCTCTGTCATCTGTCTATCATCTGTTTTAGAACAGAGTGTGGGTCTCTGTCATCTGTCTATCATCTGTATGTCCAATGTATGTCAGTTCTGCATTTATCGGACTGAAATTTTGTAGGTCTGTTAGCACGTCCAAAGCCATCTATTTAGATGGTTCATAGACTTAATGTTTTCTAGTTTCACTGGGAGAGCTTGTGGCTAATTGTTTGATTGGTGGCTGGCGAGAGAGTGCATGCTAACTAACAGCATTATACAGTAACATTGTAGCTATCCCCGGGCATCATATAATCTCTTTCAACTTGAGGCGGCTTTTACCAGAAAATATTAATGTGTGTCTTTTCTCGCCATGCAACACCGGGTTACTCAGTTCGTTATATCTTTAATTCTCGTACCTACATTTAGTCATCTCGTCATAATCTTCATGTTTCAGGAATTAATCCGAATGATGCTGACAAGAGGAAGAATGACCTTGAAGGATCTGTCACAGACCATACCATGCCGCTCTTCCACATTACACAGAACTACAGTCACTGAAGACAAGACGTAGATATTGCTGGTGTGGAACGTGACCTGACTTCCAGTTTTGTGTCTTCCTCACACAGTGGCCAAAGGATGAATGAACTGACACCATTCTGTGTATGTTGGACTACAGATGGAATACATGGGTAATGATGAATCGTAGCATTATGTGTCATCCTGGAGAACACATTAGTGGACTGGCTGTGATTTTGTGAGAGCTGGTGCAACTTGATAGGTTTAATATGACATCATCATGGATGTATCTATTTCTTTACATTGTTGTGAGAGGTGGTGCAACTTGATAGGTTTATTATGACATCATCATGCATGTATCTATTTCTTGACATTGTTCTGAGAGGTGGTGCAACTTGATAGGTTTATTATGACATCATCATGCATGTATCTATTTCTTGACATTGTTGTGAGAGGTGGTGCAACTTGATAGGTTTATTATAACATCATCATGGATGTATCTATTTCTTGACATTGTTCTGAGAAGTGATAGGTTTATTATGACATCATCATGCATGTATCTATTTCTTGACATTGTTCTGAGAAGTGGTGCAACTTGATAGGTTTATTATGACATCATCATGCATGTATCTATTTCTTGACATTGTTGTGAGAGGTGGTGCAACTTGATAGGTTTATTATAACATCATCATGGATGTATCTATTTCTTGACATTGTTGTGAGAGGTGGTGCAACTTGATAGGTTTATTATGACATCATCATGGATGTATCTATTTCTTGACATTGTTCTGAGAGGTGGTGCAACTTGATAGGTTTATTATGACATCATCATGCATGTATCTATTTCTTGACATTGTTGTGAGAGGTGGTGCAACTTGATAGGTTTATTATAACATCATCATGGATGTATCTATTTCTTGACATTGTTGTGAGAGGTGGTGCAACTTGATAGGTTTATTATAACATCATCATGGATGTATCTATTTCTTGACATTGTTCTGAGAGGTGGTGCAACTTGATAGGTTTATTATAACATCATCATGGATGTTTCTATTTCTTTACATTGTTCTGAGAAGTGGTGCAACTTGATAGGTTTATTATGACATCATCATGGATGTATCTATTTCTTGACATTGTTCTGAGAGGTGGTGCAACTTGATAGGTTTATTATAACATCATCATGGATGTATCTATTTCTTGACATTGTTCTGAGAGGTGGTGCAACTTGATAGGTTTATTATGACATCATCATGGATGTATCTATTTCTTGACATTGTTCTGAGAGGTGGTGCAACTTGATAGGTTTATTATGACATCATCATGCATGTATCTATTTCTTTACATTGTTGTGAGAGGTGGTGCAACTTGATAGGTTTATTATAACATCATCATGGATGTATCTATTTCTTGACATTGTTGTGAGAGGTGGTGCAACTTGATAGGTTTATTATAACATCATCATGGATGTATCTATTTCTTTACATTGTTGTGAGAGGTGGTGCAACTTGATAGGTTTATTATAACATCATCATGGATGTATCTATTTCTTTACATTGTTGCGAGAGGTGGTGCAACTTGATAGGTTTATTATGACATCATCATGGATGTATCTATTTCTTTACATTGTTGCGAGAGGTGGTGCAACTTGATAGGTTTATTATAACATCATCATGGATGTATCTGTTTCTTTACATTGTTGTGAGAGGTGGTGCAACTTGATAGGTTTATTATAACATCATCATGGATGTATCTATTTCTTTACATTATTGTGAGAGGTGGTGCAACTTGATAGGTTTATTATAACATCATCATGGATGTATCTATTTCTTTACATTGTTGTGAGAGGTGGTGCAACTTGATAGGTTTATTATGACATCATCATGGATGTATCTATTTCTTGACATTGTTGTGAGAGGTGGTGCAACTTGATAGGTTTATTATGACATCATCATGGATGTATCTATTTCTTGACATTGTTGTGAGAGGTGGTGCAACTTGATAGGTTTATTATGACATCATCATGGATGTATCTATTTCTTTACATTGTTGTGAGAGGTGGTGCAACTTGATAGGTTTATTATGACATCATCATGGATGTATCTATTTCTTTACATTGTTGTGAGAGGTGGTGCAACTTGATAGGTTTATTATGACATCATCATGCATGTATCTATTTCTTTACATTGTTGTGAGAGGTGGTGCAACTTGATAGGTTTATTATGACATCATCATGGATGTATCTATTTCTTGAGATTGTTGTGAGAGGTGGTGCAACTTGATAGGTTTATTATGACATCATCATGGATGTATCTATTTCTTGACATTGTTGTGAGAGGTGGTGCAACTTGATAGGTTTATTATGACATCATCATGGATGTATCTATTTCTTGACATTGTTGTGAGAGGTGGTGCAACTTGATAGGTTTATTATGACATCATCATGCATGTATCTATTTCTTTACATTGTTGTGAGAGGTGGTGCAACTTGATAGGTTTATTATGACATCATCATGCATGTATATATTTCTTTACATTGTTGTTAGAGGTGGTGCAACTTGATAGGTTTATTATGACATCATCATGCATGTATCTATTTCTTTACATTGTTGTGAGAGGTGGTGCAACTTGATAGGTTTATTATAACATCATCATGCATGTATCTATTTCTTTACATTGTTGTGAGAGGTGGTGCAACTTGATAGGTTTATTATAACATCATCATGCATGTATCTATTTCTTTACATTGTTGAGAGGTGGTGCAACTTGATAGGTTTATTATAACATCATCATGGATGTATCTATTTCTTTACATTGTTGTGAGAGGTGGTGCAACTTGATAGGTTTATTATGACATCATCATGGATGTATCTATTTCTTTACATTGTTGTGAGAGGTGGTGCAACTTGATAGGTTTATTATGACATCATCAAGGATGTATCTATTTCTTTACATTGTTGTGAGAGGTGGTGCAACTTGATAGGTTTATTATGACATCATCACGGATGTATCTATTTCTTTACATTGTTGTGAGAGGTGGTGCAACTTGATAGGTTTATTATGACATCATCATGGATGTATCTATTTATTTACATAGTTGTGAGAGGTGGTGCAACTTGATAGGTTTATTATAACATCATCATGGATGTATCTATTTCTTGACATTGTTCTGAGAGGTGGTGCAACTTGATAGGTTTATTATAACATCATCATGGATGTATCTATTTCTTTACATTGTTGTGAGAGGTGGTGCAAATTGATAGGTTTATTATAACATCATCATGGATGTATCTATTTCTTTACATTGTTGTGAGAGGTGGTGCAACTTGATAGGTTTATTATAACATCATCATGGATGTATCTATTTCTTTACATTGTTGTGAGAGGTGGTGCAACTTGATAGGTTTATTACAACATCATCATGGATGTATCTATTTCTTTACATTGTTGTGAGATGTGGTGCAACTTGATAGGTTTATTACAACATCATCATGGATGTATCTATTTCTTTACATTGTTGTGAGAGGTGGTGCAACTTGATAGGTTTATTATGACATCATCATGCATGTATCTATTTCTTTACATTGTTGTGAGAGGTGGTGCAACTTGATAGGTTTATTATGACATCATCATGCATGTATCTATTTCTTTACATTGTTGTGAGAGGTGGTGCAACTTGATAGGTTTATTATAACATCATCATGCATGTATCTATTTCTTTACATTGTTGTGAGAGGTGGTGCAACTTGATAGGTTTATTATAACATCATCATGCATGTATCTATTTCTTTACATTGTTGTGAGAGGTGGTGCAACTTGATAGGTTTATTATAACATCATCATGGATGTATCTATTTCTTTACATTGTTGTGAGAGGTGGTGCAACTTGATAGGTTTATTATGATATCATCATGGATGTATCTATTTCTTGACATTGTTGTGAGAAGTGGTGCAACTTGATAGGTTTATTATAACATCATCATGCATGTATCTATTTCTTTACATTGTTGTGAGAGGTGGTGCAACTTGATAGGTTTATTATAACATCATCATGGATGTATCTATTTCTTTACATTGTTGTGAGAGGTGGTGCAACTTGATAGGTTTATTATGACATCATCATGGATGTATCTATTTCTTTACATTGTTCTGAGAGTTACTTGTCTTGTTTGAAAGCTGGTGGAAAACCACAGTTTGCACAAAAACTACCTATCCTTGAACATATTTTAAATTGTGAGTGCCAAATAAATGTTTTCATTTACCAAAATATTATATTTTGTACTTAACAAATATAAGTATTCTTTTACTGAAATGATCAAATGCATGGTTGCAAATGCAGGAACAGAAATTAACAACAATATAGTGATCTGTTAAATAATTTGTGTATATAATGCTTTTCATATATGGTAATGTGGCATCATCAAAGGGACACTGTCAACAAAGTATGCACAAAATTTGACACACACCCGTGGCGGCCCCTGGAGAATGACTTACCACCCAATTTGTCTTGTGAAAGAATAAAATAATTCTGCAGAAAGAAGAACTTGATATTCCCACACAAACTTTGACAAGGGATTCGCACACACTAATATAACGTCTTAATCAAACACCAGTCTTATTATAAATCCAGTTTGGGATATAGCCAGTTCTTGTTGGCACCCGGAAAACACAGGCCTTTTAACGTTGGGTGTAGTTGAGCATCAAGGGGTTGCAGATGGAGGTCCCGAGGGGTATAGTTGTAGTTTTTTGGGAGCCTGAAATTCTCCTGGGTTACAAAAATCGAAAGTTGACAAATATATATAATATCTATATTAGTTCCCTGTGCAGGCCTAGAATTTTAGCTCAAGCCCGGCCCGCAAAATATCTCAAGTCAGGCCCAGCCCAGGCCCACAATTAAAGTAAACTAAAAGCAAATGGTTGTCCCAGGTCCCGCCAACAGGTTTCTGGCCCAGGCCCACGGGCCAAAAGTGGGTCAGCACGCAGCCCACGGCCCACAAAACATCAACTTAAAAAACAGTATTTTTTAGTTTTAACATTGATAACTGAAATTAAGATATGACATTCATGCTTTACAACACATGCAGATCATGAATTACTACTATTCCTGTATGACATTACTTATGGTAGCTGCATCAAAAGAACAACAAAACACTAAATATTGACTCAAAATATTTTATCTGTAAAAAAAAAAAATTTAACTCAAACAATTCTGGTTTTGCACGAAAAATGAAATGAAGATAATTCAAAGATTACATTACAAAGACATGGTTATGAAACTATCAGTATATTTAATAGGTCATAGTTTACAAGATTCAATTTATTTGACCTTGTCCACATACACATTATATACATTAGTACATTGGTAATATGTAAGGTCGGGGAGACTCCCGTTAAGACATATATCGTTGCTAGCACGGGAGCCATCCCACAAATGTAAACAATAACATGTACATAGTATGATCAGATTAGTAAATTATAATCATTGCTTTAAGAATTACAAATATAGCAATTCTGGATAAAACAGCATGTGGTTCATAATTTAGAATAATGTAATTTTTTATGTAACTTGAGAAACCATGTAGAGTGTGTGTATAAATTTTCTGAATTATAATGTCAGGTGTATTATTAACTGTCTCAACTACATGATATCTATTGCATGTTTTGGCAAATTCATGTTTGACTCTAGGTATATGCAGATCATTTTGTTTATGTGTGTTGTGTTGAAGAACGGCATAGTTGTGTGTGCAAGGAATAACTTTGAAATATTTGGGTAACTGGTTGTTAATTAATTTGTTGTAGAACTTTAATTGCTGGAGTCTATAAATGTCATCCAACTTTAGTAACTGAAGTGTTTTATAAATATGACTTGTGTGAGCATTGTATTTACTTAGGGATATTATTCCCATTGCTTTTTTCTGTAATTTGAAAATGTTATGTGCCTGATGACCCCCATATGAGGATACCATAATTAATATGAGGGAGAATAAAAGAATTATACATAATCTACAGTTGTATAATGCAATAAGTGGTAAAAAGTGCTTAAGTTTATTTATAATTCCTATTGTTTTAGTTATTTTATTTGCTATTTTGTTTGTGTGACTCTGCCAATTTAAATGGTTATTTATGGGAATGCCTAAAAATTTGAAATCATTTACACCTTCAATGTTTGTCCCATATGTTTCTAATAGAGGTAATAAGATAATAGAGAGATACAAGAGATAATATTCTACTTTCTTTTGAGGCATATGAAAAATCATGAAACTTTGTTTATTTAGTGAAAGTTTATTTGCTTTCAACCAATTGCTAACCTTTGTGATTTTTTTGGGTATTTAGTCAAAGTTTATTTGCTTTCACCCAATTGCTAACCTTTATGAGTTCTTTGTTAATATTTTCACTTTGCATTTGGCTTTCTGGAACTTTAAATTACCTTAATGTACTAGTAAGGGTAGTGTCATCTGCATCAGTTACATATTTAAAAAGGTTACTCGAAAATGCTATGTCATTGATGTATATAATAAACAAGAGTGGTCCTGAAATTTAATCTTGTGGAACGCCAATGGTGATAACTGTTTCTTTAGTCTTAACATTTTCAATTTCTACATATTGTTTATGATTGTATAAATAACTCCTACAAAGATCAAGTCCCATATAATTTAATCCATAGTATTTTAATTTAAAGAACAATATATTATGATCAGTTGTGTCAAACGCTCTTGATAAATCAAGGTACAGGATGTATATATTAATTGGCGTAGCCGATTTATCAAGCTCTTGTATAATTCTATCCATAATTTCAAGTGTCGCAAATTCAGTAGAATGTTTCTTTCTAAAACCGTATTGGGTATTAGAAATATTCGTGTATTTGATCAAACATTATCCTTTAAAAAAAATTTGAAATAACTGGCACGTTGGACGATAATTGGTAGGGTTAGAATTATCACCTTTTTGAAAAGGAGAATAACTAGCTATTTTTTATTTGTTTGGAAATATACCAGTCATTATGGTTTGATTTACAATTATGGTGACTGCTTTGCTAATGTCATGTTTTATCAATTTTAATATTTTGGTTGATAAACCATCTATTCCACAACTTGATTTTGGAGGTAAGTGATCAGTTATACAGACAGCAGTATCTACTTCAATTGGGTTTTTCAAATAATCTTTATAAGATTTACTATCAGTTGTAGTTCACTTAAAGGCTAGAGTTGGACCAATTTTTGTAAAGAAAAAACCAAGTTAAATTGATTTGCAATAATGCATTTATCGGTTGCTATGTCTCTGTCCACTTGGAACGAATCCGGAAATTGTTCTTTCTTTGGGTTTTTCTGAGTAATTTCTTTAATTAAGCACCACGTCTTTGTGTATATTATGTTTATGCATTTCAAAACTGGACTGATAATTGCATTTGCTTAGCCGATCGAATATCTCTTTTAAGAATTATGTTATAAGTATGCAGGTTAGTTTGAGTTTACGGTATTGATCCGTAATTATCGGCAAAATACAAATATGATTTGGAAACAAGACCTTATTATGAACATTTTGCAGACACGTATGATACATACATACTTGATTACATAAAATGTCTACTTACCTCTATTAAAAGAATTCACCCTATTAAAATGATACCTTGGCTTTAGAAGT
Organism: Paraescarpia echinospica; assembly: GCA_020002185.1. Taxonomy (NCBI): domain Eukaryota; kingdom Metazoa; phylum Annelida; class Polychaeta; order Sabellida; family Siboglinidae; genus Paraescarpia; species Paraescarpia echinospica. The sequence continues at coordinate 270,434 of CM034542.1, read as the reverse complement.
CCCATTGTCTAAAACCTGCAAAACACTCGTGTCATTCATAATTCCATGCAAAGTGTCAATTTTCGAAGACTACAAAATATTAAATAACCATATTAATTAACCTGGAAGAAATTATCCATGTTTGACATTTATATATAATATTTTTATTACGTTCAGAACATGTGCCAAGCCCAGCCACATATAATGTTCTGAAAAGGCTGACTAGTTGAATGAGACCTCGTAAGATCATAACATTGTAACCACAAAATATACAGTCTAGTCAGTTAATAGAACGTTGCCGAGTGCTGGAAACAACTAGAACATGTGAAATGTGTACAATGTTAAGTGTAACTCCATATCTAATTTAATTATTTATGACACGTCGTATTCAAATCATATTACACATTAATTATTTTAAAGATGAAAGAAAAACAACAAATGTGAGTACATAATATGCATAACAAGAGTCACTTAGAATCGAGAATATCCTAAATACAATTAAATAGAATGATACGGTTTCTATTCATGGTATCCAGCTCGACCAACTTCGAAAGATGTCAGCCGCCTCGGAGCGATCGGAAATCACAGGCGGGAAAGACGAGAACGAATTTGTTGATGGTACGCCACAAAGTAGGCGATATCGTTTGGATAGTTTAAAATGCTTATGCATATTTAAACAATATTGCGTATGCTTACAATACCTAATAATAGAAAACAAAGAACGTAGCCAAATTGGTGGTAGTACCTTGCTATTGAATTGACAAATATTGTCTTATTGGATAACTTGGCCCAAATCAGACGCCAATCAGTATAAAATAGTGATGTAGCTAGCAGATAAACATACAACCTTTGAGAACAAATTGTGATATTATGTTGGTGTTCAGTAAAAAATTGGATATATGGGAGCTGTGTACCTTCTGTCATAAACTGAGCGCTGCTGTCACTGAGTCTGACTGAGTGAGCCTGAAGTAGGGAGGTCGGTGAAAATGCAATAATTCATCAGATTGGCAAATGTGATACACCATTAGAAAGGTCTATTTAAGAGATAGACAGCCATACCGGTTTTAACTCTCTGTGATAAAAATTGGTGAAGTTAAGGACAATTATGTGGATATCTACAGAATCTGACATGTTTTAGAAGTGGCAGGTATACCAGCAAAATCATGTGGACGTCATGTATGCAAAGTTAGTAAAGTGTATGTGAGAGTATAAGCATAGCCAAATAGTGCATGCATTGATGTAAACATTCTGCTTTGGCCTTGTACCATATAATTATGTAAACAAATGTAGGTTTGTGCGTGTGTCCGCATATGTGTGTGTGTGTGTGGACTTAGTAAAGTTAAAAGGATAGCCAACTACTGCAAGCAACAATAAGCATTCAGCTACACAGCATGCATGTACAACATTATATATCATCATCCTTTTGACGGCCACAATCAACTTGCTGATTATTCTGCCGCTCTTTGGGGATTGCGAGGAGGTAGAATTTGATTTTGCCAAGAGAAGAATATCTAGAGTGACAGACCTATGGAGAACAGTCGATCGCTATAAAAGTTTTAAATTAATAATAAAATAACCCCAAATAAAACAAATTTAAAAAAACAACAAACAAAAACGCAAATGAAATCAAATGTAAAACAATTAAATAAATAATGAAATGAAAATTAAAATCCATACCCCTATACCTAGTCTCTGTAATATCTAGTTTTGTGGCACCCTTGCTTTGAAAGTGTCAAGGGTGCTGGCAGCTACAGCTGTTTCAGGCAGATCGTTCCAGTCTTTGATGGTATTGGGGAGGAAAGAATGTTGTCTGTACTTGGTTCTGCACTGGATCTGGCAGAGCTGCTGTGAGTGCCTTCTTCTTTGTCTGATCGGAGCAGGATGGAGTTTGGAGCGATCGACTACAGCTTGGTTCTTAATGATTTTATGTAACATGGTCAATCTTGCCACCTTTCTGCGGTATTGGAGGGAAGGCCATTTGAGTCTGTTGATCATTGTGGTGACACTAGATGTCTTCTGGTACTGGTTGTCCACAAACCGAGCGGATCTTCTCTGGACTGCCTCGATCTTGTCAATGTTGCGCTGTGTGTAAGGGTCCCAGACTGAGCAGGCATACTCCAGTATGGGACGAACGAAGGTCTTGTATGCTTCTATATATATACATTACATCAGATAATTCAAAGTTGCATAGCAATATATATAATATATATATACATATTGCTATGCAACTTTGAATTATCTGATGTAATGTTGTATCTACAAAGATCCGTTTGCAGACAACAGCGATGGCTGGAAGTAGGATATGAAGAATCACTTCCACATCTGCATCTACATCAGAAAATGTTGTCAGCATTCCAAACACCTTGTCCTTCTTGATGCGAGTAGAGTCTCCAAAGATAGGCGTACTCGTCCCACTCATTAACTCATTTACGTTTCTGCATGACTCCTGGCAGAATGACACGAGTTGCTGGTAGTGAGTGTTCATGTCCAAGATGTGAACACTCTTGTCTTCGATCAGGCATCAGAGGGGGTAGGTGATCAGCTCCTGATAAGTCCAAGTGCTTTACATCCAGCGAGAAACTGTGGCGTTTCTAAGTCGTTTAGAACGGATTTCAACAACCTGTTTGACGCACCTTGTTTTATTCATAAAGCACCGCATTTAATTGCTTAGAAAGAATGTCCTTGCAGCATTCGAAAATAAAATGTTGAAAAAGTATGCATACCCATCACCGCTGAAGCAAAATGTTGCACCGTACCACCACCAGGAAAAGTTAAATCATGTTATATATTCATATACAAATAGTTCCAGGAAGATACAGTAAAAAACAACCCCAAAAAACCACCACCAAGCCAATGTTTATACATGCAGTTAGTTACAGCAAGATCAATGCAGTGTAATTAGAAGTACATCAGATGTTTGATTTATGGAGGGGGTTGTCATTTATTTGTTGTTATTAATTGTCATATATTATTGCATGATTACAACATGAAAATAAACTTTAAATATTCATATAACATCCACCATTTAATATATGATAGCATATCTGTGCATGTGTAAATACGAATAACAAATGCATGGCTAAAACACAACTTCAGAATAAAAGATTGCAATAATATGTACGCCTGGTATGTGAGCGATAATAGAAGAAATTAGTTGCCGGACGTTAAAATGGGCAAAGGTGTATCTCCGCCAAATTTGCATTAATATTACGTTTATACATTACTAAATAGCAAAGATGTAGTTTGCCAGAGTTTCCGCAAGTTGTTCATACCTTAGATCCTCTCTAAATATGGTCAATGTTCAACATATCATATTTTTCTTAATTTTATTTCAATTTGTACAAGAAACACGCCAAAAGAAAGAGTATCATTTTGCGATTTAAACCATACCGCCAAACATAGCATGGCGGGTAATAACACGAGCACATGATTTTATGAAAACACCACCCTTCCGCGAGATTAAATATGGCTGCGCCCGCAACGAAATGAAATTTCTGCGGGTGTCGTTGTTTCATCACGAATATCTGTATGAAGCATTACGAGTTCGCAAAAGCAGGTATTTTTATCACAAAGAAGACATATTTATGTTTCTTTTGATATAAAATATATTATCAGTCTTTATAAATCAAGGGACTTAACATTTTTTAAACATAGGCGATTTAACATTGCGTCCCAATGCAAACGCGTTTGCGTGATTTCTTCCGACCTCCCTACCTGAAGGTGAGGCTGAAGCTCAGCCGACCTGGCTGGGTAGACACTAAGACAGTATCTGTATCCTTTCCTCATTCTTGGCATAACATCTTGGAAGGTTACTTCGACCAGTGCACTGGTGTTGTCTCGTATTGGACGTGTCCCTTTCTTTGTTTTTGTTGGTAAATGACACTAGGTGACTGCTCCAGGAAGGGGTATCAAGTCATTTCACAGACGTGTTGTGAGTCTGTATTGCATTGCCCTGGCCTGGGCCTGGGGGGACACTCGTACTACTACTAAGGCCAAATAAAATAATACCTGTGTTTCCTATAACCCCAAAAAAGACAAAAGACTTGCAACGATGATTCAACATAATAAAAATACAGATAATCATTGCAAAAGTCCTGAAAAGTAACAAGAATTGACCTTTTGAAACGGAAATTCCGCGATTGTGCAAAATGGATGGAATTCCGCGTAATCGACATTTTGACACAGGATTTGCATTTTTTAATGGAAACTCTGTAAATGCTGAAAGAGTAGAATTACCAACACCGTAAATAATACAGACTTTATTGGCGATATTTTGAAATAAACATCAACATGATTACCATGCAACAGTATTAGTTTATTTTGATGGATTTATGATACAGGATTTTTAAAATGCACAAAGCAAATTGTTGTGAAGTGTCATGGCGCCCCTGCTACCTCGTGTCAACCGGCATAAACAGGGACGACGGCGGAAGACGCTAATATAAACTGTTTTGTGATTGTTGTCTGGTTGTCCGCGAAGCGATTTGAAGACATGTTGTTAATTAAATATACTTGACATCAGAACTGGGGTCAATTACGATTGTAATCGTAATCGATTACACTCACAATTGTAATCGTAATCGACTTTTTTAAAGCAGTGTATTCGTAATAGTGTCCTGTAGTGGTGTAATCAGACTTGATTACACATGAGTACACCTAATATATTTTTTCAAACAGTGATTAAACATGTCATAATACTTTTCATTCCAGTAGTAGTAGTAGTAGTAGTAGTAGTAGTAGTAGTATTTTATTAGAGTCTCACTCCACGTATACATGCATTAAAATACAAGACAAATAAATACATTACATTCAAAGTTAGCACTGTATACAAAGACCACTCAAAAAGAGTTATGAGAGACTTGTAAAAACAAAAATGTACAAATAAAAACAGTAATAATTTAATAAACATGTGCTATTATTTTGTTGTATTGTGTAATCTTGTGTGCAGTATTTTTTGGAGGATGCTGGCAGTTTTACTTATTATATTGTCATTACTCAATAAATATACAAATTTATCTTGATCATTCATACTGGAAAAAGCAGGATCATTAATTGTTGCATATCTTATTAGTTCTTTTCGTTCGTTAACATATAAAGGGCATTTCATTAAAACATGAAACTCATTTTCTATTTCATTCGTGCAATTATAACACGTCCTAGCTTCAGGTGGGGGGTAATTTCGTTCAAAACGTCCAGTTTCAATTCTGATTGGTGCCAGGCCACATCAAAATTTTGCAAGTGCTGATCGATTACTTCTAGTCATGATTTTCTTAACATAATGCTCAGTTACAAATTTTGTTTTGAACTGTTTATAAGTTCTTAGTTTATTTCTACTACCATTTCTGCCCTCTTCTCTATTTATAATATGAAGCCATTGCTGTTCCTGTAATACAGACAGGCAAACATCTGTGTGTTCTATTATAGCCTTTACATTAACATGGTCTCTTATATTAGTAAGATTATGCATATTTAAGTCATTATAACGATGGTATACTTCGTAGCCCCAATTTTGTTTCCCACTTACGGCCATTTCCATCATCCATAGAAACACACGTTTTGTCACTCTAGATACATCCATATTGATCAAACGACACCAGAGCCTAGTAACAGATAGCCATTATATATATACATACATACATACGTATACATGCATGCACGCAACCATTCATGAATAGAAACCATTTATAAGTCAATAATCACAGAAACTTTGGTGCACTGGTCAGTAAATCCCAGCACATGGGCCATGGCTACTTGCAATTTACTTTTATTGGTATCTCACTGCTCACTGGCCAGTCACTGCTAGTGTTTGCAAAGATCCTTCTGAAGGATTAAATCCTTTGGTTTTATTCCCAGTTTGTCAGAAGAGTCTTCATATGCCTGGTTCAGATCTGGCCTGGTCATACCTGGACCATGGCTAATTGCAATTTACTTTTATTATGCACTGCTAGTGTTTGCACAGAATCATACAAACCCTTCTAATGGATTAACAACTGTTGGTTGTATTCAGTCATGCCTGCAGCCTACCCTTTGAAATACAATTGTGAAGTGTCTACAGTTGGTCAACTGCACAGTTTGTCAGAAGAGTTGATATGCCTGACCAAAAAAAGTAATCGTAATCGGAGAACTGTAATCGCAATCGATTCTTTTCCAAGTGTGTAATCATAATGAACTTTTCCCAAGGCAGTGTAATCGTAATTGTAATCATGAGTGTGTAATCAACCCCAGCTCTGCTTGTCACATCGTTAGAACATGCATAAGTGTAAAGATTCCGCTTTCGAACACAAAACTCAAAGGACTAACAACTGCCTAGGTTACACTGGCTCAAAGTGATATAGTCTGGGTTTTCGTAGTTCTAACAAATTCTGTTGGATGCCGTCATGTATGGCGCTAGCTAAAAAATGGTTGAACAAAATCATTAGTGACACTGTGCTTGCATAGTCCATGGCCTGTGGGATTGATTTTTTAAATATATTGTCAATTACTTTAATTGCCATAGTACTAGTAGATGGCCTTAGGCTTGATTTGATTTCAGTGTTTATATAAATGATGCACACTGCAGCTTCTAATGTGATTTTATTTTAAAAGGTATGACGGATTGGATTCGGTTGCTTTTGTTCGACTGTAACTCACATTGATGAAAGACCATTTAAATATACAATTCCTTATTCTGTAATTCACATTTACGAAAGACCATTTAAATGTGCAGTGGGTTACAGCTTGTTTTGCTCGTATTAAAGTACACAGTGGGTTGTATGGTTTAACTAGAAGCTATAGTTTCTCTTGATATTTCATGTTCAATTAATAAAACAAGTATATTTTTAGCATGACGACAGTGTTTTCTTTAACACATTAAGGCACACATAACAGTACCTCCCAGTTTCATTCAAATGTATCCATTTCATTTTAACCCCAGCAATGCAAGTTATAACATATGCCCTTTTATAGACTGCTGGAAATGTTTATAGACTGACAAAAATAGAATATTACAATATGTCTGCCTACCCTATTTTTTTGCAATAAAATGTTTAAAAAACTGTAATGTTTTTCCTACCTATCTACCCTATTTAAAAAAAACCACCATATTTTATTTAGGCCTAATAGAGCGGTACTGGACTACCCAGTCTGAGCTAATAGTAAGTATAAGACCTAGTTTTTTTAATAATAATAATGGTTTATTACAGAAACTGTGATACATTCCAGTCAATTACATTGTAATGAGGGTGTAAAGCCACGAGTGGCTGATTAGCCCTCACAATACATGTGATACATAGGTAAATTCCATGGTGCAAGATAACAATTTGTGTGATTGAAGAAAGAAGAAAAAAACAGAAACATGAATCACAACAGTACTATTTTCATGAATACTTCATGTAAAATAGCAACAAAGAATGCTATTTATATATGTCATTAATATTATGTACTAGCAAAAAATTCTTAAGTTGACGTTTAAACGTTGCTAATGCATAATTACAATTACAATCCACTGTTGTCGCCATATAGTTCCATAATTTAACACCTCGATATCTAATGGTTTTATATAATACATTACTTTTTGAAATCGGCACATGTAGTAATTCTGCGTTGCGTGTCCTATGTTCGTGTAGTTCGTTATTTCTAATGAACATCCTTGTCATAACTGACGGAAACATATTCTTAACGATTTTGTACATAAACAGCACAACCGTGTATTCGTAGATTTTTCTTATTGGTAAAATGGAGAGCTTCTTGAAGAGTTGGTCTGTGTGCGCTCTGTATGGAGCTGACATAATTAACCGAATTGCATACTTTTGTAATTTGAATAAAGAACTAAGATGTGTATTATATGCTCCTCCCCACACTTCGACACAATACATTAGATATGGATATAAAAATGTATAGTATAACGTTACAAGGGATGATCTACTCAGGGTTTTTCTAGCTTTACTTATAATTCCAACGGCTTTAGCTATTTTAGATTTTATATACTGTATATGAAAAGTCCAGGACAAATTAGCATCGATTAAAATTCCTAAGAATTTTGTGTTTTCTACTTGAGTAATTTGTAGTCCATCAATAAGGATGGCAATTGGATTGGATACCTTTTTAGTTACTGATTTGAAGACAATAAAATGTGTTTGACTGATATTTAAAGATAGTTTATTACTCTAACCAAATAACTAATTTTTGCAGTTCATGATTCATCACAGTTTCTAGCTCGCGAAGACTGTTACCATTGACAAAAACATTTGTATCATCAGCAAATATAATAGGAAATAGGATATCTGATACATTAACAATGTCGTTAATATAGATTAAGAATAACAGTGGGCCTCTTATTGATCCCTGTGGGACACCACAGCATATAGACTGAATGTTCGATTTTATTCCATCAAATAAAACATACTGCGTTCTATTAGACAAATAACTTTCCAGCCAGGCAAGTGCTCTTCCTCTAATGCCGTAATGTTCTAGTTTATTAAGTAATATTTTATGGTCAACTGTATCGAAAGCTTTACTGAAGTCCATAAAAACTCCTAGTAAGTAGTCACCATTATTTATGGCTGTGGAAATTTTGTCTACTAGTTGCACAAGAGCCATGTTTGCAGAATGCTTCTTCCTAAATCCAAACTGGTAATCATATAAGATGTTGTTTGTTTATGAAAGATGTTAATCTGTTGTACATTATTTTTTCTAGAACTTTAGAAAAAACTGGCAAAATCGATATTGGACGGTAATTGTTTACGAGTGTCTTGTCACCGCCTTTGTATATCGGGATCACTTTTGCTCTTTTCAGGTCGTCTGGAAAAATACCTTTAGTTAACGACAAGTTAATAACATGTGTTAAAGGAAGTAAGAAAGTATGATATGTTAATTTAACAATATGTGGAGTTATTAAGTCCCAACCAGGGCTTGATATTTTTAGATCTTTGATTATAGTTTCTACTTCATTCAGTTCAACTGGGGAGATAAATATTGTATGGAAGTTTCGATGCTTAATATATATTGACGGGTCAATACCATCTTTGGTAATCTTTTCAGCCAACGATGGTCCAACCTTAACATAATAGTTATTGAAGTAATTGGCAATTACCTTTTTATCGGTTATTAATTGATTATTAATAGTTATCTTCGGAGATTGGGGAGGTTTTTTATTTTTATTGATTATTTGCATAATAAGTTAGTATTAGATGCCCCAGGTGTTGTAAGCCCAAAGACGGGACAGGGCAAGTGTTGGATAGCACCCTAGCCCAGCTAGTTTTGTCACAGTGTGGCCCCCGTTTTAACCATCTAAATGGTTACCTATACTCACCATTTGCCAGACTTCTCCACTACTCCTCAATATCTATTGTGTCATGTAATCAAAGATACAGGGTACAATATATGTACACGATAGGTGGAGAAGTTTGGCAACTGCCCACCAGATTGTATTTAATAAGCCTGGAACAGTGTTTGAATGTTGCACTGCACATTTTTCTCATTTTATACAATACTAACAGTCTAAACAAGGTATATTGGTAATATTGTAGAAATAGACTAGAGGTTAACTGCTAGACCCTTTGGTGTTCAGTGCATCCAGGTGGGTGCCGCATCCATGACAACTGAGTCAGCTGATTCCTGGTAACAGGACAGACTACTACCTCACTTTAACTCTGAATTAACATCATTGTGATGTGAATTAACTGATGAGTGCATAATTGATTTAAAACATCTAATCAGTCAGTTTTTAACAACTTTTTGAACACAGAAAACATACTTGGAGGAGTTCCTAGGTGCTATTTCATTTGTATGGTCATATCTATAGTGTGAACTAATTTGTAAATGTGCATTGATCTTCATATAACAATCCTTTGGTATCAAATGTTTAATTAACAGTATAATAGTAATTAATGTATTTATTTCAGACAGTCAGTATGTCCATACAAAAACAATACATTGATAAAAATAGTATATCCATATAACAAATAATTACATTGATCCACTGATGTTGCAACTGTGACATACAATACATGTTTCTGGCAACAATGTTCTGAATAATGGTATTCATAGACATGTTTATCCTTGTCATTAAGCTAAAACAAGCCATTGTGACAACTTTAACACAATTTTACATTTACTGTAGTAAAGATGTGGCTTGTGCTACGTACATCTCATAGGCAGATTGCTCAATATATGAATTGCAACAATAAGTTGCTGAAAATTAGCTTTTCTACAATTTACCCATAGAGCACACATATAAATGTTACTAAAATATGCAGTAAACAGTTTACTCTTTATAGCAGTTGAGCAAAAATGAAATTTTTTCTGTAACATATTACTCTTGGCATACAAAAGTCACACTTTGACTTGAATGTCAGCCTCATCCGATAGTCATTACAAATAACATATCCAAGACATGACAAAAACTTCTTTCCTCCTAATATCATTTCCCTGGCAAGATTTGAGTTTCTAGATTCAAAGTACATGATCAGGGATTTACGAGCATTCTACTGAACGTTGTGCTCACATCCATAGGAGTAACATATGTCGAGTAATATATTTGGGGTAATCACTATTAAATTTATTAATTGATGTTTATTATTCTCATTCCTGGAAATTCTAGCAGAATGTACAGTATTTGTTAGTAATATTCTGCCTGGTGTACAAAGACCAGCATAGTATACCCTTAATTAGGTTAGTTTCTATTTTCACACCAGATGGCAGCATTGAGATTCACACCTCCATAACGAGCAGTGCTTGCTGAACATTCTTCAGGATAGTTTTCTTTGTGAGAAGTTTCTTTATAACATATCCAACCACAGTCAATTACCTTCGTAGAGCCTTTCCCCTGCAGGTCATGCAAGCTTCATCATGTCACACCTGTCACATCCTGGTGTTATGTGATAGTTTTGAATTGCCCTAGCCTTGATTGTTTAAAAGCAATTTGGAGCTGATGTTCAACCAATGCTACTAGGATAATGACAGTCACAGATCACCAGTTTACTTCTCTGTTTATGACGTGAATAAAGTCCCACTGGTTTTGACAATGGAACAATTGTGTGCACCCTTAAAGAAATCATATTTGAGGCCTACATGTTCCGTTGCATTGGTGAGAGGCGTACATTCCTGGTTGCTGGCTGACAACATGTGGTAGGCCAATGATGGAAGGTCATCCACTGTGTCAGAAGACAAACAAAATCTTGGTTTTGTTAATATCTGACACCATCTCCCATTTCAATGTTCTCAGAGTAAAATGGTGGTTGATTAGAACTTTACAGCAAGTTGGGGACATGACAGCCAACAATTTATGTCATTGTGTTATAACCTTAATTGTTATTTTGTATACAGGATTAAAACATTGATATGTTTGCCTACAAAAAAGCAAGTAATGATGTGTCCCCAGCTATCAGATTAAATATATGTAGGTTACTTGGACAACCATAATTTAATTTCAAACAAAATTGATCATTCAAGATTTATCCCAGAACACCCTTCCATGTCAGTAGAGAGGAGGAACTTGCAGATTGTAAGTTTTGTTTAACTTGCTACACCAAGATATCACATTACATCTTTAAGAATGTGTACATTGATATCAGATGGCAGGAATTATTGCTTTGACTTGTTTTATATTTCCTCCCAATATAATCTGTGATCTCTTGTCTCTAGTGCCCCACCATTTAATTCACAGCTGGGATGAAATATAGTTGATTACCGACTTACTGTTAACATTTTGAGTACGAATACAGGTGTAGTTAGATTGAAAATGCTCATTGTTATGGTATACATTAATTTTTCAGGTAATCATGATTAATTTCAAGAACATTATAATTGACATAAAGTAACTAAAAATTATCTTGTCCTTTTTCAAAGTTATTTTATATATATATATATACATGAGCACTGCAAGTGGTTCCTCGTCTGGCTTTTTTTGGTCAGTTAGTTCACTTTCAGCTTGGATTTTGTACGGGGATTGCATGCATCATGTCCTTGCTAAGAATGCGATGGATGGACTTTTTACAAATATCTGTCCCAAACAAAAGTCGTCGAACTGATTTTCTGGGAGTGCGGATGACTGACTCTCTGACAGCTTCCACATTGTCTTCACTGCGACTAGTTCGTCTCCTGCCAGTGTGGCCCTTGTGCAGGTCATAACTGACTCTCTGACAGCTTCCACATTGTCTTCACTGCGACTAGTTCGTCTCCTGTCAGTGTGGCCCTTGTGCAGGTCATAACTGACTCTGACAGCTTCCACATTGTCTTCACTGTGACTAGTTCGTCTCCTGCCAGTGTGGCCCTTGTGCAGGTCATAACTGACTCTCTGACAGCTTCCACATTGTCTTCACTGTGACTAGTTCGTCTCCTGCCAGTGTGGCCATTGTGCAGGTCATAACTGACTCTGACAGCTTCCACATTGTCTTCACTGTGACTATTTCGTCTCCTGCCAGTGTGGCCCTTGTGCAGGTCATAACTGACTCTCTGACAGCTTCCACATTGTCTTCACTGCGACTAGTTCGTCTCCTGCCAGTGTGGCCCTTGTGCAGGTCATAACTGACTCTGACAGCTTCCACATTGTCTTCACTGTGACTATTTCGTCTCCTGTCAGTGTGGCCCTTGTGCAGGTCATAACTGACTCTCTGACAGCTTCCACATTGTCTTCACTTTGACTAGTTCGTCTCCTGCCAGTGTGGCCCTTGTGCAGGTCATAACTGACTCTCTGACAGCTTCCACATTGTCTTCACTGTGACTAGTTCGTCTCCTGCCAGTGTGGCCCTTGTGCAGGTCATAACTGACTCTGACAGCTTCCACATTGTCTTCACTGTGACTAGTTCGTCTCCTGCCACTGTGGCCCTTGTTCATCTTCTGCCATTGTCACAAATGGTACCGTCTGTGGCAAACTTAGCAACACAATGCGATTGGTTTTTACCTGTCAGGTGTGTGACGTGGATGAACATGAAAATGTCTGCACTAACGGCATTGAACTTGGACCACATTTTTTTGTCAGGTGACAAAACTCTGATTTTTGTTCATCGAAGATTTATCAGTCTTGCCATTTTCAAAATGAATGATGGGTATCACAACAAACTTCCATGTCTCTGGAACAAGAAAACAAAACTTAATGACACATTCAAAATAACTGAAACCTCCAAACAAAAGTTTCAAAATAGGAACTTTTTTGTGACATCCTATATGTGTAATATATACAGTGGTGTATTATATAATTATATACAATATATATGGTTGCTTAGCTACATGGCCTTATAAGAGGAGGTTGGCTGAAGTGCTTTTGATATGGTTTGCTTCTGTTTTGCACAGAACACTAAACATTATTAGGCGGAACATTGAAATAAAAACATTAGGTATCCAGTCTGCACCTTTGTACTTGAAATTCTGCATTATTCCGGCCAACTCTTCTTTACCTCGCCACACTTGGATTATAAACTGATGCTTCCGTTTTGTAGAGCATTATAATAGGACAGGGATTCTAACATGACAGTCCTTACAGTGTGTGCCAGAATGCTATCTAAACATAAGTCTGTTGTTTTCTGCATCAGCTGTGGTTTGCTTATTCAGTATAATGTTTTCTTTGTAATCTGAAAAGACAGAAACTCAGTATCATTGTTGACTTTAAATTAGCACTTGTGCAGACATAAAATACAGCCTAAATAAAAGAACTGTTTTAAGCCAACAGCCAGGTAAAGTCTGACTTATGCCAGTGTTTGCCCAAAGCTAGATTACCAGGGGCCAGTTTCATAAAGTGGCTAAGATGATTGTCTTAATAAGTGATGTGCTTTTATTAAGCGAACATAGGAGTTTATGCAAACACGTGATGCTAAGTAATTGCATAACTTTAAGAACGCTTCATGAAATCGACCCCAGAGTTGTAACTTCTTGGTGACGTTCGACATTAATCTGTACAAACATTGAGTGCCATATATATATGTGTCTATTATCATTGAAGGTCAAGTGTAATCAGATAGATACAAAATGTTAACATATTAATGTAGACAAACCTTGTGAATCGATTTTGGAATGTGATTGTGGATCTGTGTGTGCATGCATTCATGCATGCTAGTGTGATGTGTGTGCATGCATTCATGCATGCTAGTGTGTTGTGTGTGCGTGCATTCATGCATGCTAGTGTGTTGTGTGTGTGCGTGCATTCATGCATGCTAGTGTGTTGTGTGTACGTGCATTCATGCATGCTTGTGTGTTGTGTGTGCATGCATTCATGCATGCTAGTGTGTTGTGTGTGCGTGAGTGGGTGGGTGTGTGTGTGTCTGTGGTGTGTGTGTTGTGTGTGTGCATGCATTCATGCATGTTAGTGTGTTGTGTGTGCGTAGGTGGGTGGGTGTGCGTACATTCATGCATGCTAGTGTGGGTGTGTGTGTGTGTGTCTGTGGTGTGTGAGTTGCATGGGTGGGTGTGTGTCTGTGGTGTGTGCATTGTGTGTGTGTGTGTGTGTGTGCATTCATGCATGTTAGTGTGTTGTGGGTGGGTGGGTGTGTGTGTGTCTGTGGTGTGTGCGTTGTGTGTGTGCGTGCATTCATGCATGGTAGTGTGTTGTGTGTGCGTGGGTGGGTGTGTGTCTGTGGTGTGTGCATTGTGTGTGTGTGTATTCATGCATGTTAGTGTGTTGTGGGTGGGTGGGTGTGTGTCTGTGGTGTGTGCGTTGTGTGGGTGCATGCATTCATGCATGTTAGTGTGTTAGTGTGTTGTGTGGGTGGGTGGGTGTGTGTCTGTGGTGTGTGCGTTGTGTGTTTGCGTGCATTCATGCATGCTAGTGTGTTGTGTGTGCATGGGTGGGTGTGTGTCTGTGGTGTGTGCATTCATGCATGTTAGTGTGTTGTGGGTGGGTGTGTGTGTCTGTGGTGTGTGTGCATGCATGTTAGTGTGTTGTGTGTGCGTGGGTGGGTGTGTGTCTGTGGTGTGTGCATTGTGTGTGAGTGTGTGCATTGTGTGTGTGTGTGTGTGTGTGTGCATGCATTGTGTGTGTTGTGTGTGCGTGGGTGGGTGTGTGTGTGTCTGTGGTGTGTGTGTGTGTGCATTCATGCATGTTAGTGTGTTCTGTGTGCGTGAGTGGATGGGTGTGTGTATGTGGTGTGTGCATTGTGTGTGTGCATTCATGCATGCTAGTGTGTTCTGTGTGCATGAGTGGGTGGGTGGGTGTCTGTGGTGTGTGCGTTGTGTTTGTGCATGCATTCATGCATGCTAGTGTGTTGTGTGTGCATGCATTCATGCATGCTAGTGTGTTGTGTGTGCGTGCATTCATGTATGCTAGTGTGTTGTGTGTGCGTGCATTCATGCATGCTAGTGTGTTGTGTGTGCGTGCATTCATGTATGCTAGTGTGTTGTGTGTGCGTGCATTCATGCATGCTAGTGTGTTGTGTGTGATTGCATTCATGCATGCTGGTGTGTTGTGTGCACGTGCATTCATGCATGCTAGTATGTTGTGTGTGCGTGCATCCATGCATGCTAGTGTGTTGTGTGTGTCTGTGGTGTGTGTGTTGTGTGTGTGCATGCATTCATGCATGTTAGTGTGTTGTGTGTGAGTGGGTGGGTGTGTGTGTGTCTGTGGTGTGTGTGTTGTGTGTGTGCATGCATTCATGCATGCTAGTGTGTTGTGTGTGCGTGAGTGGGTGGGTGGGTGTGTGTATGTGGTGTGTGTGTTTGTGTGTGTGCATGCATTCATGCATGCTAGTGTGTTGTGTGTACGTGAGTGGGTGGGTGTGTGTGTGTCTGTGTTGTGTGTGTGCATGCATTCATGCATGTTAGTGTGTTGTGTGTGCGTGGGTGGGTGGGTGTGTGTCTGTGGTGTGTGCGTTGTGTGTTTGTGCATGCATTCATGCATGTTAGTGTGTTCTGTGCACGTGAGTGGATGGGTGTGTGTCTGTGGTGTGTGCATTGTGTGTGTGTGTGTGTGTGCATTCATGCATGCTAGTGTGTTCTGTGTGCATCAGTGGGTGGGTGTGTGTCTGTGGTGTGTGCGTTGTGTGTGTGCATGCATTCATGCATGCTAGTGTGTTGTGTGTGCGTGGGTGGGTGGGTGTGTGTCTGTGGTGTGTGCGTTGTGTGTGTGCGTGCATTCATGCATGCTAGTATGCTGTGGGTGGGTGGGTGTGTATCTGTGGTGTGTGCATTGTGTGTGCGCATGTTTTGTATATGTGTCTGTGTGTGCATTTGATATTGCATCCTACCCTGACATTTGGTCATGTGGCATTTGATCAGAAGACATTTAGTTGAACATAACTAATGAAAACGTCAACATTTGGTCACAATATGTCATTATGCTTTATAGTTAATAATCACAACAAAACTGTGTAATACATGTTTTGAGAGAGTGAGTGAGAGAGGGGTGGGGGTGGGTGAGCGAGGGGTGGGGGGTGGGTGAGTGAGAGGGTGCTTGGGTGCTGATAGAAATGAGTGACTGCATGTGTGATAGACTTTAACCCCAATATAGCACACTGGTTTTGATGACATGTATAGAAGTCCTGCTGCGTAAGTTCCGCATTGCTTAACAAGTAGACTTATTCTTGTGCCTGGCACACAGGGATATTTATTGGGTGACCAAGACATCATAATTATGTTCTTGTTGCATTGAAAAAGTCATGTCGGCATGAATTATGGTGAGATAAAAACCGACTTTAACGATTGTTTTTGTATTGCCTAGTCGTGTGTCCTCTGCGCTGACTGACTAATGTGATGTCTGTATACTCTGATAATACAGTTAGGGCCTGTGCTGCTGAATGACTAATGTGATGTCTGTATACTCTAATAATACAGTCAGGGCCTGTGCCGCTGAATGACTAATGTGATGTCTGTATGCTCTGATAATACAGTCAGGGCCTGTGCCTCTGAATGACTAATGTGATGTTGTATACACTGATAATACAGTCAGGGCCTATGCCGCTGAATGACTAATGTGATGTCTGTATACTCTAATAATACAGTCCGGGCCTGTGCCGCTGAATGACTAATGTGATGTCTGTATACTCTAATAATACAGTCAGGGCCTGTGCCTCTGAATGACTAATGTGATGTCTGTATACTCTAATAATACAGTCAGGGCCTGTGCCTCTGAATGACTAATGTGATGTCTGTATACTCTAATAATACAGTCAGGGCCTGTGCCTCTGAATGTCAGGGCCTAATGTGATGTCTGTATACTCTAATAATACAGTCAGGGCCTGTGCCTCTGAATGACTAATGTGATGTCTGTATACTCTAATAATACAGTCAGGGCCTGTGATGCTGAATGACTAATGTGATGTCTGTATACTCTAATAATACAGTCAGGGCCTGTGATGCTGAATGACTAATGTGATGTCTGTATACTCTAAAAATACAGTCACGGCCTGTGCCGCTGAATGACTAATGTGATGTCTGTATACTCTAATAATACAGTTAGGGCCTGTGCTGCTGAATGACTAATGTGATGTCTGTATACTCTAATAATACAGTCAGGGCCTGTGCCGCTGAATGACTAATGTGATGTCTGTATACTCTAATAATACAGTCCGGGCCTGTGCCGCTGAATGACTAATGTGATGTCTGTATACTCTAATAATACAGTCAGGGCCTGTGCCTCTGAATGACTAATGTGATGTCTGTATACTCTAATAATACAGTCAGGGCCTGTGCCTCTGAATGACTAATGTGATGTCTGTATACTCTAATAATACAGTCAGGGCCTGTGCCTCTGAATGACTAATGTGATGTCTGTATACTCTAATAATACAGTCAGGGCCTGTGATGCTGAATGACTAATGTGATGTCTGTATACTCTAATAATACAGTCAGGGCCTGTGATGCTGAATGACTAATGTGATGTCTGTATACTCTAATAATACAGTCAGGGCCTGTGATGCTGAATGACTAATGTGATGTCTGTATACTCTAAAAATACAGTCAGGGCCTGTGCCGCTGAATGACTAATGTGATGTCTGTATACTCTAAAAATACAGTCAGGGCCTGTGCCGCTGAATGACTAATGTGATGTCTGTATACTCTGATAATACAGTCAGGGCCTGTGATGCTGAATGACTAATATGATGTCTGTATACTCTGATAATACAGTCAGGGCCTGTGCTGCTGAATGACTAATGTGATGTCTGTATACTCTGATAATACAGTCAGGGCCTGTGCCGCTGAATGACTAATATGATGTCTGTATACTCTGATAATACAGTCAGGGCCTGTGCCGCTGAATGACTAATGTGATGTCTGTATACTCTGATAATACAGTCAGGGCCTGTGCCGCTGAATGACTAATGTGATGTCTGTATACTCTGATAATACAGTCAGGGCCTGTGCCACTGTGCACGACATGTTTTGTGAACATTGTTCTTGTGTTGCAGGTTTGGAAGATTCTCAGAATGGAGTGCACAAAAACAAGAAAAAAAAACAGAAAAAGCACATTCTGCCCAGCGTGGAACAGCACAAGTATCACAGGGTGTGTTTGTTTTCTACTATGTTCGCAAATAGAGTCACAATCTAATTAACATCTACTCAAATGGAGCCATAGTTCTCATACACTAAACAAAATAGAGTACATTCAAGTTGTCATATTCAGCATCTGCCAGCTATGCAAGTCTGTCCAAGTATTCAACAACATAAAGTCTTCAAGTAAAGTCACATTCAGCATCTACTCAGTACCCTACTGCCGCCGTATTACGGAAATAAAAGTATCCAACTGAAGAACATGATACACAATAAAGAATTTAATAAAATTTACAGGTGTAGAATTTTATTATGAAATAAATAGATGACGTTAAGTAGAGCCGTTAAATTACGTTAAATAGTTATGGTTTTCTGAAAATTATGAATATAATTATAACATGTCTTAGACGCATATAAAATAAGAATTACAACTGTTGTAATTGCAATAGAAAATTATCATTTTTTATTCAGGGCTTTTTATTTAAATACAATAATTTAACATTGACCGTTAGTAATAATCATAATGTTTTCTGCCGTGTGTTGTAAATTTGGAAGCTCTTTGGGTGATTATTGGCTATTCACTGGTGCTGTCTTTCCCACGGTGGTGCAGACGTAAATACTTGGGCATGTCTGGCCATGTGTGGACTTTGACAGCGGTAATTAACACATCGTAACTTATTGGATGTTGCAAAACAAACATCTCTTTGAAGTGCAAACCGACAACCTTAACTGGCGACATGAGTTACAGTGTGGCAAGGCAAATTATGTTGAAACAAAGTATGTTTAGTAACTTCCTGGATTCCCAGGCACCATGAATGGGCTGGGCGTGTCGCTGTATTTACTTCAGAGAAAGGTTTGCTTGGCAACCTTGTGGACCGGGGATCGCGGGTGTGATGGCAGCGTGGAAATTGTTTTTGTCAGGTAGGC
The DNA here is from genome assembly GCA_020002185.1 of Paraescarpia echinospica. Classification (NCBI taxonomy): domain Eukaryota; kingdom Metazoa; phylum Annelida; class Polychaeta; order Sabellida; family Siboglinidae; genus Paraescarpia; species Paraescarpia echinospica. The sequence goes on along the minus strand of CM034542.1, from coordinate 251,135 downwards.
AGCCCTGAGTATGTAATATTCAACAATGCTGATTATAAAGAAAAGTGACTGAACAGCATAGCGTATGATAAAGTTGAGTCACACTGCTATAACAACATATTCTGTTCAAATAGAGTCACACTCAACAATATAGAGTTATTAATGTAGAGCCACACATAGCTACATAGAGTATGGTGAAGTTGAGTCACACTCAACAACATAGATACTATGCAAGTCAAGATTCTAATAGGTGGGTACATTTTTAAAAAAACAACTGCTCAGTTATTCTGCTGCTGATATTCAAACGTTTTTAAATGAGTAAATCCCAAGTCTCTATTGGACAGTGGTCAAGCACTCAAATGACCGTAGTACCCATTCAACCCTAATTGCTACATTTTCTTGGTGGAATTTTTAAAATTCAGTGATGATCCATAACTGTATACAGACAAGTTATAAAATAAACAAACCTCAGGTAATTCAATAGTTATAATAATAGTTATTGTGTTGATGTCCTAGAGGTGCCGGGACGAGAGGTGGGTGGTAAGGAACTTGTTGTCGTGTTGATGTCCTAGAGGTGCCGGGACGAGAGGTGAGTAGTAAGGAACTTGTTGTCGTGTTGATGTCCTAGAGGTGCCAGGACGAGAGGTGGGTGGTAAGGAACTTGTTGTCGTGTTGATGTCCTAGAGGTGCCGGGACGAGAGGTGGGTGGTAAGGAACTTGTTGTCGTGTTGATGTCCTAGAGGTGCCAGGACGAGAGGTGGGTGGTAAGGAACTTGTTGTCGTGTTGATGTCCTAGAGGTGCCAGGACGAGAGGTGGGTGGTAAGGAACTTGTTGTCGTGTTGATGTCCTAGAGGTGCCGGGACGAGAGGTGGGTAGTAAGGAACTTGTTGTCGTGTTGATGTCCTAGAGGTGCCAGGACGAGAGGTGGGTGGTAAGGAACTTGTTGTCGTGTTGATGTCCTAGAGGTGCCGGGACGAGAGATGGGTGGTAAGGAACTTGTTGTTGTGTTGATGTCCTAGAGGTGCCGGGACGAGAGGTGGGTGGTAAGGAACTTGTTGTCGTGTTGATGTCCTAGAGGTGCCAGGACGAGAGGTGAGTAGTAAGGAACTTGTTGTCGTGTTGATGTCCTAGAGGTGCCAGGACGAGAGGTGAGTAGTAAGGAACTTGTTGTCGTGTTGATGTCCTAGAGGTGCCAGGACGAGAGGTGGGTAGTAAGGAACTTGTTGTCGTGTTGATGTCCTAGAGGTGCCAGGACGAGAGGTGGGTAGTAAGGAACTTGTTGTCGTGTTGATGTCCTAGAGGTGCCAGGACGAGAGGTGGGTGGTAAGGAACTTGTTGTCGTGTTGATGTCCTAGAGGTGCCAGGACGAGAGGTGGGTGGTAAGGAACTTGTTGTCGTGTTGATGTCCTAGAGGTGCCGGACGAGAGGTGGTGTAAGGAACTTGTTGTCGTGTTGATGTCCTAGAGGTGCCAGGACGAGAGGTGGGTAGTAAGGAACTTGTTGTCGTGTTGATGTCCTAGAGGTGCCAGGACGAGAGGTGGGTGGTAAGGAACTTGTTGTCGTGTTGATGTCCTAGAGGTGCCAGGACGAGAGGTGGGTAGTAAGGAACTTGTTGTCGTGTTGATGTCCTAGAGGTGCCAGGACGAGAGGTGGGTGGTAAGGAACTTGTTGTCGTGTTGATGTCCTAGAGGTGCCAGGACTTGTTGTTGTGTTGATGTCCTAGAGGTGCCGGGACGAGAGGTGGGTGGTAAGGAACTTGTTGTCGTGTTGATGTCCTAGAGGTGCCAGGACGAGAGGTGAGTAGTAAGGAACTTGTTGTCGTGTTGATGTCCTAGAGGTGCCAGGACGAGAGGTGGGTGGTAAGGAACTTGTTGTCGTGTTGATGTCCTAGAGGTGCCAGGACGAGAGGTGGGTAGTAAGGAACTTGTTGTCGTGTTGATGTCCTAGTGGTGCCAGGACGAGAGGTGGGTGGTAAGGAACTTGTTGTCGTGTTGATGTCCTAGAGGTGCCAGGACGAGAGGTGGGTAGTAAGGAACTTGTTGTCGTGTTGATGTCCTAGAGGTGCCAGGACGAGAGGTGAGTAGTAAGGAACTTGTTGTCGTGTTGATGTCCTAGAGGTGCCAGGACGAGAGGTGGGTGGTAAGGAACTTGTTGTCGTGTTGATGTCCTAGAGGTGCCAGGACGAGAGGTGGGTAGTAAGGAACTTGTTGTCGTGTTGATGTTCTAGAGGTGCCAGGACGAGAGGTGAGTAGTAAGGAACTTGTTGTCGTGTTGATGTCCTAGAGGTGCCAGGACGAGAGGTGGGTGGTAAGGAACTTGTTGTCATGTAGGACGAGAGGTGGGTGGTAAGGAACTTGTTGTCATGTAGGACGAGAGGTGGGTGATAAGGAACTTGTTGTCGTGTTGATGTCCTAGAGGTGCCAGGACGAGAGGTGAGTGGTAAGGAACTTGTTGTCGTGTTGATGTCCTAGAGGTGCCGGGATGAGAGGTGGGTAGTAAGGAACTTGTTGTCGTGTTGATGTCCTAGAGGTGCCAGGACGAGAGGTGGGTAGTAAGGAACTTGTTGTCGTGTTGATGTCCTAGAGGTGCCAGGACGAGAGGTGGGTAGTAAGGAACTTGTTGTCGTGTTGATGTCCTAGAGGTGCCGGGACGAGAGATGGGTGGTAAGGAACTTGTTGTCGTGTTGATGTCCTAGAGGTGCCAGGACGAGAGGTGGGTGGTAAGGAACTTGTTGTCGTGTTGATGTCCTAGAGGTGCCAGGACGAGAGGTGGGTAGTAAGGAACTTGTTGTCGTGTTGATGTCCTAGTGGTGCCAGGACGAGAGGTGGGTGGTAAGGAACTTGTTGTCGTGTTGATGTCCTAGAGGTGCCAGGACGAGAGGTGGGTAGTAAGGAACTTGTTGTCGTGTTGATGTCCTAGAGGTGCCAGGACGAGAGGTGAGTAGTAAGGAACTTGTTGTCATGTTGATGTCTTAGAGGTCCCAGGACGAGTGGTGAGTAGTAATGAACTTGTTGTCGTGTTTGTGGCAGCTCAAGAAGAAATACGCCCTTCTGGAGCGCTCGACAGCGAAACTGCGGCATCACATGAAGAAACTGGAGAAGGAGAATGACAAACTGCGGGCGAACTTCCTGGATCTACAGCAGAGTTCAGCACAGGTGATCCAGAGGAAGGACGACCGGATACAGGAGCTCACGGATCAGTGAGTCGTGTTTACCTTACCTGTCTACTTTAATCCTTGTGGGAGTCGGGGCCCATACGGCCATAGGGCTCTTTCTCCAGTTTGACCCTGGCCAAACTTTTGGCTTGTGTCCATGTCTGCCACCCTGGTTGCTTGTTGTCTCTCTTTATAATGTTGAAAAACCTTTTTTTTTTCACTAGAAATTCTGTATAAATCTGTATGAATCCTACATACGTTTTTTTTATTCTTTAACAAGCTACAGGGCTACTAAATATACCGACATATGTTGGAAATCTGCGTAGTATCAAAAGTGTTTTCAGTTCCACCACAATAAGTTTGTCATTTGTTACTTCCACCACAATAAGTTTGTCATTTGTTAGTTCCACCACAATAAGTTTGTCATTTGTCAGTTCCACCACAATAAGTTTGTCATTTGTCAGTTCCACCACAATAAGTTTGTCAGTTGTCAATTCCACCACAATAAGTTTGTCATTTGTCAATTCCACCACAATAAGTTTGTCATTTGTTAGTTCCACCATAATAAGTTTGTCATTTGTCAGTTCCACCACAATAAGTTTGTCATTTGTTAGTTCCACCACAATAAGTTTGTCATTTGTCAGTTCCACCACAATAAGTTTGTCATTTGTCAGTTCCACCACAATAAGTTTGTCATTTGTCAGTTCCACCACAATAAGTTTGTCATTTGTCAGTTCCACCACAATAAGTTTGTCATTTGTTAGTTCCACCACAATAAGTTTGTCATTTGTCAGTTCCACCACAATAAGTTTGTCATTTGTCAGTTCCACCACAATAAGTTTGTCATTTGTCAGTTCCACCACAATAAGTTTGTCATTTGTCAGTTCCACCAAAATAAGTTTGTCATTTGTCAGTTCCACCACAATAAGTTTGTCATTTGTCAGTTCCACCACATAAAGTTTGTCATTTGTCAGTTCCACCACAATAAGTTTGTCATTTGTCAGTTCCACCACAATATGTTTGTCATTTGTCAGTTCCACCACAATAAGTTTGTCATTTGAATTTATATTTCACCAAAACAAGAAAATACGTACTTTATCAGAATTTTTACATTTTCAAGAACATCCATATTAAAACAGAAACTTGTAACTGTATTACTCCAGACATTCTTGAAGTCTCTATTGGGTATGGGAAGCCATTCAATTTGGCAGGTATAAAGTTATTTCATTTCTTGTTTCAGGGTGCAGCAATACATCAGCAGGCTTCAGACGAGTCAGCTTCTCCACCACCAACGGGACCAGACCAGGAGGTTGTCACATGACCGGGGTCACAGAGGTCATCCTAGTCAGTCACCAGACCTCAGTCACAGAGATCACAACAGTCAGTCACCAGACGCCAGAGGACACCTCCGTCACGCAGCGACACGGCGAGAGAAGCGGACACGGGAAACAAGCTGCAATAGAGGGAATTCACGGGACAAACGGAGACGTGGAGACGAACATCATCCCAGACACAGACAGACGGAGGTCGTGACACACCATAGGTCACAGCCAAGACTTGGTGACAATGGTGGGGTGTCATCACGAGGACATTGTGACCACCAGCCATGCAGGTCGTCTAGTCAGCACAGTGCGTCGCCTCGCTGTGACAGTAGACAGTCGGACTGTCACATGCAGTCTCCTGTTGCTGTCACTGATGCACAATATCATTCCGACCCGGATCTGAGGAGTTCACGCATGCTCCACAGTGGATATAGTGACAGGGAACAAGGCCGGTCTCAGAACGACTCCAATAGACGCAGTGGTCAGACACAAGGCAGGGATAGGACAGACACACATGTGAAGACCCATGAGAAGTCGCTACAACAAGAGGAACTTGCAGTTGGCCAGCAGGCTGTGGCAGGGCGGGTGAAGGAGGGGCCAAAGCAGCAGTCAGGTATCAGCGACCAGGAGAGAATGCGAGCGTACATATCACTGGCACAGAGGCGAACTCTCGTCCAGCAGATAGCCTTCAAGAACAGTCAGAAGTTGAGAAATCGGATGATTGCCGACTACACGAGCCGGTCAGCTGACCACGCCGACTACATCGCCAGTCTGCACACGGCACGGGACAGTGAGACTAACGGAGACTCCTCGGGCAGCGACACATGTGGTACGTCACGGTTAAGTGCATTTGATAATAGCAGAAATGTTGCAGATGTGACAACATCCGATAGTGTTGCAACAAACAGACATTCCACGAGTGTGGCGGCCGCCCAGTGTGTGCCGTCACCAGGAGGTCATGAGACTCAGGTGAAAGATGAGCATCCAACAAAGCCAGATCCGATCGTAGAGCGTTCTGCCAATGTTGTAGAAGAGAGTTCATATCAAACGAATACGTGTATAGGCGGACGTGTCAACACAATGCAGGGTAACACCATATATCAAGACCTTCCAGTAAAGGGTGCTTTAGCGGACAGTTGTGACAATCAGGTGTTTGGTAATGGATATGGCAACACGGGTTCAATACGGACGATTCGTGACGCATGTGAAATGAACACCAGTGAGAGCCGGGTCAGTCAAGACACCACGGCTCCACTCGGCATGCTTCTGTCGGTGCTAAACCAGTCGTGCAACCCTCGTCAGCAGACACACCACCCCAGTGCCGTCCAAACCTCACAGTCGCCGCCCGTCGCCAATCTCCTCAACATGCTGTTTAGTAAGGTGATGTCTAGTCCCGTACCAGATATCGCTGTGACACGCGTCCCGTTAACGACAGGCGACAGTGCGGAGAACACACCCCAAGAATGCACTACATTGGACTGTCTACCCGACAAATCGGTGCAGGCTGTATCGTGTGTGCCACCAGTAGCTGTCGCTCCTTATCAGGCTGTCACACGAGATCTCAGATGCGACGGTACAGTACAAAGATCAGACGAGACTGTGACAGGCGGTTGGAAACCGAATACAACCAGTATAACACATCATGTTGAACGGTCCGTGAGTGACATAAAACCGGAGAAGACTGATTCGTTGGATGACACCACACTGTGCAAGACTAGGTCTATGAATGATGTCACACCATACAACAGTAAGTCGTTTGGTGACGTCAAACCGTGCAACAGTAAGTCATTTGGTGACATAATACAGAGCAAGACTGAGCCACTGGACGACATCACACTGGTCAAGACCGCGTCGTTCAGTGACATCACACTGGTCAAGACCGCGTCGTTCAGTGACATCACACTGGTCAAGACCGCGTCGTTCAGTGACATCACCCTTGATAAAAATGAGTCATTGCCAACCCTTGCTAACACGACAAACGACAGAGACAAAAATGAAAGTGATGTCGTGATACAAGGAAAATGTGGCTTTACTTCGAGCTCTCACAAAGGCGAATGCCAATGCACAGACCCGAACAGAGGAAATAGGTTGAAGTCAAGTGGGAAGAGGCACACAGTGAAGCACAAACACATTTCTGCTGCTGATCGAAACACGACCGAGGTAAGCAGCAGGACACGCACACGGCATAGCCCGGGACGTGAAAAAAGAGAAAGAACTGAACAAAATGATGTTGTCATCGCAGCAGATGCCCGGGAGCGAGCTAAGTTCGTCAGTGATAGTTTAACTACTGATTCTAGTAGTTCACAACCCACAGATAGCACAGCGGCTGAGATAATTCCCGCCAAACCTGCGGAGACAAATATGGATTCTACACCTGCGGATGAAGACGATGACGCCGGTGACTTTGCCTTCGTCATTGATACGAACGTGTCGCCAGTGAGCAGTGATATTGATGACAGTTCCGTTAGTAGGAAGGATGAGGATCTGTGGGACATCAGTTTACAAAGCGACTACAAACACGACCGTGGCCATAAGACACCGGCTGGTTCCGAGTGCAGGAAACACGTAGAGTTGACGTGCCCCACAGAGGCCGCGACGGTCGCCACTCACACCGCTGCTGCGAGAAACGATGTATCTAGAGCGACGCTGCAGAATCCAAGTCGTGTTGTCAAGTCGCGGGATCATCGCAAGCCGGACAACGCAACACTGGGGAGACGTTTTGCTGGTGACAGCAGTAAGGTACGGTCGACTCCTGCTAAGTCGAAGCCGAGTTCACAAGTTGACCAGGACGATGGACCGGAGAAAACGCATCGTTTATCTGATCAACATCGACGTAGGCAGAAGGAAACTTGTGAAAATCGACGCCCGATTCACCACCGTAATCGTCCTCAGAAAGATGCCACCAGGAGACACATTGAAAGCAAAACCGTCGAGGGTGGAACCTGTCGGGCCATACACAAGGCAAAGTCCTACAATTGTCGCACGGCACCGAGTGCGTCTCTTTGCAACGAGCGTGATGCTACGACAGACACCGGACCCGTGAGAAATGTTTCCGTCAAACGTGATCACCCCTCGAAAGGACGTCGCACGAAGATAACGGGCAGCAGCAAAAGAACACACCGCGACCGTGACGACTTGAAGAACCCTATAACTAGTGGTGGAACTCCACCCAGCAAAAGAGCACCCCACGCCCGGGCTGACTTAAAGACAAACCCTCTCTCCAGTGGTAGAACTCCACCCAGCCAAAGAGCACCCCATGCTCGGGCTGACTTAAAGACCAACCGTCTCTCCAGTGGTGGAACTCCACCCAGCAAAAGAGCATCCCACGCCCGGGCTGACTTAACGTCGAACCGTCTCTCCAGTGGTAGAACTTCACCCATCAAAGAGACACACCACGCCCGGGCTGACTTAAAGACCAACCGTCTCTCCAGTGGTAGAACTTCACCCATCAAAGAGACACACCACGCCCGGGCTGACTTAACGTCGAACCGTCTCTCCAGTGGTAGAACTCCACCCAACAAAGGTTCACATAGCGCCAGAGACGACTCGAAGGACTGTGTCACTAGTGATGAATCAGCACCCAACAAAACAACACTTAGCGTCCGTGATGACTTCAAGAACACTCTAGCTCATGATGAATCTCTAGCCACCCAAGGGGTGGTTAACGACGCACGTGACAATGACACCTCCGCTGGACGACAGACGCCGTGTGTGGCGGAGACAGACGGGGACAGCGTGGAGGAAGGCGAGATCCTCAGTGACGAGGACCCCGTGTCTGCCAGCGATGTGACTGTGAGACGACGTGTTGGGGACACCCGTAGTTCCACTGATGGTGCTCGCCGGACACAAGGCCACGGCACCGGTAGAGAGCGTCCGTCACGTCACGGGCCACGGCACCGCTAGAGAGCGACCGTCACATCACGGGTAACGGCACCAGTAGAGAGCGGCTGTCACGTCACGGGCTACGGCACCGGTAGAAAGCGTCGGTCACGCCTCGGGCCACGGCACCGCTAGAGAACGGCCGTCCCGCCACGTGCCAGGGCACCGCTAGAGAGAGGCCGTCACGTCACGATCCCCGGCGGAGATCGTCACTTTCGACGATTATTAACCCTTGTCCGACAACAACAATTTATGTCGTGTTCTGTCGAGTAGGACGACCATCGTGTTATGTCGCTAGTATCGATAACTATATAGACTGTGTTGCTTATGTTATGATGAAACGTACATGAAGCCTATCTCCATTGAGTATTAGTTTTGTTGCCATTGTCATCGAAAACAGCATGTGGAAATGTATTATATAAATGTGGTTACTTGTGTTAATTTGTACTCTGTTCAACATTATATTTGTAGGTGAATATATTTTACACGGGTTCATGTCACTACATCGTGTTGTTCAAGTCATCTTCTTGAGTTGATGCAAATGAGCATTTAATGCCACGGATATTAGCGTGTGCACGCAAAAATTATTAATTGTAAATACTTGTTGTCGACGTTGAACATCTCTTGGAGTCTGTGATGTTCTGCTAGAAAAGTGCTTCGCTGACTCGCAACCAGGGAACTGCCGGTAGTATTAGGAGAGACGCCTTATAAAGCTTTACATGTCTCTGATGATTTCAGTCAGGTCCAATTTTTCACGATAAATTTACATTTTGTTTATATCGAGAAGTCACGTTCAAGGTGGTTCCAAGTCCAGTGGATTATTCTGCATAAAAGTGTTACTAAAACTATCCGTGTTTGCATTTTCCTAAACACATTGTCTTGCTAGATTACGTTTAAAATAGAATAGTCCTATGCGAAAGTGATGTAGGAAGAACTGTCGGCGGAATCGCCCCCGGCCAGTGGTAATGGTGAGAAGAAGGTCCTTTCAACGAAGCTTTGTCGGTGGGCAGTGTAGACCTACATGTCATTTTGTTATTTTTATGAACCAGGAACGAACGTTGCAAACCGATGTGCTAACAACAACACAGCACTGTGCCCTGTTTACTGTGTCTCTTTCAAACACAACAGGTGTTCCCTGTTGCGCTTGTTTCTTTTCATTCAAACATCAATTGGGACCATTAGTATTAGTCATTGTCTTTAGTTTGTATGCGGTCGTCAAGGTGATCGGATATACACAACCGAATGTTTTTCAGTATTGTAATGGATAATGCCAACTCTAAAGGCTGACAGTAACATGCAAGTTCTTCAGGTTACAAAATAGTGGACTGTTCCCCTCGTTTGAAAGACCTGGTACGTTGTACACCTTGGCAAAGAAAATGTCATCACTAACGTGTAACAATTTATTAATACTTTGACGACACATGATGACATTACTAGAAGCAGGCAGCCTTTCTACGAAGCTGCTGCCGCTGGTATACGGCCGGCAGACTAGCCGGTGTCTAGGCAAAGCATATAATTTATGTCGTCATTCACTTGTAACAATTTATCAATGTTTGACTACCTCTATGGGGCGAAACTAACAGAAGCATGCAGCCACTATGAAGTCAGGAAGGCGATAGCATACAAGCCCTTAATGGTGGCGTTGACGTAGCTTCACATCGGCAATGGAAATCGACAAGTTAGTTTTTTTTATAATTTAAATTATCAAATAGCTGTTGATGCAGCTGATATTGTCATTGTTAATGATTAGGTAGCTGGTGGTCAAGGGTGAAGAAGTCATTGACGAAGAAGAATAGGCTTTCTCACTGTTACCTTCGAGAATGACACGTAGCTTAACTACTTAGATCGTTAACGGGATACATCCTATTAATTCATGTGCCCACCAACGTGGACACAAATGATTGAAATATAACTGTCTTAATAGATGTGAGATAATTCGCTTTGTCTTTCCCAAAAAGTACCTGCAATGGATGAGGCATCTTCTCGCATCCCCAGTGAATGTCTTGAATTTGTTGAAGTCGCTGGCACAACTGGTGAAGCATAGGCCACAAAGTGTATAGTTCTACGGGAAGAATACGGATAGTTGTGGTTGCGACAGGACATTGAGGCAACCAGCTTGTCTTTGGAAGATCAATCAGTTATTTAATTAGAGTACTCGGTAAGCAACAGGAGGTTGCACCTGGTCAGGTAACAACTATTCTGTGCACAGGTTCCTGGAGAAAGCACTGATGGTAATCAGAATTTCTAATAGACAAGGTATTGTTTGCTTAGTAACAAAATTGGCATCCTACTATACATGGTGACGAGTTAATCATATCATCCAAGCGGAATGGCTTGGAAAAATAAGAACTGTCAACAGAAGTGTTGTTTTCATGCACAGATAATCGCCATGGTGTCGCCAGTTGTACAATAAAAACGTCACAATAAACCTACTCAATGGAGAGCTGACGCGGTTGCTAAAGTCGCACAAACATACAGGAAGTGGAAGTGAAACATAACCGTGCTTGAAAGGAAGAGACTCGCTCAACTGACAAAACAACTTTTACGGAAGAAACAACAAAAAGGAAGTGTTGGAAGCCTGCGTTGTACCAGCCTAGGAGCGATTAATATGGCGGATACAAAGAATCTGAACGAACTGAAGGAAGAGGGTACGATGTTGTTTGGTTGAAAGTGAAGAAAGTAAAAGGCAAGATGACATAGGCAGATTGTTTGACATGGTGGCGGGTTGCCTACCAAAAAGCAGAAGTAATGTTACAACCAGGACGTAGGAAAAGGAATCCCTGCGCTACGAAAGGAGGACTTAGTCAGAAAGAGATTGAGAGATGACACGTGGTCTGTGGAGGGAGAAGGTTGCCAACAGGGAAAGACAAACGTGGAAATGGAAAACTGCTGGGGCAGTGCTGCAGTACTTGATTGGTTAGTTATAAAAAAATGATAGGAAGAGTATCTACGCTTATGTAAGGAGTAAACAGAAGGTTCGAGATAAGGTTGGACCACTAGAAAACAGCGCAGGAAACGTAATAACTGATGTGTTTCAAATGGCTGAGGCCCTGAACGAGTATTTCAGTTCAATGTTTACCATCAACATGTGTTCCTAAAAGCTAGGTCTTGTTTAATGAATCTCTTATGTCTTAGAAGAAATTACAAAGTGGGTAGATGATGGGTCACCAGTGGATGTTGTCTACTTAGATTTTCAGAAAGCATTTGATAAAGTGCCACATCAAAGATTGTTACTTAAACTAAAAGCCCATGGCATAGGGGATGGTGTGATCAATTGAATACAAACATGGTTGACAGACAGAAAACAGAGAGTAATAGTAGGGTGGGGGGGGAGATTTCAAACTGGAAACCACTTTTGAGTGGATTGCCACAGGGGTCTGTGTTAGGACCTGTATTATTATTGATATATATAAATTATTTGGATGATGATGTATCAAGCAAAGTACTGAAATTCGCAGATAATACAAAAGTGTCAAGAACAGTTAAAACAGATGCAGATAAATACACTTTACAGGATGATCTAGCCAAATTAGTCAAATGGTCTGAAAAATGGCAAATGTTATTCAATTTTTGGAAGTGTAAATGCATCCACATAGGACATGGAAATGTGAACAAAGAATACACAATGGGGGTTACTATTTTAAATAAAACTATAAAAGAAAAGGACTTAGGAGTAACAGTTAGTGCTGACATGAAAGTTTCGGAGCAATTTGGAATTGCTGCTTCAAAGGGTAACCAAATATTAGGGCTAATTAGGAGAAATATCACTTATAAGGAGAAACAGCTAATTGTACCACTGTACAAAGCAATAGTTCGGCCACATTTGGAATATTGTATACAAGCAGGAGGCCATATCGTAAGGACATAAATAAGCTAGAAAGAGTGCAACGAAGACTGAACTGAAAGATCATGGCTATGAAATGTGGGTTGACAACAATAGAGACCAGGAGACTAAGAGGAGACCAAATAGAAGTTTTTAAGATATTGAATGGTTATGAAGATATTGATAGCAATATTTTTTCTCAGTTAAGAAAGATAGAAGGTCTAGAGGACAGAAGTTACATTAGTAAAGGAGCAGTGTAGATTATATATAAGAAAGTTATATTTTTACAAAGGACTAAATGAATGGAACAGATTATCTGCTGATTGTGTGGGTGCTAGTGCGTGAATATGTTTAAAAATAAAGTCCACACATAATACCTCAGAAGGGCGGGATACAAGTAGATAAAAGGGTTTGACTCTCGATAAGCCAAAAGGCTTCCTTGTCCACCTGCCATCTAGAATTAATTCTTTGGGTGGCAATCTTGTTAAATATTGTTAACGTATGCTCGGCCGCCCCGGGCAGCGTCGTGTGAACTTATGTTCGACCGCCCCGGGCAGCGTCGTGTGAACTTATGCTCGGTCGCCCCGGGCAGCGTCGTGTGAACTTATGCCCGGCCGCCCTGGGCTGCGTCGTGTGTACTTATGCTCGGTCGCCCCAGGTAGTGTCTTATGAACTTATGCTCGGCCGTCCCGTGCAGCGTCGTTTAAACGTATGCTCGGCCGCCTAGGGCAGAGTCGCGTGAAAGCAACTTGGCATCTCGATCGCAATACTGTTATCATGCTGTTATCATGTCCATGGGTTAGCGCCCTGTAGACAACGACAATAAAGTCATGAGCCTGACCTGATTGCTCAGGCGATTAACTGATACTAATCAAATATAGACACCGGCATAGGCATACGTGTTATATAAAACGATTCATGATTAATTAATGTGTCATGTTAAAATAACGATGCTTGCTGAATGGGTGTGTCTTAAGGCCTATATAATTAAAGAAATGTGCGTCTTTCATGTGTAAAGCCCACGCCTGAATTGTAATTATGCTTCGTTTCGACGTCGCTATGTTTGCGCAAGTATTTTTTCCCATAACCCCGTGCGCCGTATATGATTAATGAAAGGTCGCGGAAGTAATGGTTAAGAATGAGTGATAGATCCCATTTGAGGCCTGCGAACGTACCGCGACCGGACTGACTGTCATTGCAATATGGCCGGTAGCTGTGGAAGCGTCCCTGTCTCTCTCTCTTGGTTCCGTCAATACACACTGCTCTTGGTCCTCGCTCTCTGGGTGCTCTGCTGTTCCGATGTCGCCCGGGCTGCGTTCGACATAACGTTGCTTCACACGAACGACGTGCACGCGCACTTCGAGCAGTCGAACGCGTACAACTCGCCGTGCAAGGCGAAGGAAGTAGCGGCTGGTCACTGCTATGGCGGTGTCGCTCGAAGGTAAGACCGTTCGTTGCCGGATACCCATGTCAGGAACTGTACACGTTAATTAAGGTTGTAAACTGTGATAACACCTGCCAGGCTGGATCGTGTCATCATGTCATTACTTCTTTCTAACATGTGCGGTATAAACACTGCTGCATAGTTTAGTAAAGTTAGCACATAACTGTACACCTCTGAAGCTGTAACAACCAAATATTATGAGAACTCATAGACGCGGGAACAGGGGGCGCATGGGGGACAGCTGCCCCCTGGAATTCTCGGGGGGGGCAGACATGTGGTTCTGCCCCCATTCAATGTGAGCGTGAATGTTTGTGGCGAGAGTCAATGGCGGGTGGAAATGTACATTTTATGAGACAATTAATGTGTATTTTCTCGACTGTGAAAGGTGTGTGCAATTGGAGGGTAGACATATTGTTTTCTGCGAACATTTCGAAAGCACCCCGCCCCCCACCCGTCTTCCGATGTCACAGTCGAGCCAACCGAGACAGCCACAAGGTGAGGGAAGATGTGAAGATATTCGGCGGCGAAAATGTTTCTGTGGTGCTGAAGATCCGTTAGCCCCCCCCCAATATGAATTTCGTTCCCGCGTCACTGTGAGAACTGCCTGTACGTTTCAACTGTCGGCTGCGTTGTTGCGTTAGCATGCATAGTCACGTACATCTGAGTAATAAACGCGACGTTAACAGTTTTTGTTTCTCTCATACAGAAATAAATGGTTGTCCGACATTTGGTTTAGCTTTGATTGTGTTACTAGGAAACAAGGAGCGGGTGTCAAGTAGTGGGCCTTACCACCACCTGATCTCACAAATTGTATGTTGGCTTTCTCACGGAATGTTGTTAAGTTAACTAACACTTTATGATAATGAACGGATATATGTATGTTTCACCATATACACAGTAAAAACGTACGGATCTTAACGCAGTTCACTTTAAAAAGAAATTCGATGATCTGTCGCTAAACAGACTTATAACACACACTTATGATAACCTTTCAATTCAATTAATGCGTTATTGCTCTATCGTTGATTTTGACCAAGCCGTAGATAAATAACTACGTAAACATATCCGCTTTGTACACACGCACAGTATGTGTCACGTCTCCGCATTTAAAGTATCGATGACGACATTTATTCACTGATAGCTGCTGTTGCCGACTAGTAAATAAACAGGACATGACATTAGTGGCCTGTAATTGTCGCTATTGCAGAGCGTCGTCTTCTCGACAAGTCACGTGAACTGTAGACCGACGAGAGAAAACATGTGACACGGGTGAAGTCATCATTAATGTAGCACTATTATTTTATCTTATTAAAGCCATGTTTAAACTGTTTACCCATACACATGTTAACGATAATTTCCTATAATATATATAGGATTTAACAAGATTGCCACCCAGAGCATTAACTCTAGATGGCAGGTGGACAAGGAAGCCTTTTGCATGGCTTATCGAAAATCCAAGCCTTTTTATCTACGTGTAATATCCCTCCCTTCTGAGGTACGTGTCAATTTTATTTTTAAAACATATTCACGCTACTAGCACCAACACAATCAGCAGATAATCTGTTCCAATCAGTTAGTCCTTTGTGAAAATGAGAACTTTCTTATATCTAATCTACACTGTTCCTTTACTAATGTAACTTCATGTCCTCTAGTCCTTCTATCTTTCATAACTGAGAAAACATATTTCTATCAATATTTTAATAACCAACCAATATTAAAAAAAAAACTTCTATCTGATCTCCTCTCAATCTCCTGGTCTCTAGTGTTGTCAAACCACATTTTTAGGCGTATTTCGTAACTAAGATCTCTCAGTTTTTGTATCATTTTAGTCGCTCTCCTCTGTATTCTTTCTAACATATCTATGTCTTTCTTGCGATATGGCCTCCACGGTTGTCGTGTACTGGCCGTGGGCAGTGCGTACAACGACATTATAGAATGAAGATTCTCGTAGAGAAAGTATGAACACGTTTATTGTGACACAGGCGGAACTCGAGATCTAAAGGAAAAGAGGAAACGGGGCATGGTAAACGGTTCCGCGATCAAGGATCTAACATTCCTCCCCCTTTAAGAAAAAACATAATTAGTATAATTATAAAAATGTAAACTTTTAACTCCAACGAGAGTCATTTATACGTATCAATGTCATATCTAAGATAGATAGTATGCAATTGTTTATAGTACTAATCTAGTGCTCTCGCGACTAGCTACAGCTACCGAAACAGTCTATTCTGGCTATCTTGATCTATGCATTGTCCGTTATGACAGTAATATAGACTTTACAAGTTCAATCTGTCCGGTGGCTTCACCACTCTGTGTGATCTTCTCAGCGGTACTACCACGTCTGGTACTACACAGGACTGCGACCGTTCAACTGTTGGTCTTGGGATCACCTCTCCTGTGGCTGTACCCGTAGTCACGTCCGAGTTTCCAGATGATAGTGGTGGTGTCGACGGTGTTCGCTCGAACCGAGGTAGTACTTCACGCTCTGCAAGCCTCGGTGGAAGTTGACGCTCTTCAGTCGACTCGATCGGCCTTCTCTCGCGCAAATGATCCTGGTGACGCTTCCACACTCTGTCATCCTGCAGACGTACCGCGAAGGTCAGCGGACCCAGCCGGTTCTCTATCACCGTAGCGACCCATTTCGGTTGTCCCTGAAAGTTCAACGCCCAGACACAGTCTCCTGTCATGAACCTTCGCTCCACTGCTCTCTGGTCGTGGCATTCTTTGTCTTCTTCCTGTTTGCGCAAAACTCGGTTCTGAATGGATGGTCGTAGAAGATCCAGTCGTGTGCTCGGTGGTGTCTTCAACACAAACTCTGTTGGAGCTCTGCCGGTTGTAGCTTGTGGAGTTACCCTGTAGCGTGCTAGGAAGGTGTAGAGACGATCTTCTAGGTTGCCATTTGTCTTCTTCAACCCTGCTTTTACAGTCTGAACGGCGCGTTCAGCTAAGCCATTACTGGATGGGTGATAAGGTGAAGACTTGATGTGTTTTATTCCGTTAGCTCGACAAAACTGTTCAAACTCCTCACTGGTGAAACAGCTTCCGTTATCTGATACCACTGTGCTTGGTAGACCCAAAATCGCAAACGTCTGTCTTAGCTTCGTGAGAGTTGCACTGGTTGTCGCAGCTGATACAACGTGTGCATCGATGTACTTGTTGTGAGCATCGACTATGATGAGTATCATACGTCCCTCGAACGGTCCCGCATAATCATTGTGTATTCGATGCCACGTTCGTCCCGGCCATTCCCATGGATGCAGTGGTGCCACTGGTGGTTGTTTGCTGTGTATTTGGCATGTCGTGCAGTCCTTAACACACATCTCGATTTCAGCGTCCAAACCTGGCCACCAGAGGTAGCTTCGGGCTAACGCCTTCATCTTCACTATGCCCGGATGCGTCTCGTGTAGTTCTTTCAACAACGTGTCACGACCCTTTGGTGGTACGATAACTCTTGCTCCCCACATCAGCACCCCGTGTTGGACACTCAGTTCGTCTTTCCTTCGAGTGTAACTCTCCCACTCGCATGGTACATCGCTAGGCCATCCTCCTTCCACGAACCGTAGATCTTGTGACAGTATCGGATCGGTTGCTGTCCATTTAGCGATGTGTTCTGCCGTGATGGGTGTATCGTTCATGGTTGTAAGTGCTAGAACCACTTCCTCCGGGACTGGTACTCGTTCAGGAGTGTCTGGTAGCGGCAAGCAACTCAATCCGTCTGCATGACAGATATTCGTACCCGGTCTGTACTCCAGATGGTACTGATAGTTACTTAGTGTTAGCGTCCATCTCTGAATGCGTGCACTAGCCATTGCGGAAATGGCACGATATTCCTTCAACAGCCCGATCAACGGCTTGTGGTCGGTCTGCAACGTGAAGTCCCTCCCGTAAAGGTACTTATGGAACTTGGATATCCCGAAGACCAGCGACAATGCTTCCTTTTCCAGCTGTGCGTACTTCTTTTCCGCTGTGGAGAGAGAGCGTGATGCGTATGCGATAGGCTTGTCGCTGCCATCGGGCAATCTGTGTGACAGTACGCTCCCAATCCCGTAAGGAGATGCGTCACTGCTTAAGATGATCGGAAGTTCAGGGTGGTAGTGTACACGCACATCTGAAGAAACGAGCAGTGTCTTAGACTCATCGAAAGCCTTTTGTTGCGTCGGACCCCACTTCCACTTTGTGTGTTGGCGTGTCATTTCATGCAGCGGAGCAAGCAGCGTACTGAGATTGCGCAAGAAGTTGTGATAGTAGTGAATGAGTCCTAGATAACTCCTCAACTCCTGTACATTCTGCGGTGCAGGCGCGTTCTGTACTGCTCGCACTTTGTCTTCCGTAGGATGAATACCTTCAGCATCAATCGCATGACCTAGATAGGTGCACGATTCCTGACGAAACGTACATTTCTCCTTCTACGGTCATGGGTATGTTCTGTAGTAACTGCTCCATGATTCTCTGGAAGATACCTGGAGAAGAACTCACACCGAAAGGCAGACGTTCGAATGCGAATAGCCCTTTCGACGTGTTGATTGTAGTCAACGGACGTGATTCTTCATCCAGTACGACCTGTTGATACGCATGGCTCATGTCCAGCGTGGTGTACAGTGTACCACCTGCTAATTTTGTAAACAGATCAGATACGTTCGGGATCGGGTACTTGTCTACCTTTACGGCTCTGTTGATGGTTACTTTATAGTCGCCACAGATTCTGACTGCGCCGGTAGACTTCAAGACCGGTACAATGGGCGCGGCCCACTCAGAATACTCCACAGGACGGATGATTCCGGCCTTCTGCATACGATCTAGCTCGTCCTCTACTTTGGCTCGTAAAGCAAGAGGTACAGGTCGAGGTTTACAATACCTCGGTTTAACCGTGTCATCAACGTAGAACTTCGCAGTCAGCCCCTTTAGAGTGCCTAGTCCCTCACTGAACATTGATTCGTAAGGCTTTAGGAAGTCCTCTCTGTCTACCTGGTTCACGGTAGCCCAGTTCACTTTCAACACTGTTAGTCAGTCCCTTCCCAGCAGGTTAGGTCCCGACCCAGGCACTACGATTGCCTGCAGCCTGTGCTGTTGATTGTTGTGACAAACGTTCACCTGTGCTCGCCCTAAAGGCTCAATTGTGGTACCTGCGTACGTTCGCAACCTCGGAACGTTACGCGTATCGAGAGTGAGCACAGATGTATTGCAGATTTTAGCCCACTCATCCCCCGATATAAGCTAAACTGCTGCTCCGGTATCTATCTCCATAGCCACTTCACTTCCCTCTATCTGGACATTGCAAATGTACGGTGGTATGGTGTGGGTGGCACTTGTGTGATACCGGCCAAGTGTGTATGTGTCTTCACATAACTTGTCATTGCGTTGCGAGTGTGTGTCATTTTTTATTAAGTGTGTCTGCTGAGTGTTTGCATTGCAAAGTGATTTAGCTTTTGACACTTGTAGCATCTCCTACCCCAAGCTTTGCACATTCGCCGATCGTCGTGTGGCGGTCCACCACAGCCTGAGCATGCCGGTGCTGCCCCTTGTGACGTCTGTACCGCTGCCGACTGCTCACGACTGGTGGATCGTCTCGATGTGGCGTCCCCTGGCGATCAGGCGGAAAGCGTATTCTTGGTGGATTGCGATCTCTGTGTCGCCACCTGGCGACCAAAACTGAAACCTCCACGTGAAGAGTTGCGCCGCCCCATGTCATTTGATACGGCGTGGACAGGCCTCGGCACGGACGAAGAAGAGTTTCCCATGATCTTCGACTGCTGTAGCGTAGCTTCCAGTGTGCGCCCGAACGTCAGTAACTTCTCTAGCGTGATTGTAGGTTCACTTAACCCTTTGTCACACACTTTTGACATCGCACATTTTTGGATGATTTGCGATTTCACTTCTCTCTGTCTTTCTCATGAAACTTACAGTTTTTGGCTAGTTGCTGCAATCGTGCATTGAATTGGTCCAGCGTCTCTGACGACGTCTGTTCAGCCTGTCGGAACTTGAATATTTCATATTCTTCATTGGCATTGCACTGCGGCCTGAAGTAAGCAGTGAGCTTCCGCTTGGTTTCTGCGAAATTATCATTTTCTGTCACTCCCACTGCTTCACTCAATTCAAACACTGCCTCACCAGCATAATGAAGCAACATCGCTCTCATTCTTGTATCATTCTGAATGTCTTTAGCCACCACAAAGTTTTCAAAGCGCCGCACCCAACGCTCCCAGCGTTGGCCTGCGCTGTCAGTCGGCTCCAGCGAAAAAGGTGCCACGTCAGCGACAGTTTCCATTTTCACACAGAAATTAGACGTAGTCTAGTTCAAAGTAACTCGTACAGTTGTCAGTTTACCTCGTCGCCAATTAATGTCGTGTACTGGCCGTGGGCTGTGCGTACAACGACATTATAGAATGAAGATTCTCGTAGAGAAAGTATGAACACGTTTATTGTGACACAGGCGGAACTCGAGATCTAAAGGAAAAGAGGAAACGGGGCATGGTAAACGGTTCCGCGATCAAGGATCTAACAACGGTTGAATACAATATTCTGAATGAGGCCTAACTATTGTTTGTACAGCAGTATTATTAGTTCTTTATCCTTATACGATATATTTCGCCTAATAAATCCAAGGATGTTATTTCCATTTGAAGCAGCAATTCCGCACTGCTCTGAAACCTTCATATCAGCACTAATTGTTAACCCTAAGTCCTTTTCTTTTAAAGTAGTACTTAGTACAGTACCCCACTCCCCCCAATGTAAACTGCACATCTTCGTTCCCATGTCCTGTGTAGAGGCATTTACATTTCCCAAAATTGAACATCTGCCATTTTTTCAGACCATTTGATCAACCTGTCAAGATCACCTTGTAAATGCTGTCTATCTCCATCACGTTTAATCCTTCTAAACACTTGTATCATCTCAAAATTTCAACACCTTGCTTATTATATCATCGTTCAAATCGTTGATATATATTAAGAATAATATAGGTCCCAGTACTGATTCCTATGGTGCCCCACTCAAAACCGATTTCAAATTTAAAAAGCCAGACCCTGAACTAAAATACTCATTCAGGTCTTCTGCCATTAAGAATCCCTCTGATATTATATTTCCAGCACTATCTTCTAGAGGACCGACCTTATCCTGAACGTTCTGTTTGCTTCGAACATGTGCATAAAAACTCTTGCTGTCATGTTTTATATTACAAGCAAATTTTTGTTCACAACTTCTCTTTGAATTTCTAATTTCAGTGGTAGCTAGGTTGGTAAAGTAATCTGGTTGTGATCACTACTCCCAAGTTACTCATATATCTTGACATTGACAACTAATTCATTCTGTGATGACAAAACTATGTCAAACACATTTTCTCCCCTGGTTAGTTCTAGCACATGTTGAGGAAGGAACCTACCTTGTACTAAAACTAAAAATGTGTGGTCCTCACTCCCCATACTTTGTAGAGATTTCCATTTCATATGTCCATGGTTCGAATCCCCCATAATACAATCCCTTCACTAAGCGTCTTGTTTGTTTTTCTCAGTAGAGTCACCCATGAATATTCTCGCTTTTCTCCTCACCCCTTCTATCACTGCCTCAGAGTAGCTCCTTCATTGGTTTCCGTCCGTCTCGTTGCTGCCATGCACTGTCACCTTCACTCCCACCTCAACTCCTGTCTTCTTTCCCCTTGTTGTCACTTTACCTCCTGTCACCTTCCTCTTTGTCCCTTTTCCTCCTGTCACCTCCCTCTTTGTCCCTTTTCCTTCTGTCACCTTCCTCATTGTCCCTTTTCCTCCTGTCACCTTCCTCTTTGTCCCGTTTCCTTCTGACACCTTCCTCTTTGTCCCTCTTCCTCCTGTCACCTTCTTCTTTGTTCCTTTTCCTTCTGTCTCCTTCCATCGTGCCAATGCTGTCTTCCCCTTCAACAGTCTCCTTGGTTTCTCTCTCATTATCATCAGTCTCCTTGTCTCTGTTCTCACTGATCTCTTTAGTATCACCATCTGGGTGTCCTTGTCCAATTCACTCTTTCTTGTCATCATCACAATCAACTTCTTCAGCTCGTCTACTTCCGCCAGTAAACACTCCAACCTCTTACAACCTCGACACTCTAAGTGAAAACCCTCCATCTGCACCTCCTTCCATGTATTCTCACACACCGACTTTGCACATTCTGTCCAATTATCGCATTTTGAACATGTCAGGTGTCGACTAGCCTTTATTTGCCGTTTGCATGGCGCCATGGTTTTGTGTAGTTTTACAGTTTATCCAAGGTAGAAATTATATAAAAAAGACTGTTTCCTGTGACCTACAGCACACTTTATGTTACAGCAGATTTGTATTACACAGCTGACTATCTACCCTGTCACCAACGCTAACGTTACCGGTATTGACCTAAATTAAATACAATCAATTACTTTACATTAATCAAAGTATCTAGCAGGTTCTGGCTTACTCAGATAGTATCTTATGTAAGTAGTTTTATGTTTGTTACTTTATCTCCTGTTTATTCTACCATAATATCAGGTTTGTTAAATCTTGTTTACAAACTTATCGAAGCCTAAGTTACATTTCACTCACTAGACTAGTCTTCTAAAATACTTTATATGACTAACTTTAAGCGCAACTGTTACTCAATATATGTCTACTGCTACTTTATGAATACTATTAAGGCAAGAATAATACTTATCGGTCAATAATTACACTCACTTTTCAACTTCTGTGCACCACCTATACTCAATGATCTACATCCGCCAATGCCAGTACTCTCGTAGTGATGCGAGAGTACCAATACGAGATTATTGGAATACAGTACGGCTTATAAATATACACACACGCACGCACTCACACACACACACACACACACACACGCATGTATAATTAGAATTACCGGCTAGGGATAGGGGCCTGGGGAATATGAGCATATAGGTGTCTAGGACTCTACAACTGTTTTAATTTGGCTTATATGAGAATGTTTATTAGTTGAGAAAAGGTCCATTATTTGGTGAGTCTCAAGGGGTGCAATTGGATGTTTTAGGAGAGCCTCAAGAGGGTGCAGTTGGATGTTTTTAGGTGAGCGTCAAGGGAGTGTAGTTGGATGTTTTAGGTGAGCCTCAAGGGGGTGCAATTGGATGTTTTAGGTGAGCGTAAAGGGGGTGCAATTGGATGTTTTAGGTGAGCGTCAAGGGGGTGCAATTGGGTGTTTTGGGTGAGCCTCAAGAGGGTGCAGTTGGATGTTTTAGGTGAGCCTCAAGAGGGTGCAGTTGGATGTTTTGGGTGAGCCTCAAGAGGGTGCAGTTGGATGTTTTGGGTGAACCTCAAGAGGGTGCAGTTGGATGTCTTAGGTGAGCCTCAAGAGGGTGCAGTTGGATGTTTTGGGTGAGCCTCAAGGGGGTGCAGTTGGATGTTTTAGGTGAGCCTCAAGAGGGTGCAGTTGGATGTTTTAGGTGAGCCTCAAGAGGGTGCAGTTGGATGTTTTAGGTGAGCCTCAAGAGGGTGCAGTTGGATGTTTTGGGTGAGCCTCCGGAGGATGCAGTTGGTTGTTTTAGGTGAGCCTCAAGAGAGTGCAGTTGGATGTTTTGGGTGAGCCTCAAGAGGGTGCAGTTGGAAGTTTTAGGTGAGCCTCAAGAGGGTGCAGTTGGATGTTTTAGGTGAGCCTCAAGAGGGTGCAGTTGGATGTTTTGGGTGAGCCTCAAGGGGGTGCAGTTGGATGTTTTAGGTGAGCCTCAAGAGGGTGCAGTTAGACGTTTTAGGTGAGCCTCAAGAAGGTGCAGTTGGATGTTTTGGGTGAGCCTCAGGAGGGTGCAGTTGGATGTTTTAGGTGAGCCTCAAGAGGGTGCAGTTGGATGTTTTGGGTGAGCCTCAAGAGGGTGCAGTTGGATGTTTTAGGTGAGCCTCAAGAGGGTGCAGTTGGATGTTTTTGGTGAGCCTCAAGAGGGTGCAGTTGGATGTTTTAGGTGAGCCTCAAGAGGGTGCAGTTGGATGTTTTGGGTGAGCCTCAGGAGGGTGCAGTTGGATGTTTGGGTGAGCCTCAAGAGGGTGCAGTTGGGTGTTTTAGGTGAGCCTCAAAGGGGTGCAGTTGGATGTTTTGGGTGAGCCTCAAGAGGGTGCAGTTGGATGTTTTAGGTGAGCCTCAAGGGGGTGCAGTTGGATGTTTTGGGTGAGCCTCAAGAGGGTGCAGTTGGATGTTTTAGGCGAGCCTCAAGAGGGTGCAGTTGGATGTTTTAGGTGAGCCTCAAGAGGGTGCAGTTGGATGTTTTTGGTGAGCCTCAAGAGGGTGCAGTTGGATGTTTTAGGTGAGCCTCAAGAGGGTGCAGTTGGAAGTTTTGGGTGAGCCTCAGGAGGGTGCAGTTGGATGTTTGGGTGAGCCTCAAGAGGGTGCAGTTGGGTGTTTTAGATGAGCCTCCAGGGGGTGCAGTTGGATGTTTTGGGTGAGCCTCAAGAGGGTGCAGTTGGATGTTTTAGGTGAGCCTCAAGGGGGTGCAGTTGGATGTTTTGGGTGAGCCTCAAGAGGGTGCAGTTGGATGTTTTAGGTGAGCCTCAAGAGGGTGCAGTTGGATGTTTTAGGTGAGCCTCAAGAGGGTGCCGTTGGATGTTTTGGGTGAGCCTCAAGAGGGTGCAGTTGGATGGTTTGGGTTAGCTTCAATGGGGTGGAGTTGGATGTTTTGGATGAGCCTAAAGAGGGTGCAGTTGGGTGTTTTGGGTGAGCTTCAAGGGGGTGGAGTTGGATGTTTTAGGTGAGCCTCAAGAGGGTGCAATTGAAGGTCCCAATGGTAGTGGTGCAGTTGCGAGATTTGGTATGCGTCAAAGGGTGGTGCAGTTGGAAACTCCAAGAGGCGGAGAGCAGCTGGAATGGCTTGGTGATCATAAGGGGATGCTGAGGAGGTCCCAAGGGGGTGTAGTTGCTGTTTGTTTGGTAAGTCCGACATTATCCTGGATTTAGCAACTCAACAGTTGGCAAGTAGGTCTATGTGACATGTACCTGATGAACCAAGAAATGAAGACAGACGGAAAGTAGTTCTCCCAATGACAACAAACATGAAACTGAGCAACGAGACTCGAAGTGGAAGTCACGGAATAAAGCGAAATAAAGACGATTGAGTTGAAAAAATTGCAGAGAAGGCTCGTGGGCCACTGTATGCCGAATGAGGATAGTTACGTGAGGTAGGTATAGACTCATGTTGACATATTGCGAGAGGAGTTCGTGGGGGTTACCATGATCACTGACGCCGATGGATCAGAGCCTCGAAGCTTCACCTTCCTAAAACTTAAGAAATTGAGTCTCCTCAAACCTCGCATGCGGCAATGATTGGACAGGGCGATAGTACGCAAGACTGGCCTTGCTTGCTCTCCTCTTTTCCCAGTAGTCCGGGGCGAGACTGGTCTCGATACTTGTCCTGGTCTGGTCTCGATACCTGTCCTGGTCTGGTCTCGATACTTGTCCTCGATTTTCTTCATTTCGTCACTGCATGAAGTCTCCAACTGTTTCCGCTCACTCACAAGTGTTGTATTGACCCGGTCATTATGCGCGGCGGCACGCGGGTCCTACCCATCGATCTTCTTGGCACCCTGCCTGGATGGCAAAGGTCGATGCTCTAGATTTGTATTACTACCTCGTATAGATAGTGTGTAACCAGCGCGCAATTGTATGCGTTCGACGATGCAAGTGGTAGGTCTACGTGACATGCACCCGGTAAACCATGACATGGGACTTCACATCGACTCGAATCTATGACTTGCGATACAATTGATCACTCCCGTATAAAAAGTATAACTAATAATATAAAACAGTGCATTTCCTCGAAACCAATTTGACCTGTAATCGTGATTGACATTATCCCCATTGGACACTGGTCTCGTTGTAACTACATTCCTCGGCTGGATGATTGATTCGAAACCAAAGCAATGCGTCAGAGATTGTGTAACCAGCACGCAATTGTATGCGTTCGACAACTGTAAAAAAACAACTGGTCAAAGGTGTACCTTTATAATTCGATCGTTGCTGTCTTACTTTCTCAACTCGAGAGATGTTCATGTCAATGTATCATCTCTCGTACATAACAATGCCAGTTTTATTTACACATACGCTGTGTTCGATGCACATAGACATAGTGCACGGTTTCGTGGCACGGTTGTTTGTACCACACCCAATTATCTAAAGTGCCTATAAAATAAATAAACTACCCATAACGCAGGCGCACAAACAAGCACCATAAAACTCTTGCGTTAGCTCAAGTTTGGGCTGTTTGGAGTAAATCACCTGAGATCTAAGACCATCGGACTCATACTGCTCGGTCCTGTAACAATACCGGTAGTAGCATTAATTACAAGTATAGTCACCTACTCGGTTTCTGCCCTACCTGAGTTTCTGCCTCATTACGATTATATAGCTGGATCTCATATTAAATACATATTTAGTCAGATATATCGGACACAATGAGCAAAGGATGTCTACAAACTTGCAACAAAGTTATTTGTCTCAAATTAAAACGAGGCAAACATTTTTGACAGATATTTTGACAGCGAACGCAGACCACGTGACTACAGTGCATCATATCGGTGACGGTGATGTAAACAACCGTAAAGAATTTTTTTAAATTTATTGGGCGAAATTGTAAGCAACTATTCACCTTAATCACCACAGGAAAGTTAACGAACAGCCCGTGGAGTTTATGCAGTGAATGCGTTGCGATGTGTCGCACAATGATGATTTTGAACACGATGAGGCAGAAACCGAGTGCTTCCGTATGGCGCGTGAAGTGATTATCGTCTTACGAATATTGTAAATATTTAACTAAAAACAACTTATTTGACGCATCGTTTGCATGCCATTGATGAAATAAGTGGTTCTGATTAATAATAATGATACGTTGCTGAACGATTTCAACAATTATTGGTGACAACTGCATATTATGCTTGTGTAAGGCAGAAACCGAGTGGTCCAGTATACCTTAACTAAGTTCTAGTTCTAGTTGTTTCCAGCACTCGGCAACGTTCTATTAACTGACTAGTCTGTATATATTGTGGTTACAATGTTATGATCTCACGAGGTCTCATTGAATTAGTCAGCCTTTAAACTATTCCTTCCTGTATTTTGCGCCGTACAATCGTGTTCCGGGTTAATCCACAAATATTTCCTTTGCACTGTAAAAGTGGGATGAAATGGTGCTACGCGACTGAACTTTACGTCACTTCCGTTATTCCCGACACCTAGCTCGCCGCGCATCGCCACAGTCCGCTGCCACTACTAAAGAAGATCCACTTCAAGAGCAGCGGCCCTGAACCGGTCAGTGTGTTTGACCCTATCAGCGTCTTTGACCACGGGTATGATGCCGGGCGGTGCGGAGGGCTGACCGGTGGGCTTACGACGCCTATGTGCTTATCCCTTTCTCTCGCTCTCGTTCTCCATTGTATCCCATTCGGTCAAATCTCTCTTGACAAGGTCCTCCCATCTCAGTCCTGGTCTTCTTCTTCTCCTTTTACCCTCCACTCTGAGGGCTTCTGTTTACACAGTCCTCCCATCTCAGTCCTGGTCTTCTTCTCCTTCTACCCTCCACTCTGGGGGCATCTGTTTACACTGTCCTCCCTTCTCAGTCCTGGTCTTCTTCTCCTTCTACCATCCACTCTGGGGGCATCTGTTTACACTCTCTTCCCTTCTCAGTCCTGGTCTTCTTCTCCTTCTATCCTCCACTCTGGGGACATCTGTTTACACTGTCCTCCCATCTCAGTCCTGGTCTTCTTCTCCTTCTGCCTTTCACTCTGGGGGCATCTGTTTGTCTCTGCAAATAAATACTTAGCTTTTTGGTATTACATTGTTGCGATCGTGTTGATGAGTTACACGCAGTGTGTGACGGAATCGAATGATTGGTGACGTGTTAGTGTAGCAACCAGGTGCGAGGTGGACGAGGTCTGCGCGGGGCGGAGTCCATTCACTAATAACCTCAGTCATTTTGACCATCACAGGATGACGTATCTAAATTACCCTCAAACGGTCGGATAAAGCTTTGCCCTCGTTCGAGAACCTGACTGAGCCACGCGTAGTACGGGGCGCGGTGGCGTAGCCAATAGAGCATCGTCGGACTCTCAGTATGGAGACTCTCAGTGTGGAGATTTTGATTATGGAGACTCTCAGTATGGAGACTCTCGGTATGGAGACTCTCGGTATGGAGACTCTCGGTATGGAGACTCTCAGAATGGAGACTCTCAGAATGGAGACTCCCAGTATGGAGACTCTCAGAATGGAGACTCTCGGTATGGAGTCTCTTGGTATGGAGTCTCTCGGTATGGAGTCTCTCGGTATGGAGCCTCTCGGTATGGAGACTCTCGGTATGGAGTCTCTCGGTATGGAGTCTCTCGGTATGGAGACTCTCGGTATGGAGACTCTCGGTATGGAGACTCTCGGTATGGAGACTCTCGGTATGGAGTCTCTCGGTATGGAGTCTCTCGGTATGGAGACTCTCGGTATGGAGACTCTCGGTATGGAGACTCTCGGTATGGAGACTCTCGGTATGGAATATCTCGGTATGGAGACTCTCGGTATGGAGACTCTCGGTATGGAGTCTCTTAGTATGGAGACTCTCGTTATGGAGACTCTCGGTATGGAGACTCTCGGTATGGAGTCTCACGGTATGGAGACTCTCGGTATATAGACTCTCGGTATGGAGTCTCTCGGTATGGAGACTCTCGGTATGGAGACTCTGGATTCGAATCCTCTTGCTGTGGGGCGGCATAACCACCACATCCAGAAGAATTGTGCATTTTATGATAAAAGCACCACATTTCCAAAATGGCCGCCAGGTAGAGTAGGTATGTAAAATAATTGTGAACACCGGCGGCCATTTTGGAAAATGGCTGCTACAGCCACCAGAGGCCAAATCTGTGATGGCTCAATATCCAAATCTGTTCATATTGTAAGAGTCTACATGTCTACCTAATTTGGTGCTTTTATCACAAAATGCACAATTGGTTTGCTATGCAGCTCTACTACTTAAATTGTTAATATCAAACAATACCTGTCTTCGAATCCAACCCGACCCGTTATCGTATTTAACCTTATCAATGTCGAATAACTCTGAACAAAAGCGTATGTGTCAAGCTGACCCTATGCTGGGTGCATGTACAAGTCATATTTATAAATATGTAGTATATACAAGCCAGATGGGTAATTTAACGCCAATTTTGCACGAATTTGAAACGCAATATGATATGTCGAAACCGCCCCTCAAGCTGCCCCCCCCATAGAATTAGTGCGGGGGAGGCTGTAGATAGGCTTATCCCCCAATAATACCGCAAAGGTGGGGTTTAGTTGGGGGTTTTTGGGAGCCTCAAGGCTTGTGCTGTTGGAGTTTCTGGTGAGCCTCGGGGACGGGGGGTGAAGTTGAAGGGATCTCGTTAGCCTTTGCCCTTCCAGTATTCACCACGTTCCCACGCCACTGTATACTACTTCACGGCATTTCATACTTACGCGATATTTGGCGTATTTCCAGTTCTTCTCGCATGTATCCGGGTAAAGGGAGAAGTCAGACTGGGGGAAATCGCTTGTACATTTTTCTCGAACCTCCAACTCCACTAACCCTCACGCTCACAAAAATATCAACACTATTCACAAAAATGGGGCATTACCCCCTACTCTAAATATTGGAAGGGGTCATGACGGGCATTTTTCGATATTATCTACATATTTTATACAGACTTGGAGTCATTAATGGTGTCACAAGTCCTTAACTCGAGTCCGCGAACCAAGTCTTGGGCGACCAAGTCCAGGTCAAGTCGGTTAAATGAAAGACGGTCAAATGAGCGACTCGGGTACAACTTGAGTCAGCTCCTACAACATGACATGGGTCAGTAATAATTAGGCCTAATTATATACACCTACGTTACCCCGGGGTACAGTTGCACATCACGAAGCTGTACTGCTAAATGTACGCTTTTTTATTGGATGTGTAAGAAAGTCTAATAACGGAACATTTTCCAACTGAGTCATTCCACGGGAAACCGTGAATGTGCGACTTTAACCTGTCTAGTTGGGGTGTTGGAATAAAGATATGATTTAAAATTGTCTTCTGTGCATAATGTAATAATACAATTGTGATTCATAGTCAACTGTAATATCTGCGTACACGCATGCACGAACATGCATCACTTTGGCAGTCAGCATGTGCACCGCCATCCTCATCATCCGGTGTTTTATTATTCTTTCCAGTAAGTTGAACACAGTTCCATTTTTTTCCTTCCAGTCATCCACACTTATTGTACCCACCATCTTTGATTGTCTAATTCTCCGGGTCCAGTTGTTCTCATATAAATCCAGTTATAGCTCTGTCCAGCCCAAAACTTCCCATTCAAGTGATTTGATTTTGCAAAGTCCACAAAAAGTCATCCCCTTGTTTGATCTCCTTCCGTGTAGCCTGATGTTCAACTCCTTGATAAACCAATATTTGGTGATTGGACTCGTGACATAATCTCCGTCGAACAACTATGACAATGAGTCCAGTTCTTGTAAGTTCGTTCTGCGACAGACCAGAAAGTATATCGATTGAGGCCCATATATGATATACATCACCAGTAGGTCTGTGTCAGTGGCCTTGGCGACTAACACGAGCTTCCTGGCATGATGCACCACCTATTTCACTAGCACAACATGGTCTGGTAAAAGCTTTTTGGATCGACATCGTAATATAGATAGTGTTTTCAATGTTACACATCCACCAGTATTACTTGACACGCATATATAGAAAACTGTGTGGCCTTCACCTCACGTCTGTTCAATCATCAATGATTAAACGGTATGTTGTAAGTTGTCATCCACGCTAGAGTATATTGTGACATTTAGTCCCTTTCTGTCAAAACCATCCTAAGTGACACTTTCTGTCATAACCATCCTGGGTGATACTTTCTGTCACAACCAGCTTGCGTGATACTTTCTGTCACAAACAGCCTGGGTGATACTTTCTGTCACAACCAACCTGGGTGATACTTTCTGTCACAACCAGCTTGGGAGATATTTTCTGTCACAATCAGCCTGGGTGGTACTTTCTGTCACAACCAGCCTGGGTGATACTTTCTGTCGCAACCAGCCTGGGTGATACTTTCTCTCACAACCAGTCTGGGTGACACTTTCTGTCACAACCAGTCTGAGTGATACTTTCTGTCACCAGCCTGGGTACATTTCTGTCACAACCAGTCTGGGTGTTACTTTCTGTCACAACCAGTCTGGGTGATACTTTTTGTCACAACCAGCATGGGTGACATTTTCTGTTAAAAACCATCATGGGTGACAATTTATGTCACACTATCCTGGGTGATACTTTCTGTCACCATCAGCCTGGGTGTTACTTTCTATCACAACCATCCTGGGTGATAATTTCTGTCACAACCAGCCTGGGTGATACTTTCTGTCACAACCAGCCTGGGTGATATTTTCTGTCACAACTAGCTTGGGAGATATTTTCTGTCACAACCAGCCTGGGTGACATTTCTGTCACAACCAGCCTGGTGATACTTTCTCTCACAACCAGTCTGGGTGACACTTTCTGTCATAACCATTCTGGGTAATACTTTCTGTCACAACCAGCCTGGGTGCATTTACGTCACAACCAGTCTGGGTGTACTTTCTGTCACAACCAGTCTGGTGATATTTTCTCTCACAACCAGTCTGGGTGATTCTTTTTGTCACAACCAGCATGGGTGACACTTTCTGTTAAATGCCATCATGGGTGACAATTTATGTCATACTATCCTGGGTGATACTTTCTGTCAACATCAGCTTAGGAGATATTTTCTGTCACAACCAGTCTGGGTGACATTTCTGTCACAACCAGCCTGGGTGATACTTTCTCTCACAACCAGTCTGTTTGACACTTTCTGTCACAACCAGCCTGGGTGACACTTTCTGTCACAACCAGCTTGGGAGATATTTTCTGTCACAACCAGTCTGGGTGACATTTCTGTCACAACCAGCCTGAGTGATACTTTCTCTCACAACCAGTCTGTTTGACACTTTCTGTCACAACCAGTCTGGGTGATACTTTCTCTCACAACCAGTCTGGGTGATACTTTTTGTCACAACCAGCGTGGGTGACACTTTCTGTTAAAAGCCTTCATGGGTGACAATTTATGTCACAGTAGCCTGGGTGATACTTTCTGTCACAATCAACTTGAGTGATACTTTCTGTCGCAACCAGCCTGGCTGATACTTTCTGCTGTGATGCTGTGCCGACTAATGAGCCACCTTACTAAAGGCAGTTAGAGCGCTATCGCAATGTTGATAACTGTACCAAATCGGATATATTGGCTTACCAATCAATGTATCTACTAAGGCCAAAATAAAATATGGTTGTGTTTCCTATAACATTGATTTTTTAAATAGGATATGTAGGTAGAAAAAAACATTTCATTCTGTTAAACATTTTATTGCTAAAAATAGGGTAGGCATATTTTATTTTCGTCAGTCTGTAAACATTTCCGGCAGTCTATAATGGGCATATGTTGTAACTTGCACTGCTGGGGTTAATATGAAATGAACATATTTGAATGAAATTGGGAGGTACTGTTATATGTATCTTAATGTGATAAAGAAAACACTGCTAAAAATACACTTGTTTTATTAACTGAACATGAAATATATAAAAAAACTATGGCTTCTAGTTAAACCATACAACCCACTGTTTACTTTAATACGAGCAAAACAAGCTGTAACACACTGCACATTTAAATGGTCTTTACAGAAGTTACAGAATAAAGAATTATATATAAATGGTCTTTCATCAATGTGAGTTACAGTTACAGTCGAACGAAAGCAACCGAATCCAATCCGTCATACCTTTTAAAATAAAATCACATTAGAAGCTGCACAGTGCATCATTTATAAACACTGAAATCAAGTTAATTAAGTTAAAATTAAGGCTATCTACTAGTACTATAGGCAATTAAAGTAAATATTGTCAAAATTGACAATATATTAAAGAAATCAATCCCACAGGCCATGGACTATGGAAGCTCAGTGTCACTAATGATTTGTGTTCAACCATTAATTCTTTAGCAACGCCATATATGACGCCACCCAACGGAATTCGTTAGAACTACAAAACCCAGACTATATCACTTTGAGCCGGCGTAACCTATGCTGTTGTTATTCCTTCGAGTTTTGTGTTCGAAACCGGAATCTGTACAAGTATGCGATGTGACAAGTATATTTAATTAACAACATGTCTTCAATGCGCTTAGCGGACAACCAGACAACGATTACGAAACGGTTTATGTTATCGCCTTCTGCCCGGGACCCTATTTACGTCGGTTGACACGAGGTAGCAGAGGCGTCGTGACATCAAAGACCGTATATCAAATAGAGGCTCCTTGTTCTTGATGACACTTCGCAACGATTTGCCTTGTGCGTTTACAAAATCATTGCGTCATAAATCCAACAAAATAAACGAATACCGTTGCATAGCAATTATGTTTATTTCAAAATATCGCAAATAAAGTCGGTGTCATTTACGGTATTGGTAATTCAACTCTCCGCGTTTGCGGAGTTTCCGTTCGAAAACGCAAATCCCGTGTCAAAATGTGATGTCGATTACGCGGAATTCCATCCATTTTGAACGATCGCGGAATTTCCGTTCCAAAAGGTCAATTCTTGTTACTTTTCAGGACTTTTGTAATGATCATCTGTATTTTTTATCATGTTGAATGATCGTTGTAATAGTCTTTTGCCGGAATATAATATAATGTTAAAAGAAAAGTTTTTGGTCAGAGGCAAGGGGCGAGGTTCGGCATCATAAAAATATGTTTCCTTTGTTCTTGAAACAATGCATAGGGTCGCACGGAAATGCTAG
Organism: Paraescarpia echinospica; assembly: GCA_020002185.1. Lineage (NCBI taxonomy): Eukaryota > Metazoa > Annelida > Polychaeta > Sabellida > Siboglinidae > Paraescarpia > Paraescarpia echinospica. Next base: position 217,740 of record CM034542.1, on the reverse strand, counting down.
GAACGGTCGGGCTACCGGAAATACAGGTATTATTTTATTTGGCCTAATTATAGTGCACAGTGTTGCAAAAGTCGGTTTTCATAAGAAAATGTCTAAACTGAATTAACAAAGAGCTGTATCTCCAAATTAAGTGCGTCATCTCGTTGCTACGAGCGTGCAAGAGGGTGGAGCCCTTCCCCGCCCGCTAATATCCAGCACGTTCCGAAGCCAATGTATGATTATCAATACAGAACCATTAGGATAATCAATAGTCTTCGACACAACAGCTTGTTTGCGACAAATGGTGGCGCCACACCATGGAGCTTGGATAACCCAAGATAACGAGAAGCATGCAGACAAAATGCCACCTGTTTTTAGAAGGTCCAACGCACAATATTTTAACATCAGAGAATACGGAAAAAGTAGTGGTGTACGTCTGGGCAAAATACACATTCCAGAGTCATTTTCGCGCACTAACACTAACTGTTCAAATAGACGGCATATATGTGACATCGATAACCTATTTCATGATATAAGTAATGCACTTCGAGTACCTAGTCTTGAAACTATTAGAACATGCAAAGAAACATTGTGTCAAGATTACATTGTACCTGGCTGGAATGATTATCTTAAGGAGGCACACACTGAAGCCAGAAATTGTTTTATTTTGAGGCGTGACCTGGGAAAACCCAAGCATGGCCCAATTTGTGAACTAATGCGGAAAACTAGGTTACATTTCAAACATCTGCTTAAACTGTGTCAACAACATGAAGAAATGGCTCGAGTAGATGCTATGACTAATTCCATGAATACTAAAGATACAGTTAGTTTTGGGAAAAATGTATCAAAATTGTACAAGAAAGGTATGCCTCTTGCTTCATGTATTAATGGCGCTAACGATCCATAATTGTCATGTGGAAAACAATCTTTGCTAAAAACAATGTCACTACTGATGTAAATATGCAAATTGTGAAAAAGTTTGCAAAAATACTGGGAATTTGTATAACGACGATGACACATAACATCTTGCATGATGTAAAGCATGTGGCAACGATAGGCTATCTGCAGAACACGTTATACATGCAGATAGGCGCATAACTATACTACTGTCCATTTTTATACTAGTGTTATCTCACATGGACATCTACCTGATGACTTTATGAAAACTGTTATTATCCCCTTGGTCAAAAGCAAGTCTGGTGACACAAGTGATGTTAACAACTACAGACCTATAGCGCTCGTCACCGTTGCTTCTAGGATCTTTGAGATTATACTGCTTGATCTTATGGAATCGTATCTGGATACAACTGACAATCAGTTTGGATTCAAGAAGGGACATTCCACTGATCATTGTATTTAAGTGTTAAAATGTTATTCAGTATTATAGACGCTACAACAGTCCTGTGTATACTTGCTTTTAGACGTATCTAAAGCATTTGATACAGTGAACCGCTGGACACTCTTTAGAAAATTGCTTAATCGAGGTGTGCCTGTCCTACTCGTGCGACTATATACTACAGAATACAAATGTTTTGTATTAAACGGGGTTCCACAACCTCTGATGTTTTTTAATGTATCTAATGGTGTTCGACAAGGTGTAGCGCCGTGGTGTAGTGGCTAGAGCTTCGGACTCTCAACCGAGAGAACCCTGGTTCGAATCCTGTGCGGCGGTGTCGAACCTTGGGCAAGTTCGTTCACTATACGTTGCTCCAGTTCACTCAGCTGTATGAATGAGTACCTGGCTATAGACAGTGGTGGATATTTGTGTACTAATAGTCTTCGCGCATTAATTGCAGCGTGGCTGGATGCTTCCCAGAGAAGTCGAGATGGTGTTCGATTGAACAGGTCTGCCAGGGAGTAAAGTGTAAAGCGCTTTGAGCAGTCCTGAGGACTGGATACTGCGCTATATAAGAACTTACCTTTACCTTTAAGGTGGGATTTTGTCTCCCTGCATATTTACTGTATACATCGATGATTTAAGCAATGCGTTTATTAATGCAGGTACAAGTTGTCACATACACAACTGCTGTACTAATCATGTTTTATTAATGCAGGTACAAGTTGTCACATACACAACTGCTGCACTAATCATGTTTTATTAATGCAGGTACAAGTTGTCACATACACAACTGCTGTACTAATCATGTTTTATTAATGCAGGTACAGGTTGTCACAAACACAACTGCTGTACTAATCATGTTTTATTAATGCAGGTACAAGTTGTCACATACACAACTGCTGCACTAATCATGTTTTATTAATGCAGGTACAAGTTGTCACATACACAACTGCTGTACTAATCATGTTTTATTAATGCAGGTACAAGTTGTCACATACACAACTGCTGCACTAATCATGTTTTATTAATGCAGGTACAGGTTGTCACATACACAACTGCTGTACTAATCATGTTTTATTAATGCAGGTACAGGTTGTCACAAACACAACTGCTGTACTAATCATGTTTTATGCAGACTATTTATGTGTTATTGGGCCAAGTCCCAGTGGTCTTCAGGGTTTGGTGAAAATTTGTGCAAATTCTGGTTTTTAAAATAATATTGAATATATACTAATATAGAATATATAGAATATAGGTCTTATGTGAACAGTAACAGACTTGTTTTTGTGGAAAATACGAAATATTTAGGAGTAGTGATATGCAATGACCTGAAGGACGATGAAGGTATGTTAAGACATCTGCGTAGCTTTTATGCCAGGTCTGATATCATTATCCGTAAATTTCACCTCTGTTCCATCGGTGTTAAACTAAATCTGGTTCATGCATATTGTTGTACAATTTATTGTTCCCAACTCTGGGTAAATTTTAGGCCCCTATGTGTCTAACTTATCTACTTTTAAAAAAGCTATGTATTTTTATTTATATATACCAATTGCATATGGGTTTTTGCGTGAAATAAATGTGTTCGTAGTCGCTCCATGTGTTTAGCCGACGGTGCGGTTTATTTTGTTTTGCAATCAACAGCACCGGATTGGTCAATCTGAACACCAAATGTACAAAAATATTAGCTACTGTTGTCATCAACATACAACAAGGGACCCTGCAAATATCGTTGATTGTTTGAAACATTTTACACATACTTATGATTAAATCGGAAACAAGCGGGGTTCACAACGAATTTTAATTTAATTTAATTTTTATACACGTGGGTTATAATATACATCAGCTCAAAACGTGTTTATTGGTAGAGTCGCCATCGTTTTAGATGTTTGCGTTTGAACGTATATATTAAGTAGATACCTCTATTGGGTGTTGGTTTTTTTGTACGGCAACTCAATGCAACAATCAGAGAGACGAAATGTCCACGATGATTACGTCATTCCTTACCGATGTGATATCCTAAATGGAGATAGCTATCCGCCTTTTGGCAGTATTGCGTGCAGTTGGCGGCTGTATCAACATTGCATTTCTTCAAACAGGATATTTTTTATTATAATTAATCATTCAAATATGAGACATCGCCAAGCCCAGCAACGACATTCATGACAAACATTGTCAAACCAAACATGCAAATTTTTTTAACCAGCGGCACACAAAAACTACTCAAACGTGCCTACTGTTAAAAGCGCATATGGTTCGCCTCGAGGGAGTTTCCTGCACGTCTTTTGTCCGCACACACACACACCGTAACACTATTGCCACAAAACAAACCTATGGCCACAGTCTCATAAATACGAGTGTCGTCAGAGACATCAACCACACTACCCTATCAACCAATCAACATATCCAGGTCAACACCTAATAACAACCGTCGTAACGGCCTGCGCGGTGTTTATAAACATGTTTATGGTTAGGATTTGTGCAGTGTTTTCTTTAGCTGACGGTGGTTGAAAAAACACACGCCACGATAACACGGAACAGAAATCGTATGATTAGATACTATAGTAAATGATGTGTACTGTGAGAACGTGTGAGCGCGTGTGTAGAAGTGTGCGTGTCTGCATGTACTTGTGCGCAGGCAGGCAGGCAGCCAGGCAGGCAGGCAGGCAGCCAGGCAGGCAGCCAGCCAGGCAGCCAGGCAGGCAGGCAGGCAGGCAGGCAGGCAGGCAGGCAGGCAGGCAGCCAGGCAGCCAGTCAGCCAGGCAGGCAGCCAGGCAGGCAGCAGGCAGCCAGCCAGGCAGGCAGGCAGCCAGGCAGGCAGCCAGCCAGGCAGGCAGGCAGGCAGGCAGGCAGGCAGGCAGGCAGGAAGGCAGGAAGGCAGGCAGGCAGCCAGGCAGGCAAGCAGGCAGGCAGGCAGCCAGTCAAGCTGGCGTGCAGGTATACAGACATGCAAGCTGATATTTGCTTTTGAAAATGTTACTACCAATGGTTATTTCTATTGTTTAACGTTTGAAATATAATATATCAAACCATAGAAAGCATTGAGACAATCATCTGGTTCTTACTTCATAATAAGAAGGTTATTTTGTTCTGAATCACCCGAGTGTACCTAAGCGCTGGTGTTTGACTTCGTACTTATGTCTTATCACGGCAATAACATTATATCACGTTTGACGTATGTGTAAAGGGAAAAGATATCACGAGTGGACGTCATCGAAATATAATCTTTGGAGATAGATGTCTTATCGTCGTTTGGAATGCCTTTCAACTTGGCCGTTCACAAGCAAATTGCAAAATATATTAAAAGGGGTTTTGTCAAGAAATGACAATGGACGTGACATGATTCAATTGATTCGTCAGGTACACGAAGGTGGAAGAGATCCGGCGTGCCCATGACAACGTCTTGTTGCTGGACGCCGGGGACCAATTCCAGGGGACCATCTGGTTTTTGTACTACCAGGGCTCTATCGCGGCACACTTCATCAACGGACTCCGGTACGACGCAGTGGTATGTATACACGCATGCACACACACACGCACGAACGTACACGCACGCGCGCGCACACACACACATACACACACACACACACACACACACACACTGGTTTTGTTCAATCCACAATCTCAGTTATGGAGTAATTCACTTGCTCTCCTGTGCATCCATTTTTAGCGTATCCACATAAAACAAATAATTGACGGGGTTTAGATAACGTGTCCAAACATCATGTGCAGCGTCGACCCTTCATCGCACTTGTTAAATACATCATCCTGTAAAATTATGTTATTAATATGCTGTGATTCGGCACGAATATGTAGCAACGTATGTTGATATTAACCGGGGCGCTATTTGCGCCTCAAAATGGTGCTAAGACGCAATATTCTTAAACGTAAATGTGTCTAGGATAATGTGGAATGATGGAACTAAGTCACTGAGGTGTAACTGTTAGGCATACCACGAGTTATATAATGGCGAAATCGAGTTGGGTCCGGATTCGACACAAGTGCCCACTAGTCTATTTAACTAATGTTCTGTTTTTTTAGCAAAATAAGGAATGTGATTCGTAAGATACCTTTGTGCCAACAATTATTTTATAATACATGTTCCGACAAAGTCGTGCAAACAAACTTTTGGGAAAGTTGATTTGAGTGAAGTAGTTACAAATATAAATCACCGAAGTTCATATTTCGTAAAAGACGCGTATTGCCCAAACCCGTGTATACTAACAGATTATCGATACCCTGGGCTAGGCAATGATGTTTGTACATAATGTCGATATACTAAACAATTCACACTATTTTATAAAAGGCCCACAATATGAGAAACTTTCTTGCGATTAATTGAAATATACTTTTTGTGGCATTCCATAAATGACTGTTTAATTAATTGCATAACATGCTTGCAACATGTACAGTATAATCTTTGAAATAGAAGCCACCAATTTAACAACATAATATTATGATATGATAATCATTTATTTAAAGGTGATGATGGGGAAAAAGTCTTCAGATGATTCCACTGTCACTGACTCTGTCAGCGAGGTAACAAGGCCTAGGGTTAAGGCAAGAAAAATATCACCACAACCACGTACCAGTGGTCAATTGGAAACCACACCTCAACTGAGTACCAGTGGTCAATTGGAAACCACATCTCAACACAATGAAGCAGTCACGATTACTGATTTTTATCAATCATGATTACTACATTTACAAGTAGTGTAATAAACATGTTTACATGCTATCTTGTTGTTTTATATCTTCCCCTTTATATTTAAGAGTAAATGTTAAAACATACCTAAGAATGCACCATTTTAAAGCTAGTTAAGAAAATATCCGGACCCCCCCCCACCAACGCTTCGCGCCTGCGTTGCTCGCGTATCCCACCCCTACCACATCGCCCATCATTTTACCCAGGGGAAACACTGCAAGTACAACGGGTATTCCGAAGCAATGCCTTGTATGCTATATAAAAGTGATTGAGTGGTCCTGGTCAACATTTCTGAAGTGTTTTTAGCATAGTGCTCGATCGATAAACTGGTTTGTTACACTTAATTTATATAAATGGTAGTAGCATAATAAAGCAGCTTGACCATTTCGTACACAGACACTCGGCAACCACGAGTTCGACTCTGGAGTAGCAACGTTGACGAGTTACCTACAGAATCTCACTGTCCCGGTCGTCAGCGCCAATATAGACGCGAGCAAAGAGCCACAGTTCGCCGCCTGTTTCACCAAGTCGACGATCGTGAACAAGAGCAACGAACAGATCGGCATTGTCGGCTACACGACCCCTGAAACCAAAGTCACCACGGATCCCGGTAACTGTGTTTATAAATAGATAAGTTAATCGATACCATCCTCAGATAAAACATCCATTCTTCAAAGTGTTTTGTTGGCCGTGTAGTGGACAAGAAGTGCATTAAGTCAACACACGCAAACATTCAGTGCGGTAGTTTTGTATCTCTGATACTATCGCAAAAGGGGAATGATTGAAAACACCGAACGCATCCTGGTGGTGATATTTCAAAAACGCTTGTTGATTTGCGACGGCGGAGACAATGGTTTCTTTGTAAACCACCGTTGATAGAACCACCACTCTTAGTGAACATGCTCACCGGAACGTATATCTCGTACGTGAACGTCAGTAGTCCAATGTGCTCGAGGATTCAAAAATATCGGGTCAGTGTGAATCTATATGTGAATTAGCCTCGTCGTCTTCATGTTTTGGTTTAATATTGTTTTTCCCTGTAGCATTTTACAAGGCTAAATTGTAGATGGGTAGCTACGTAGAAAGGTGGAGAGGGGTATTTGAGAGGGAGTGAGGGAGAGAGAGGAGGAGAGAGAGAGAGAGAGAGAGAGAGAGAGAGAGAGAGAGAGAGGGAAATAGTGAAGGAGAGTATGTGAAATTGGAGAGAGGGAGATACAGAGGAGAGAGAGAGAGAGATAGACAGACAGACAGACAGACAGACATACAGACAGACAGACAGAGAGTCAGAGAGAGGGGGAAGGGGAGAATAGGATAAATAGGGGATCAACGGGATGACAACCGGGAGAATGCATCTATATTATAAACCAGTTCGTTCTCTGTTTGTTTGTGCCCCCACAGCTCCGTTCGTTTTGAATGTATCGAGCTGAAATTTCAAACCAGCATCCACTGTTGCTGGTAACGTCAGGTAGACTGGTGAGCGATTGAGATTTCTGGCAAAAAGTTGTCCTAACAACTAGGCCAGTTACCATTTATTAATACGGGTAGACTGGAAAAATTTGGGATGCGTTTGGGATGTCCGGTACATATGACTGCCTTTTTTCTCCAGGCAACGCCGGGTAACTCAGCTAGTAAAATATGATATAACATGTTTCAGTGTTAATGCTTAATAAACACAATTCACTCGTTTATATTATATACATGTGTGATGATCACATATAATATGTAGGTTAACATATGGAATCACCTCAATATGAGGGTCAAAAAAGACGCCAAAATGACAGTAAAATAGATGCCAATTCGAGAAATGTTTCCTATTCTTTAACATACTTGTGTACGTGTATGTCTTACTATCGTAATAAGACTGTTGTGCCTCCAGTAAACGTGTATGTCTTACTATCGTAATAAGACT
>CM034542.1:127308-204808 GCA_020002185.1 Paraescarpia echinospica | reverse complement strand
TTCGAGACACGGACCTCTGAGACGACGTCTGCCAGTACACGCGTCACCCTCGCCTCTCTCCTGCTCGCCCTTTGCTTCGTCTGGCGACTCGTGTGATATGTTGACGTCACTCTCTCGTGCCCAAGTTTGATAAATTCTCGTTAATGTGTTCTTTTTGGTGAAATAACTGGGGTATATCACACAATGTACATAATCTATGCGGGACTGTATAAAGTTAACTTTACTATATCGTGTACAAGCTCTGTAGTTTTTCTCTTGTGTCTCGCGTTAAATGTACATTGTGGCTAGGGTAATATAAGGATTTTTTATGGCAACAATCTTGGAATCCAAAACTGGTGCTCTAATCTCTAATTGAAATCTTAGTGACATAATTAGATTCCATGCCCACAAAAAGTGTTGGATTATATATATTTTTAATTTTTATGTGACCTAGAAGATGGGCACACAGCCACGAACAAGCCTGCCACGCAGGATGGGCACACATTGTCACGAACCAACCAGGATGGGCACACATTGTCACGAACCAAGCAGGATGGGCATAGGGCACACAGAGTCATGAACAAACCTGCCACGCAGGATGTGTAAAACAGTGAATGTAAATTATACATATTACTATATATTCATATTTCAAATATCATCCAAAGTAGTGCAGGTGCTAGAACTGATATCTAGTGTTGGTGATGTTGTCCACACTCCGGTCTTTCGACTATGAGGTCATTGCTCCGACGAGAGTCGTGCCAGACGCTGTACGGACACCTGTGTACGCCTGGCAATGGCAAGCGGCAGACGTTTCACTGACACGGATCACGCAGTCGCACCGTTCAACGTCACCGGTATAATAAATGCGGTACAGCCAATTTCAAAATGTCGTCCAACATAACTTTGATATCATTATTATAATATCAGGTTGATGAATTTCCGCCGAGAGTTGTCGTGCATGCTCCATCATAACTGTGATGACTAAATCTGCTGGCTAAACGAGAACTCCCTAATTTGTTATGTGCGTGGAACTACGGACCACGTTCAGAACAGTATGAAACGTAGCCATAATGTTTTGAATTACTGAACTATATACAATGTTTAAATATTTCAAATGTATACATTATCCATATTTCAATAATTAATATATTAATTACAACGCAACTATAGTAACTACCAATATGTGGTTAAAATCGGTGGTGATCGGGGACTCGGGCCCAAAACGATCAGTGGAAAAGAGAAAGCTCCTCCGTCAGATGAGCGTTTGGTTTATTTGGCAGGAGATAACGTCTAAGAAGGTTGTCATTTTAAGAGACGTGTTGATGGTGACACAAAGCCAGACATGTCAGTCACGTCACGGTGACGGTACTGTGGTATGGGACAATGGTGGGCATGCACCCAACTTCCGCACAAGTATGAGCGCATGCTGCCACACGTGTCATTAGACATGCACACTTTGCACACATATTTCTTTCATTTTGTAAACCCCTGATGTTTATCAATCAATCTGCAAATTTCAATAGCTTGCTATAATGGAAAGTAATTAAGAAGCTGAAAAATGTGTTTGATTAATATGATTGTATTGATACTGTGTAAGTGCGTACGTATGTGCGTGCGCGTGCGTGCATATGTGTGCGTGCGTTCAGCTATTCAACGTGTTTATTGTTGGGATTGGATTTGCTTCGAAAAACACGACATTGTTTATGTCCTTTTTGCAAGGTCAAAGTTCTGTCGCATGCGATTAATTCTGAACTTAAGTCCAGTTGAGCCTTATGACAAATCGACATAAATACGCATTGTGAACAGACGACAGTAGGCGCAACAAACCGGCCAGAGACAAATTATAAATAATGTATTATTTATACATGTTAAAGTTCTCAGGATACATTGTCGCAATCACTTGATCCACATCGTGGCGGTGACGAATAAAAACAGTTCGTCGTCTGTTATGTGCAAACAAAAGCGACACAGCGCCGGCTGTGTGACTGGTGGGAGATTCATGACCTTCTCAGTGCACAGCAAGTGCACACGTATTGCGTGACTAACTCTCCCTGTTGGCGTGACGTCCGCTATTAGCATCATTGTGTTACACGTCAAGCACTAGGAAAGGAGCAGACAAATAAGGCTTATTGTTCCCATCGCAATCATTTGCGATTTTGTTGCTGAAATGGCAACCCGAATAAATTGAGAGTTTAACAAATCTGTACAAGTTGACGTGTGCATTCATTATTGGTAGCAGCGCAGCCGTGGCGGGCGCTGTAAAAACACCGACTGTGTGTATTTTGGATATTGCGTTGATGTCATTGACTCGTTAGTCTCACACTAACTACTTTTTATAATAGCATTTACTGATCAAATGTATATATTCTCCGCGATTTGCGCCGTTGCCTGGCCCAATCTCGTAGATATTGACGGTTACGTGAATGTGTTTCACGCGACGTTATTGTAATTGTGTCCCTTTGTCGCCGTTGGTTCGATGATTTCCGTGACTGTGACACAACGCCGACTCATGGAATAGTTTCATGTACAAAGGGTGTCTCATTTTACTCCTTAAATAGCTATTTTAAGACCTACAGTAGTGTGGTATTTACGGGAAGTGACATGCAAACAATGATGTTAATGTTGGCAAGGATCTACGTCATTCTTGCATTGTTCACTGTTTCCGCTCGCCCGCACACTACTGTTTATTTTCCCACAAACCCAAGCGCCACAAATGTAAGATGGTCAGTCTGATGAACCAGAACGAAGGCCAGTACGAGTGAGGTCGCTGCTGCTATAGGACTGTTAAAGCAACATGGCTGGTGGCCGTGCAGTCGCGCGTTCCTCTCTCTCTTGGTTCCGTCAATACACACTGCACTTGGTCCTCGCTCTCTGGGTGCTCTGGTGTTCCGATGTCGCCCGGGCTGCGTTCAACATAACGTTGCTTCACACAAACGACGTGCACGCGCACTTCGAGCAGTCGAACGCGTACAACTCGCCGTGCAAGGCGAAGGATGCAGCGGCTGGTCTCTGCTATGGCGGTGTAGCTCGAAGGTAAGACCGTTCGTCTCGGGACACCCAAACAACGTTCTGTACACCACAAGAAAATTATGGTTGTAGTTTGCAATAACGACTGCCAGGCTGGGCTCTCTTTTCTCAATGCCCCCTATCCTTTAGGGGGCATTCAGAAAAGAGAGGGTGTTTGTGGGCGACTCTGTTCTGAGAAAGACATATAAGACACTAAGTGAAGGGGAGGATGTCGATATGTGTTTGCCGGGGGCTAGGATAGAACATGTGACTGAAAGGGTAGAGAAGATATCAGGGCATGGCAAGGGAGGGTCTATACTAGTACACGTAGGGACAAATAACGCAGACAGGGAGGGAACAACTGGGATAGTACAGAAGTATAGACAGTTAGTGAGGAAGCTAAAGAAGACAAGAGTCAAACAGATTATGCTATCAGGAATTTTTCCAGTAATGGGAGGAAGGGGCCAACATATAGAAACTGCAAGAGGATGTCGATCAACGCACTAGTTGAGCAGATGTGTAAAAACGAGGGGGTGGGATTCGTAGATTTATGGGGATACATTGTTGGGAGGGAATATATGTACATGAGAGATGGCCTCCATCTAAGTGGAAAGGGGGCAGCAGTTTTCTCAGAGAACGTGCTGCAATATGTTGACAGTGGGACAGGCTGCATCTGCATTAAACTAGATTCGCGGGGGATTCACAGAGAAGCCCGAAACTGGAGGCATAGATAAAGACAGCAGAAATAAATCAATATAGAACAGCCAGGGAAACTGGTCTGAATCAGGATATAAATGCGTTTGTTTAAAGGCAAGGAGCATAGTAAACAAAAGAAGTGAACTAAACATTATGGTAAAAGATATTACTCTCACATAACTGGTATAACCGAATAATGGGCCACAACCGATACAACAGGTGTCCACATGGAACTAACAGGCTATGTAATGTCCAGGAAAGATAGAATAGGAAGAAGGGGAGGTGGAGTTATTTTATATCTTAAAGACTCTATCCAGGCTTATGAAAAAAATTAGAAAGAGAAGCAGATTGCGAAGAAGCTGTTTGGTGTAACATAGTTACAGGAAACTTAACGTTAACGGTGGGGTTAGTTTATCGAAGTCCAAACATAAGCGTAGAAGAGAATGAAAAAGTACAACACGCTATAAGGGAAGTTAGCAAACGGGACAGTGTTATTATGGGAGATTTTAACCATGGTCATATACAATGGAAATCTCTACAGAGTACGGGGAGTGAGGACCACAAGATTTTAGTTTTAGTACAAGACAATTTCCTTTCTCAACATGTGCTAGAGCCAACCAGGGGTGAGAATGTGTTAGATATAGTTTTGTCCTCACACAATGAATTAGTTGACAATGTCAAATTATGTGAGCCACTTGGAAGTAGTGATCACAACCAGATACATTTACCATTAATTGCTGATATGAAGGTTTCAGAGCAGCTGCTTCAAAGGGAAATCAAATCCTTGGATTAATTAGGCGAAACATAACGTATAAGGAAAAAGAGCTAATAATTCCACTGTACAAAACAATAGTTAGGCCTCATTTAGAATATTGCATTCAAGCATGGAGGTCATATCGCAAGAAGGACATAGATGTGCTAGAAAGAGTACAGAGGAGAGCAACTAAAATGATACAAAAACTGAGGGATCTTAGTTACAAAATACGCCTAAAATATGGTTTAACAACACTAGAGACCAGGAGATTGAGAGGAGATCAGATAGAAGTGTTTAAAATATTGAATGGTTATGAAAATATTGATATACTTTTTTTCAGTTAAGAAAGATAGAAGGACCAGAGGACGTGAAGTTACATTAGTAAAGGAACAGTGTAGCTTAGATATAAGAAAGTTCTCATTCTCACAAAGGATTATAAATGATTGGAACAGATTATCTCCTGATTGTGTTGGTGCTAGTAGCGTGAATGTTTAAAGATAAAATCGACACATACATTAAAAGGGCGGGATACACGTAGATAAAAAGTACTGGATTCTCGGTAAGCCAAAAGGTTTCCTTGTCCACCTGCCATCTAGAGTTAATTTTCCTAATGGCAATCTTGTTAAATCTGGTTAAATCTATGTCGCCATTCGCACTTCATAACATAATCTGACACACCATTACTAGTGATATCCATTTTACATAAGAGAGCCAAATTGTCTACACACGAAGCCATCTAAAGCCCTATCTATACCATGACGTGCGTCATCACATATGTTTTTGTGTCTTCAATCCAACAAACTGGTGTTTATCCACATTAATGCACACAAACTTTATCGTTCACCCGGGCATACTTGGGTACTGACACGCAAGTGCACACTGGCTGAATTGTTTTATATTATCTATATGCGTGCACCTAATAACCAATGACGTAGATAATTTAATCTCCGTGAGGCTGATAACCGATGAGTTCGCTAGTTCTCGTACAACCAACAATAACACTGATACCACCAATAATGTGAACTATCATTATGTTGTGTAACAGAAAGCTTTCTAGCGGTGTGTTTGTAGTTTCTATTCAGTACTCATTCACATAATTAGTATGTGTCGATAGCAGGTATTCATTACTACAGCTTAGTGAATTACGGACTGTCGTAACAGGGTATGTATTTATAGTGTTCGAGTCAACTGCCAATAAGGGAGCGCGGCTATGGTGTAGTGGTTAGTATATCCGCGTAGCATGCCAGCGCTCTGAGTTCGAAATTAACCCGGACCGGGCAGGCATGATATTTGGTGTAAAAACCTGACTCTCAACATTGGGGACTGTGTATCCCCCATGACTCGGGTAGATCACGTTAATGTCGGTCCAGTCTCAATTTGGGACGTAAAAGAACCATTCAGGACGACAAGCCCTCTGGCAGTGACCACCCTCAGTGCCAGCATATAAAAGGTCGGTTTGGCGGTAATGTTCCGAAAAAGGCTATCAATAATACATACTAGTCAGTTAATAGGATGTTGCCAATCGCTATAAAAACTAGAACTGTTGACTGTCGTATTCCTGTGTACTGGCCGAATCAGCTGCCGACTGTCGTAACAGAGTAGTAATTTTCACTGCCCGAATCAACTGTTGTAGCAGAGTATTCATTTCCATCGCCCGAATCAACTGCAGACTGTCGGTAGCAGGGGTATTCATTTCTACCGCCCGAATCAACGGTAGACTGTCGTAGCAGAGTATTCATTTTACTGCCCGAATAAACTGCCGATTGTCGTAGCAGAGTATTAATTGTTACTGCCCAAATCAACTGCAGACTGTCGTAGCAGAGTCAACAAGAAACTGGCGATAGCAGTATAATAATTATGTCCGACTGTCTCATCATGGATAACACCGTGACTTTGTATACAAGATACGCCGACTGCTGTCATAACGAGTGCCGTCACACCGCGTGGATAGCCGTCGGTGGAGCATTTGCAGGACTCGACCAAATATTAGATCGTATATACAAATATACACTTTAAATATATTAAAAATGTTTCTGTCATTATACGAAAGTAATCATCTGCTGGTTAAATATGTAAAATATGTGCTGGCTGTAAATAAACTAGTATCTAACTATAAATGAAAAGTTGAATATGTGGTAAGTAGTATTCAGAATAATTAATCAAATGGTACTGACATTTTACAGTTCCTTTCACGTCTTAACTAAGCCAAATAAAATCAGCAAATATCGCTAACATAATAAACTGTAGGCTACGTGCATAGGTGAAACACCATTCAGATAAATTTGTATTAATATATATATATATACATATATATATGTATTAATATATAATAACGATATATCACACACCCATCTACATACACACCTACACACACAAACACGCACGCACGCACGCACGCACACACACACACATACAATAATTAGTTCGATGAGAGAGACGCTGTACCGTGTGGGCGTATATATATATATATATATATACACACATATATATATATGAAAAACGAACAGGCAGCTCGAGTCTAACAGCCATAGACCGTTGTGTTAAATAAAAAGCGATTTTCTCGGACAATTATTTGACCTTCTTTTAAGAATATGTATACAAAAAACCGAGCCTGCGAAATATAATGCTGAGATAACGTCAGGTGCTAAACTTAATAATATTAAGTTGTATGAAGCTGTTGCTAGATAATGGAACACGTGTGTTGTACCTTATGTAATGTTTGTATAACATAGCATTATGAAACTCATAAGACATATAATACATAAATGTCCTGCAGGGACGTAGCCAGGGGTTTCGGGGGTTCACGCGAACACCCTTTCGGAAATGAACCCCCCTCGCATGTTGGTGTTACGAAATCAACCAAGGCCAAGCGGTATGAATTGATTGCTCATGCCTGTTCTCACGGGGGGAGTTGGAGGTGTGAAAGGGGCGTACAGTTGGGGTTTTTTGATGGGCGTCGTTGTAGATGTTTCTCTTACAAAACGTTGGTTAACTCACAGGCCCCTAAGAATAAATACAAACACCTTTTGAAACAAAACATGGCTAAGGTCCTGACATTATCGTAACACACAAAGGTAAAATGAATTCAGTAAACGATTCCTTTTTTTACCAAATCCGGCGTATCTTGTCTTGTTAAATCTTGTATTATGAACAAGTGTAGAGTCTATGTCAAACAACCAATACCAACTGAAACAATATAAACTGAAATCGACGACAACACACATTACTACGTGGTATATTGTCAGCACAAATATATCAGCATTTCATAATAAATCCGCATTTTTGTAAGTGGTATTTCAAACACATATGTTGATAACAGTTTCCCAATTTTCAATTAGTCAAGAGGTTTTTAATTAACGTGTCTAAATGAAACATAAAAGTGAACACTTCACTTCAGGTACACGAAGGTGGAGGAGATCCGACGTTCCTACGACAACGTCCTGTTGTTGGACGCCGGAGACCAGTTCCAAGGGACCGTCTGGTTCTTCCTCTACAAAGGCACGGTCGCGTCATGTTTCATGAACCGACTCGGGTACGATGCTATGGTATGTGACGCCTGGTGAGAGCAACCCTTAGAGAATAAGATAATACATGAATTACATGTCATTACATACATGCATGCATACATCAGTTCATTACATACGACATGTTAATTCAAAACATATATTTCACCATAGGGATACACACAGTGCAACATTGATATCAACAATGCATGTGCAATACAAGGCAGAAAACGTTCTGCTCATTGCAATTATATTGCGCTAAAATCTGATGCTGGAAAAGGAAAGCCAAACAGTGTCGACTACCTGCACTCGATCCTGTTGTGTACACTTACTAAGTTACCGCTAGTATATTTGTGTACACCAGTAGCCATGTGTGTATCATAATGGTGTAAATATGCTGAAGGTTTCAAGTATAGTGTTAACTAAAGAAAAGCAATTCGTTTTCGAATCGAGCAACCAAACACGATTAGAGTTCACGAATGACGAATCCGGTAGCTCTGCGTCTACGACATATATAGTAGTCATGTTAATCTGGTAGCTCTGCGTCTACGACATATATAGTAGTCATGTTAATCTGGTAGCTCTGCGTCTACGACATATATAATAGCGTCATGTTAATCTCTATAGTCAGCTTCAACGTGACTACAACGTTTGCAGACAATCGGCAATCACGAGTTTGACGCTGGAGTCGGGAGTTTGACGACATTCCTACATAATCTTACGTTCCCGGTCGTCAGCGCCAACATAGACGCGAGTAAGGAGCCACAGTTGGCCGCCTGTTTCACTGAGTCAACGATGCTGAACGTGAGCGGTGAACACATCGGCATTGTCGGCTACACAACCCCTGACATAAAGGTCACAGCGAATCCGGGTAACGATGTACACAAATAGATCAGATTCCATCTACGTAACAAAACAGATGTTAACAAAGATGTTACTCTTACATTTAATAACATTTAACAAGATTGCCATCCACCAGAGCTGGGGTCGATTACGATTGTAATCGTAATCGACTTTTTCTAAGGCAGTGTATTCGTAATCGTGTCCTGTAATCGTGTAATCAGACTAGATTACACTTGATTACACCTAATATTTTTTCAAACAGTGATTAAACATGCCATAATACTTTTGATTCTAGTATATATATATATATATATATATATATATATTGCAGTTAGCCATGGCCCATGTGCTGGGATCACTGACCAGTGCACCAGAGTTTCTGTGATTATTGACTTAGAAATGGTTTCTATTCATGAATGGTATATGCATGTATATATATATGTATATATAATTATATATATTGTTTCTATTCATGACCATTCATGAATAGAAACAATTTGTAAGTCAATAATCACAGAAACTCTGGTGCACTGGTCAGTGATCCCAGCACATGGGCCATGGCTAACTGCAATTTACTTTTATTGGTATCTCACTGCTCACTGGCTAGTCACTGCTAGTGTTTGCACAGATCCTTCTGAAGGATTAAATCCTTTGGTTTTATTCAAAATTTATCAGAAGAGTCTTCATATGCCTGGTTCAGATCTGGCCTGGTCATACCTGGACCATGGCTAATTGCAGTTTACTTTTATTGGTTTCTCACTGCTAGTGTTTGCACAGAATCATACAAACCCTTCTAATGGATTAACAACTGTTGGTTGTATTCAGTCATGCCTGCAGCCTGCCCTTTGATATACAATTGTGAATTGCAGAGTTTGTCAGAAGAGTTGACATGCCTGGTCACACCTTACATGTCAACCATTTCATGCCATAGCATACTGTCAGATATGCCTGGTCACACCTTACATGTCAACCAAGTCATGCCATAGCATACTGTCAGACATGTGCAAGTACAACACGACGTACATTCTGCTTACAACATATTGTATTACACATATGTATATCTGGTTAATACGGTACGACATACACTTAGCACATCATAAGTACTATAAACATTGAGGAACGAATACTTATCCAAAAACTTGTAATCGTAATCGGAGAACTGTAATCGTGATCGTAATCGATTTGATTTCAAAGTGTGTAATCGCAATCGACTTTCCCAAGGCAGTGTAATCGTAATCATGTGTGTAATCGACCCCAGCTCTGCCACCCACAGAATTAACTCTATATGGCAGGTGGACAAGGAAGCCTTTTAGTTTACCGAGAGTCCAACCCTTTTTATTTACGTGTATCCCGCCTTTCCGAGGTATTAGTCGATTATATTTTTAAACATATTCACGCTATTAGCACCCACACAATCAGCAGATAATCTGTTCCATTCATTTAGTCCTTTTTGAAAACGAGAACTTTCTTATATCTAACCTACACTGCTCTGATCTCCTCTCAATCTCCTAGTCTCTAGTGTTATTAAACCGCACTCTCTTAGGCGTATTTCCTAACGAACAGTTTTTGTATAATTTTAGGTGTACTATTTCTAGAATATCTATGCCCTTCTTGCGATATGGCCTCCAGGCTTATATACTATATTCTAAATGAGGCCTCACTATTGGTTTGTACAGCGGTATTATTAGTTCTTTTCCCTTATACGCTATATTTCGCCTAATTAATCCAAGGATTTGATTTCCCTTTGAAGCAGCAATTCCGCACTGCTCTGAAACCTTCATATCAGCACTAATGGTTAACCCTAAGTCATTTTCTTTTATAGTAGTACTTAGTACAGTACCCCCCATTGTATATTCTACATATTCGTTCCCATGTCCTGTGTGGAGTTACCTAGATATGACCTTTAAGAGCAATGTTATTGCAAAACACGGTTATTTGTCGACAATATTGGATTTATACAGATTTTAGCTATTAATTTTATTTAGAAAATAGATAAATTGTCGTGGTGTCTTATTTTTATATTGATCTTGTATGTATCCATACGTCACGTATTTACGAATAACAATTCATTTGTAATGATGATGGTGATAGTGATGATAACGATGATAATGATGATGATGATGGTGGTGGTGGAGGTGGTAGTGATGGTAATGATATATGATGTCTACGGTGATGGTGATAGTGATGGTGACGATGATAATGATGATGATGGTGGTGGTGGTGGTGGTAACGATGATGACGATGATGGTGGAGGTGGTGATGTTGTTGTTGGTGGTGGTGGTGGTAGTGTTGATGATTATGATGATTAGGAAGATGATGATTACTGTGGTGGTGGTAGTGGTAAAGATGATGATGTTGATGATGGTAATGATGACGGTGTTGGTGTTGATGGTGGGGTAGTGGTAGTGATGATGATTAGGAAGATGGTGATTATTGTGATATCAGTAGTGGTGAAGATGATGATGATTTTGATGATACTGATAACGACAATATAACGTAAGTCCAGCACTCATAGGTGAGCAAGTATACCCATCACCTTCCATCTCCACAAACGCGCAATCTTTCGCCAAACGATCACGGTAGATTAGACGCCAGCGTTGCCTGTACGAGGCAAAACGACTCACATAACGAATGTGTCTGCAGTATACGTGAAGAGAGTTGACTTCCTGGATCCAATCCCGCCCATCCAGGCCGAGGTGGACAAGCTGCGAGCACAGAACGTCAACAAGATCTTTGTTCTCGGTCATGGCGGCTACTTGCTCGACCAGAAGATCGCAAAGCAAGTGAAAGGAATCGACGTAGTCATTGGTGGACACTCGCACACCTTCCTTTACTCCGGTGAGTCGACGTAGTCATTGGTAGCAACTCGCACACCTTCCTTTACTCCGGTGAGTCGACATAGTCATTGGTGGCAACTCGCACACCTTCCTTTACTCCGGTGAGTCGACGTAGTCATTGGTGGACACTCGCACACCTTCCTTTACTCCGGTGAGTTGACGTAGTCATCGATGGCAACTCGCACACCTTCCTTTACACCGGCGAGTCGACGTAGTCATTGTTGGCAACTCGCACACCTTCCTTTACTCCGGTGAGTCGACGTAGTCATTGATGGACACTCGCACACCTTCCTTTACTCCGGTGAGTCGACGTAGTCATTGGTGGCAACTCGCACACCTTCCTTTACTCCGGTGAGTCGACGTAGTCATTGGTGGCAACTCGCACACCTTCCTTTACTCCGGTGAGTCGACGTAGTCATTGGTGGCAACTCGCACACCTTCCTTTACTCTGGTGAGTCGACGTAGTCATTGGTGGACACTCGCACACCTTCCTTTACTCCGGTGAGTCGACGTAGTCATTGATGGCAACTCGCACACCTTTCTTTACTCCGGTGAGTCGACGTAGTCATTGGTGGACACTCGCACACCTTCCTTTACTTCGGTGAATCGACGTAGTCATTGGTGGACACTCGCACACCTTCCTTTACTCCGGTGAGTCGACGTAGTCATTGATGGCCACTCGCACACCTTCCTTTACTCCGGTGAGTCGACGTAGTCATTGATGGCCACTCGCACACCTTCCTTTACTCCGGTGAGTCGACGTAGTCATTGATGGCCACTCGCACACCTTCTCTTACTCAGGTGAGTCGACTTCCTAACTTATTATTGTCGGTCTCAATCGGGCGATGACGGCGCTGTATTCAATGTCTACACCAGCACTATTGCGTCTTGTTTGATACTACTGTTCACACACTGTTGAAAACAGCCGCAGTCACATTACTCTGTGAGTTGTCTAAAGAAACTAATCGAGTATGTGTTCTCCATGCAACTGATACCTACCAAACAGTGTCGGTATCACCCTGGCTCATGCGGTATTACATGTCTTTCTGTTTCATCTCGTCTGAGATTTCTTTTCCCTTAGCGCCTACTGTTGATGAGAGCGACAAACCCAGATAAACACACTGAGTGAATAATCCGAAGCAAGGTCGATGTAGTGTTAGTGATTCTAAACAGGTGCAGTGTACACACAACGTAGTTAAAATAATATAAACAATGCGTGCCATTTCAATGTATATAACGCAAAACTATCTGACCATTTAGTAATGATTCATGTAATAGGTTATTTTCAATATTGTTTGTAGTAATCATCATAATTATGTTACTGGCAATGTAATTATAATTGGGTTTCTTCCTTGGCGACCCATCTGTTCAGTTAACTGGTAATACATTATAAATGATTTATTAATAATAAAATAAATATGTGCGTAACTTAAATAAATGATAAATGGAAACCGTTATAAAGATGATGATAATAATAAACTTCTATAGCGCCTAAATCCGCAGGAATCTGAGATCAGAGGCGCAACACACAAGAATCGTTAGGCAAAATCGAATGCATAAAAAGCAACGTCATTCTTTGTTTGTTGACGTAGACAACCGCCACACCCTGTCAATCGACACACCCTGTCAACCGACACACCCTGTCAACCGAACGCGAAGATGACATACGGATACTGGAAGATCACACCACTTCAACAATAGGATAGGATAATTTACTTAAAACTGGTGATAATAAAGAGGCAGATATTCTTGTAGACAATAAAATATTCCTGGACATCTTGTTTAAAACGATACTTGTTTGTGAAAGTCTTCTTTGAAGGCTTCTAGATATCGAGCGAATCAAAAGTGTCACCGATCCCCCCAGTGCATTTTCACGACGCATTTTTGGCGCCATCAAATATAATATTACTTGCCCGAAACCAGATGATCGTGAGACCAACAATTTATGCCAAATGTCGCGTCAAATTTAAATGCCGTGTGAAATTAGGCCTATGTCAGACGGCGTTTCAAATGCATGTACCATTTAGCATACCTATTATTCGTCTCGCGTGCATCTGGTACGGGCAAGCAAGATAAAAAGGCAATTTCGGATAACACTCTAGACTCGTGGCGATCCACTAAAAATGGCCTGGCGACCCAATTTTGGATCGTGACAGGAATTGCTCTTACTAAGTAAAAGTTTATGCACAGTCAATGCACATACGCTGCTAACAGGTTCAAGCACGTGTTAGTATCATCAGCACATGAGCAAACATTTTAGTGGAACACCCACGTTGCAGGATACCATATGACACGTGTTCAAATCCTGCCACCATGCATTGCAGATAAGGAGA
The DNA here is from genome assembly GCA_020002185.1 of Paraescarpia echinospica. Lineage (NCBI taxonomy): Eukaryota > Metazoa > Annelida > Polychaeta > Sabellida > Siboglinidae > Paraescarpia > Paraescarpia echinospica. The sequence goes on along the minus strand of CM034542.1, from coordinate 190,857 downwards.
TAGGCTCCAGCTTTATTATATAATCATCAACAGAAAAATAACTCCGAACAGTTTACTATTTAATTTGTGAACACTCGTTTCTTCGCCCAAACACAGGGAATGCTGAGTCAAATAACACTTACAGCTGTTTATCAGGAGATTTCGTAAAAAAAACATTCCACCATTTATCTGTCAGAAGTCAACGAAATCAAAGAACCCGTAAAAAGTGAATGACGGTACTAGTCACGCAAGACAACATACGTTACACCCATTATTACCGCCAAGCTTTCCTGCAACTTCCGTGTGAGTGGGTTCACACAATTACAGGTATTATAGTGATATTTTTTCTTACCAGGAACGCCCCCGTCTAGAGACAAACCGAAGGGCGAATACCCGACAGTGGTGAAGCAGGACTCGGGCAACGAAGTGCTGGTGGTCCAGGCGTATGCTTACGGTAAATACCTCGGCTTCCTGCAACTCGAGTTTGACGACGAAGGCAAGGTGACGTCGTGGGCAGGACAGCCGATCCTCCTCGACTCGTCCGTCACACAAGGTGGGGCATGCTGATGCAGGAAAAATAATATATATACCTATATATGTAATATATATATATAATTATATACAACCATGAATACATACATATATATATATATATACACACACCTGTACATACATATATATATAATACATACATATATGTGTGTGGGGGGGGGTGTGGGTGTGTGTGTGTGTGTGTGTGTGTGTGTGTGTGTGTGGTTGGTCGTGCGCGCTCATGCCTGCTTGCAGCGTTGCGCGTGTGTGTGTGGGTGCGCGCGTGTGTGTGCGTGTGCGTGTGTGTGTATGCGTGTGGTGCGCGCGTGCTTGCGTATGTGTGTGTGTGCCCGTATCACGAACACACACTCAGTGTCAAGCAGGTGACTCACGCTATTCGTTATCTCAAAATGTCATCTCGGTTAATGTCGTCATTACTGCGGTTGAATGGAAACACGAGCCGTGTTATTTGAGTCTTTGATGTTGCACCTCTTTGTGCATGAATGAGCCGGGATGTTTCAACTAACCGGCGACCTTTCAATAGGGGAAAGACTTCATAATGTGTGTTTTTAAATGCAAGTCCCGGTACGATTGCCCACGTTGTAATGTGTTGACGAGTTAAAGGACCGACATATTGCCGTCACTTCACTGTCAGGGACCAATGTTCGTTTTAAAGTATTTATTAGAAGGTCAGGAGGATGTACATTGGAGAGGTATTATCCTTTATGGAAATATAAATAATATTTAATTACATGAGGATTATGGTTTTTATTAAACCGGTGTACAAAGTAATAAAACACGATTAAAATAGTTTCTGTATCACAAAAAATGTTTCATTGAAAGTTCAAACTAGCAACCTCACGTATCCTTTTAGATCAATTACAACCTTATGCGAATTCCACTTGCTCACTTACTCCGTGGAATAATAACATTATTATTGTATATTAGTATTATATATTATTTTATATAGAGTTTGGAATTGTATAAATCATACATTCAAACATAAACAAAGGGTAAAGTGATATACAATACCGCTTTCGCGATATCACTTCCCACCTTCTACAATGATAGGTGGCGTGGATCACGTGGCCCTGCTGTCTGTTTGTAGACCCGGCCATACTGCGGGAACTGGAGAACTACAGAGAGCCTCTGCAGAGGTTCAAGGCGCGCGACATCGGTAGGACGGGCGTCCTGCTGGAGGGAGACGACACGTGTCGGGAGAGGGAGTGCTCCCTTGGTCAGTCCCTTGTTGGGTCGTGTTGACTGCGGGGGGAGTTACACACGGCTAGAGTAAGACAAAGTGACGGGGAATTGGAGAGACGGGGAAGCGGGGAGGCGGAGAGGCGGAGAGGCGGAGAGACGGGGAGACGGAGAGACGGAGAGAAGGAGAGACGAAGAGATGGGCAGACGGATAGGCGGGGAGACGGGAGACGGGGAGACGAAGAGACGGGCAGACGGATAGACGGGGAGGCGGAGTGACGATCACTCGGTAGCTCCTTCTGTCTTGCTTATTAATACACGCCATCTATTTGCTGTGGGGTTCCATTCTGGGCCGTTCGCACGTTTTCTGTTCAAGTTCTTATTTTTCCTTTTTAAATAATTGTCCATTGATGATGCTCATCAGCATAATGATTAGCAGATGACTCAAGGCACTTCCCTGTCTGAGTCAAACACACACTACAAATTGTTCCGATATGTCTTCTTCTTTGTTATCTCCTATCGGAGTGCGTCTATCTGCATATAAATTGATTATTTTGTTAGGGTATTTTGTGAGTTAAAGTATGCCACAGAACATCTGACATTACTATTCAAATAACTGCTGTCACAGGAAACTTACTGACGACGGCCATTTGGTATGAGAACCTACAGCCGCCAACGCCTGACCGCTGGTCGACAGTGAGTTGTGCCATCGTCAACAGTGGTTCGTTCAGGGCGTCGATAGACACAGGTATGTACCTGGTATTGGTCACAACGAATATACCATCATAATCATTATTATCATTTTGTCATTGTTGTCATCATCATCGGCGGTCGAAATTGAAGCAGCAACTATATTTCCCCCTACAAGTCCTAGTCTTACACCAGTGAGGAGATCTCTCGTTCCACCCAGCCGCGTCACAACTGATTACCAAACACCAGCTTACAGTGACCATAACATTTGGTAATCATCTACTTCTCCGCACTGTCAACAAATAGAGACAGGTCACGAAACAGTTGGGCGATGGACATAATAGTCATGACATGACATCCGTCTGAGAGAGAGAGAGAGAGAGAGAGAGAGAGAGAGAGAGAGAGAGAGAGAGAGAGAGAGAGAGAGAACCCTTAACTAGAAAGAATACAACTAAGATAACAAACGTGGAGTGATGTGAAACGGTTAGCTAGAGACAGAACAAACTGGGACTGATGTGTAAGGCAAGGTAGGTGTATCGTTTCGTTGTTATATATATAACGTAACTTCGGACGCGTGTTTTATAAAGACGAACGGTTTATTTGAACATCTCCATGCAGACCCGCTACACGAGGCTCGGTCAAGGACTCCTGACATTACGTAATGTTGTCCTCTGTCTATTCGATGCCAAGTTAGTGGGAACATAGAAATACAGTAGCGCTACCTAGCGATTATACTAAATTTAAATGACATCTCGCCACATCTCCTTTCTCAACAATGTACGCATGTACTAGACATTAAGTAAGTGTCCTTGAAGTATACTGTGAATACTTGCTATACTTGCTACAGTCCGTAAAGTGTGATAAACGGTAACAAATGTATAACACCTACAGTTCGTAGTCTACATGCCACTTGGGGTTAACTCTATCTCGAGTAGATCTTCGTAGCATCGGTATAGGTGGAGTGGGTTGGTTTGGTGTCCCTGGGCCGTCTCGGATGGGACGTCGTGGTGCCGGCACGGGTCGTGGCAGCGTGCTGTATGACTCCGGACAGCAGTTCGGTCGTCTGGTTTCGCTGAAGTGGCTCGTCCTGATGCGTCGTCTCGATGTCATCAATAGCCGTGTCCATGTTTGGCAGTTCAGCTGTCGACCGCAATTGACGACGGTTGCGACGGTAGCGCGCGCCTGGTAACCTCATTCGGATGTTGTCACCAGCGTGTAGCTCCGTGAGCTTCTTCGTGCCTCGGTTGTAGTGTTTTGTCTGAGCTTCCTTCTGTGAGGCCAGCTTCTCTTCTGTTGAAGGTGGTATCGCTGGGCGTAATAGCTCCTCAGTTGTCGGCAGAAGGGTCCTTGTACGCCTTCCCATCAGCCGTTGTACCGGCGATGTTCCGATATACTCGCTCGGGGTGTTCCTCCAGTCTAGCAGCGCTAGCAGTGGGTCTTTGTGGTCTTCTCGTGCTTTCTTGAAGTGTGCTTTACACGTCTTCACCGCGTTTTCCGCTTTGCCGTTCGATTGTGGAAACCTCGGGCTAGAAGTGATGTGCTTGATCTTCCATAGTTTCACAAATTCCTTGAAGTCTTCACTTGCGAATTCCGGTCCGTTGTCTGTCATCAAAACAGAAGGTATTCCATGTCGAGCGAATTGCACTTTTAACTGGTTTATTACAGACCGTGACGTTTTCTTGTGTAACTCCGCTACCTCGAAGTAGTTGGACCAGTAATCGACTATGATGATGAACGACTGTCCGTTGAACTCGAACATATCTCCTCCTAACTTCTCCCACGGACGAGATGGCAGTTCGTGTGGGTGTAGGGGCTCACGACACTGCTGTGGCGTGAATGTCTGACAAGTGCTGCATCTGGACACATAGTCTCTGACGTCAGCACTCATCCCTGGCCAGTACAGCACTTCTCTGGCTCGTCGAACGCATCCTCCCATTCCAATGTGGCTGCTGTGTATCTGCTGCAGCATATCCTTTCTCAGTGACCTCGGTACGACCAGCTGCTCGCCTCGAAACACTAGTCCTTCGGCTTCAACCAAGCTGCTGCGCTCGTCATAATATGGCGATGCTGCTTGCGGACATTCTCTTCTCGCAGGCCATCCCTGTCGTATGATCTTGATCACCGCCTGAGTTTCTTCGTCTGCGGCCACTTTCTCCCTGAACTCGTCTCGTTTCGTCTTGGTTACCGAGATGTTCTCGTGGCTCACTGATTCTAGTGCGCGAATCTCACAGTTCTCATGCTGGCCGCCCTCTGTTGTGTCTCTGTAGGCGCGGCTGAGAGTGTCGGCGATATACATTAGTGGACCTCGCTTGTACTGTACATCTAGGTTGTACTTCTGTAGAGCGAGACACATGCGCTGTAGCCTCTTCGGTGACTTGTGAATCTCTTTCTTGAATACTGTCTTCAGCGGTTCGTGATCTGTTTCAATGGTGACCACGTCTCGCCCATAGATGTACTGATCGAACTTGTCACACGACCACACGATTGCTAAAAGTTCTTTCTCTATTTGTGCGTAACGTGTCTCTATGTCGGTCAGAGCCCGCGAAGCATACGAGACTGGCTGTCCGTTCTGCATTAACACGGCTCCCAGACCACGTTCGCTCGAATCACACTGGATCGTGACCGGTTGCTTGACGTCCTAGTAGCGCAATACTGGTGCTTTGGTGACAAGCTGCTTAATGGCATCAATCGCTGCTGTGTGCGAGTTTGTCCAGTTGAACTCTGCGTCTTTGTCATCAAGTCTCCTCAGAGGTTCAGTCATCTCCGAGAGTCGTGGTAGGTACTTAGACAAGTAGTTCACCATGCCTAGAAATCTCTTCAGAGCGGTCACATCGCCTGGCTCCGGCATCTCTCTGATTGCCGATATCTTCGTTGGATCGGGTTTCAGGCCGTCCGGCGTCAGTATGTGACCCATGAAGGGGACGCTTGCTTGTCCTCGCTTCACTTTGCTGCGGTTCAGCTTCAGCTTCCATGCTCGGCACTTCTCGAAGAATGCGCGCTCGTTGTCTTCTAGACTCTGATTTACCTCTTGCTCCGTCTTGCTGAATCCCGCTATTAGAAAATCGTCTGCGATGACCTCTATTCCGTCAAGGTCTTCAACGAATTCGTGCATCGTTCTCTGTTGAAAGTCGTTTTGAAGTTCGACTCCTCGTCCAGACGCTTCTGCCAGAATCCCTCCTTGGCATCGAATACGCTGAACTTCTTTGCATCAGTCAGACGTGTCGCGATCTCCTCGATCGTCGGCATCTGGTAGTGCTCGCGACAGATCGCTCGGTTTAAGTCTCTTGGGTCGATACAGATCCTCAACTTATCGGGCTTGACGACAACAAGCATGCTCGACACCCAAGCTGTAGGCTCGGTGACTGGCTTGATGATTCCTCGCTGCACCATCTCATCAAGTTTCTCCTTGATTCTCGCTCTCAACGGCACTGGCACACGACGTGGTGGGTGTATCACGGGTGCAACACTCTCGTCTGTGACAATGTGGTATTCGCCAGGCAGCTCGCCCAGACCTTCAAAGACATCTTTAAACTCTGTGAGTAGATCGTTTTTTTCTTTCACTGCTGCTCGCACCGCTTTTCTCAGCGATGATCGTGGGGCTGGATGTGGACTGTCACTGTAGCCTGACGACACGCTCGTTCCTGACGTGTCGCTCACTGCGTGCACGTTTCTGTCGCTGTCGTTGATCGTCATGAAACCCATCTCTGTGCAGGTCTTCAATGACAACATTGGCATAAAGTCATCGTTCGTGATGTTGAAGGTCAAATTGCTTTGTTTGCCTTGTCGCCATACCGGAAGTGTCACCCAACCAAGTATCTGGTACTATTCTCCAGTGTACGTCCTGATGTACTTGTGGGTACAGTGTTGCAGCTTCTTCTTTTGGCGGTCCCTTGTCGCTCTGCAGTACGTCTCTCGTGGAAGCACGTTGCATTCTGCTCCAGTGTCCATTTGGAACAGAACCCGGCTACTTGGTCTCCGAGATCCAACTTCCACTGTGATGACTGCCTTCGACGCTCTGTCTCCAACAAGACCGACGTAGAAGATTTCCTTGGTCGTGCGGACGGTTGACGCCGTCGCCCTGCACTTGAGCTGGAAATGGTTCTTCTTTCCGCACTTACGGCACGTTTGGCCGTATGCGGGGCACTCTCTTTTAGCATGGCGACGTCCACAGTACTTGCAGTCTGGTTGATGCTGCTCCGTTGGTGCTCTTGGCTTCGGTGTGGTGAACCTTTGCTGTGTGCGGTTGTGTGGTGTGCTGGCTGCTTGTCGCGTCTGCCGTTTCCTGACGAAGCTGACATCCTGCGTGGCACCGTGCATAACCTGCAGCTGAGCACTCGTTTGCTCGGCTGCCTTGCAGATGTCGATGGCTTTCTCCAGGGTAAGGTCATTCATGCGCAACAGCCGCTCACGCATCTTGTCGTCACGCAAACCCAACACAAGCCGATCGCGGATGATCTCGTCTGGTGTGATGTCTTCATGTGCACAGTTCTTCGCGATGGTTCGTAGATCCGTGACGTAAGCTGATATCGTTTCGTCGACCGCCTGGTTCCGGTTGTTAAACCGATACCGTTCGTAGATCACTTGTGTGCGTGGCTCACAATATCTATCAAACTGCGCTAGCACATCGGTTACACACTGTTCATTTTGACTGTCCACCCAAGTGAATGTGTCATACACTTTCGCCGCATCCTCTCCTATCACAGACAGAAGTGTGGCGACGCGAACTAAGCCTTCTTGCTTATATATGCCAGTAGCTATTTCATAGCGCTGCCATATTTTACGCCATTGCTTCCAGTTTGTTGTCCATAATCAATGGTCGCGGGGGTGGTATGTTTGCGGGGGGTATCAACATCGCCGTTGCACTTGCCCCACACCCGGTAGTGTCGGCTGTGTTTGACTCGGCCATGCTGTACAGTCTGTGTTGTAGTAGAATCAAAAGGTCACGTACCTTTGGTTGTCGCACGAGTCACAATAACGCTCGACAAGCCTACCGCGATGTCTGCATTGCACCGTCAGTCGGCGTGATTTCACAGTCACGGCGAAAATGTTCAAAGTTCACTTTTGCAAGCTGCGTGCTTCAATGCAAAGTTCGTCAATAACACATGCTGATCCTGGTTCGTTAACCGACGATATGACGGGACATCTGACACCATGTATCGTTTCGTTGATATATATATATATAACGTAACTTCGGACGCGTGTTTTATAAAGACGAACGGTTTATTTGAACATCTCCATGCAGACCCGCTACACGAGGCTCGGTCAAGGACTCCTGACATTACGTAATGTTGTCCTCTGTCTATTCGATGCCAAGTTAGTGGGAATATAGAAATACAGTAGCGCTACCTAGCGATTATACTAAATTTAAATGACATCTCGCCACAGTAGGCCTATTGTAAGGTAAGGTAAGGTAAGGTAAGGTAATATCAACATGTCTTGTCACGTGTAGGTAACATCAGCGTTGAGAACGTGCTGGATGCGATGCCCTACCGAGACAGTTTGATATCAGTCGACTTGGAGGGACGTTACGTCATTGAAATGCTCGAACATTCCGTCGATGACTACGATCCCGATGCACTCAAGGGCAAGTTCCTGCAGATGTCGGGTACGTTCAATGTTTACACCTTGGAATTGTCTGTGCGTGTTTGTCTATGCTGTTGGGTTCACCCGTAGCGGTGAGCTTTACCATTCTAGTAAGTATCAGCCTCAACGTTACAGTGGAGGATACCCGAGACGACGAGTTTCGTCTCTCATGGATAGGCTTTAACAATTATTTGTTGACTGATGATTTTCAATATCTATCGCATCCACGACACCGTCGAGTCAGATCCTTAAGGGTCTTTAACACACAGTTCAACGCGTGTCTCGCCTTCTCGAACTTGCCACAAAATGCGAGTGACAAACAGTGGCGCCACGTCACGGCACCTGAGTGCACGATGCTAGTTCTCTATTAGGTGCTAGCCGCTAGGGGCGAATATTCGGACCTAGCGACATTCACATAGCTAATACACATTACTAAAATAATAGTTAATTCACGGTACTAAATTAGCAGTATACCCTTGTCTTTTCTTAATGTCTCTGTAGCCCCGTACTGATATTCCGGGAAGTCTGGTAGCTTATTTATCGGCGTACTGTAGTAGTAGCCTAGCTAGTCAGTCTGGGAGTGAACTTATTTGTAACGTGTACAGGTTATTACAAAATGCTTCCTTACAATCAATTATCATTAATCAATCTTCAAAAAGGCCTTAGTAGAACACAATCAGAAACTTATGTTCGGTATTTAACACACACACACACACACACACATGGTAACACAGGACCTATGCAAACACGGTGTCTAAATCGCTGCAGGTTTGAAGGTTGTGTATGACGTCACTAAGCCGAACGGGAAGCGAGTGACGGAGGCGTCTATTCGTTGTACCGAATGTGTTGTGCCACGCTTTGAACCGCTTCTTCCTAACAAGACCTACACGTTGTTCGTGTGCACCTACCTGGCGGGCGGGGGAGACGGCTACGCCATGATACCGCAACATGCACGCAACGTCGTGCCGTACGGTAGGACGACTTCCTCAACCTTACACATGGCTCGTATTGCACCCAGTGTCTATAGCAAATAACTGTGTTGGGACGTGAAATTCTAGCTAACTATAATTTAGCTAAAACAGCTGAAAATATACTGGTCCAACGCCTGCTCAGTATGACTGTATGCATAAGAAACACGGAGAACCAACAAGAAGATCGAGAGCCGACGCAGAGGTTTTGAAGGAAGGTACCTCAGACGAATCTTGAGAATGCGTTGGGAGCAGCACTTGACAAACAAAAACATATCGGAAAGCACCAACACATAACAGGAAGTCTTAGTATGTATATGGATAAAGCCGTGACAGCGAACGGCCGTCGATGACGTAATTGTGATTTCTTTCTGTGATCGCCTTAAAGTTGTTGTATTTGTACACCTCAACAGTAATAACGTAAATCTCGATAAGAATGTTTGTGTGCCCAGGCAACCTGCTCTCAGACACCCTCGTCGGCTATCTACGTCGTCGGTCGACAGTCGTGCAAGGGCTCGACGGCAACATCATGTTCAAGACTAGATTGGAGCCTACACAAGGGCCTGCAGTGGCGGTAAAGGAAGACACATCAGCCGGCTATCGGGGCGACGTCTGTTTACTACTGCTCGCGGGTGCCTTGATCCTTCTAATCGCGTGATACACACGTGACACACGGCTGACAGAGCACACACCCATATTAACACGTAGACCCTATTGAACAAATATAATATTTAATGGCATATACACAGCTGTATATCTAATCTGTACTTACCCAAGAATTATAAACTAACAAGTAAAGACCTGCAGCACTATTTCCGAGCTTCCCCAGTCTGTGCTCGTTGGTAAAATTCTGTCTTTGATGTATTTAGGGTTTAATTTTTTTTTTTTATGTATTTTCTATGTTTAATGGTTAGTTTGGATTATTAAAAAAATTATAGCGTTTACCTAAACAGACACAGTATTAAAAAAAAAACAGGGTGCAACAAGGACTCAAATGTGTAGATGACAACCCAGTTTGTGTATTTCGAGTTTTCAGTTATCATACGTACGGGAAAACATTTCAACACCTCCGCTTTATCACAGAGATTTTCTACCGATCCAGATACTAGACAGGGTTCGCGTCATCCACCTTTCATATAGTCAAAATTAGAAAAGCGAGCTTATATATTTTTGATATAACGTATCAACATCACGACCATCGCGGTCATAAAACATTAACATTTATAAACACAAGAACAAGCGTCACGAAGTTTGTTTTACTAAAACACGCACAATAACAATTCATAACGATGCACGCAACATATTAATGCCAGCAATGTATTCATATAAACATCAGTAGGTTTATACACGAGAAGGTTTGTATCACACTGATCTGTACCATGTAACCAACCACAGTTTTACGTGTTATGAAAATAAAAAATATAATACAATATACATGTTTGCTAGATATTGCAAGCGGCATCAAAGACAACAAAAACAAACCTTTGAAACCAGCCTTGTCACCAATAAATAAAACGTGTGTCCGACATGTTTCCGTTCAAGAAAGGCTGTCAGTGTGAATGCAGCGCTGTCATCTTCCTTCTTATATTTACTACTTTTTCTTGGCACTTTTTGCTTTGGGGCTCTTCTTTCCCTTGGGTGAGGGTGCGTTGCGTTCTTGCTCCGCTCGCAAGGCTGCGTCCGCCTCCGCTAGCTCGTCCTGCCGGCGCTGCTCCTCCGCCTGGAGGCGCTGTCGCAGCGCTTCGCGGGGCTCGTTGACTTCGGCTCGCAGTGCGTCGAGGGTGGCCTAGGAGAGGGGAGACATGTGGGTGGGGTTAGGGAAGACGCTACGAGTGTACATGCAAGTGACGTCGTGCTGGAAGGGAAACACGGATGAATACAAGTCTGCGTTACGTGGGCGTGGTTCATCAGATCCTAGCAAACAGATGTGCACACACGTACGTGCAAGCATTCACACGAACGCACACGCACAGCACACACACACATATGCGTGTACACGCACGTCATGTAAATCTAAGAAATACTTGGAATAATGGGCAAGACAAAAGAAATAAACGCATGTAAGACATGGGATCGGGAGAATAAAGGACACAAACTTATGTTGCTAATAACTAAAGCTATTGAATTTTATCCCAAAACAGAACATTTGCAAGGAAGTTTAAAACACATGCAGTAACCGACTTGAACAAAACACGGATGGGACAAATATAATTGAACATTTGTTGAACTCATTATAATTATATAGCCACTTTTGCCACATTTCTGACCAATTTTTCACACACGATTCTCACTAAAACAACTTTGACCTTTGTAGCAAAGAACAACATTTGATGCCAGAATTTCAACAAGACGTACAATGTAATGTCCGATATATTTACACGTGGATCAAGCATTTCATTAAATTGACGGACTTTGTTGCTAGGCAACAGGTCACATGACTGATATATCCAGCAACATCGCCGACTACACAGATACAGCATTATCAACAACTAACCTTACTGCCGTACTAAGCTGAACAACTACAAGACAGGTCTAACTAGCGACAACCAGAGTTACAGCAACGAGAGGGAGCCCTGTATATGCAACTAAGCGTCTTGCTCGGGGACATTCGTCTCTACAGGAAGGGCGGGAGAGAGGGAGGCATCACTGGGAGGAGGGGAGTGCAGGGGGCTTGCGACAGGAGTGGGACTACGGGAGGGTTCACGATGGCTAAGATCACCCAGAGTTAGAGGGAGAAGCGTCCGTCGGTAGACCTCGCGTACGATCACGACGGCGCTACGGCCGCAGTCCATGCTTCTCTGTAGGCAACACAGCAGTACAGTCACAGTACAGTCACAGTACAGGGGTGTGTGGACATAGAAAGCAACAAGCGCATTTATGCATATCTGTATGGTTATGTATGTACACATGTGTTTATGTACGTATACTTAATGATGTACATTGTGGACATAATTACACTACATACACCAAACACACATCAAGTTGGCATACAATATTGAAAGGCAGGAAAGATGTTTAGCAAAGCAGAAAATAGATTTTGCACATCAAGAAGCAGAACACAAGTTGTTGCTGCACCGTGTATACCACAGCTGACTGAATGAGTTTTACAACCCTTAGTCGAGTCATAACTAATCATAATATAAATCATCACTTGTATGCCAACGACACACAGGTGTATATATAACTTTCACCAACTGACACACAGACATCTCTGTCAACTTTAAATGACTGTCTCACCGACATCTTGCTGTGGATGGAAGCAAGTAAATTGAAACTAAATCCAGATAAAACTGATTTAATTATTATTGGCACAAAACAACAACGAAACAAGGTTGTTAACTACTTTCCAGTTAAATTGCTTGGTAATGATACATCACCGTCAGATACTGTTCGTAATCTAGGTGTTATCTTTGACAGTGATTTCAGCTTTAAGCAGAACATTTCTCAAGTTTGTAAATCTTGTTTCTACCATATACGTGATTTCCGCCGAATTCGGCGTCATTTGTCTTTATCTACTGCTAAAACAATATCAGTATCTTTAATTAGCAGTCGCCTTGACTACTGCAACTCTCTCCTAATCGATATTGCTAAAAAGGACTTAGCTAAACTCCAACGTGTACAGAATTGTTTAGCACGTGTATTACTAAAAGCACCTCGTTTCTCACCATCTCTGCCCCTACTTAAACAGTTGCATTGGCTTCCAGTTACATATCGAATACAATTCAAATTAGCCACTATCACATATCGTACCCTTTCTACTCAACACCCATCCTATTTGTTTAGTCTCCTTCGTTTTTCAGATATCCCCAGGAATCTCAGATCATCTGTTTCAAAACGACTTTTTGTTCCAAAAACCAAGCTTAATATCGGCAAACGTGTTTTTTCTGTAGCTGCACCAAAAATCTGGAATCAAATCCCTATCGCTTTAAAATCATCTGAGACTATAAATACCTTCCGTAAAAAACTAGACTTATTTATTTGAAATTGCATTCCCACCCTAACCTTCGGCGGTCCCTTGCTCTAATGACGACTCTTGCTTGTCCCTGGTAGTGATTTTGTCCAATGATTCTTGTATGTTGCGCCTCTGAGCTGAGATTCCTGGGGATTTAGGCGCTATAGACGTCTGTCATTATTATTAATTCTTTCCTTCCGTCGACTTTCAAGAGACTTGTCTGTTTCTAGATTTACAAGAACCCTGTGACATGTGCAACCATGTTAACATGATGCACGTGACACCATGTGAAGCCACTTGACACAACGTCGTCATACTATGTTATAACTGGATTGCTATGTTTAAGCCACTGAAACATGTATTGGTGTCAGAAGTGGACATGATGTCCCACGTGACCACATTGACCTCACCTGCATGTCCTCAAACAGCTCGAGCTGTCGTATCTTGAGTTTGTTGCGTTCTATGCGCTCCGTGTCACGTCGTTTCTCCACCTGCTCGCGGTAGAGCCGGAACTCTTGGATCTCTCTCTGTTTCTCCTCCAGTTGTCTTTGGAGCTCCTCCAGGTCCAGCAGCCTCGGCTCACCCAATGGCTCACTGCAGCAGACAAACAGTGACAGATGCAACTATAATATATATATATACATATACATGGTGTACCATCGTGTTTTGGTGGAGGTAAATATAATGGTAAAGCTTGTTATACCATAATCTATCATGATATACCATGATATATCATGGTGGACCTTGGCATATTTTAATAAGGGCAGGGATTTACCTAGATGTTTGTGTTCAAGGGTCCACGGGACACCCAACCTTCTTTTGAGGGGGTCCCAAGCCTGTAGCGAGGGTCCCACTTAATGGTCTCTTTTAATTGTATGTATTGTTTTCTAAATATCACAACTTATACAACCCATGAAAACCCGGTTATTATTATTAGTTTAATACTAACAATAACATGCCTTGTTACAATACACTGTTTTATTTGTTGAAGTTTTCCCTTGAAAATCTATATAGTTTTGAAAGTTAGAGCAGCCTCCCTCATTTATGTGAGGGCAAGCCAGTCTGTTAGATGCCTTGGCTGGCATGTAAATGTCACATTGGGTGATTTCCTAAGGCTAACCTAAGGATATCGAGGACGTCACGACTCACTTTGGAAGGCTCCTGTTTCGGTGGCGGTAAACTTGACCGTGACTGGAATAGCCAATAGGCAGCAGATGGAACTGTGCCTTACTTTGTGGACACTTAATTGTGACGTTATGTAGAATCCGGGCCCACCCCTAATTTCAAACCATCAACAGAACATGGTGGACACAATCAACACGAGATTTTCCTCGGCTAGTCCCTCTGACCGCTAGGCGGTGTAGCTGTCAAGCACTCTGATCTGGACTCCCATCCCGGTGCAGAACACGCCAGTCACTCGTCTGGGACGCAATGATTATTTTGCACACGTCCGGGTACTGTTTTTATGCATATAGGACGCAGGATCTTGCGTCCCATAAACCCCTGTAAGGGTGTTGCTGTGAAATTATAGGGTAGTTAAAGGTGAGTGGAAAGTATTTTATTCTAGAAAGGGACTTTTGATAGGCACAGAGTTTGTGAGTTTTTGATGTTTCCGTACTATTGGCCCAAGTCGAGCCAGTGATTGCTAGCTCTTATAGTTACACTATGCTGACTGGTTAGAATTAGCATTATTACATCAGTCCGCAATGCTCTGTCTGGTTTCTACAATAACACAATACAACTACATTCACTCTATTGATTTTGCGTTGTTAGTGGCTACCATCAACTCAAAGTGTTTTTATGTACTAATAACGATTTTTTAATAAAACCTTATCATATGTCTAATGGGGCATTTTTTCAAACCTTATCGCATTACTTAGAATGTTTGAATAACGGTTCCACTGACGTTTAGATGCTACTGTAAAACTTCTCCAAATGCACACACAACTCACCGGATGAACGGCGTGAGGTCAATGTCCTGCAGCACCTCTTTGGGCAGCGGGGGGTTGGGGTTCTCCAGTGTCAACACGGGCTCGGCGTCGTCCAGCGCGGGTGATGTCAGGTCATCACCCGGCTGCAGGTTGTCAACATCCACCAACTTCTCTTCTTCACTCTTTGTGATATCACTCTTGGAGGCATCACTCTTGCCTGCCTCCTCATCATCTGTCTGTACCTGAGGGAGACATTTACAAGGTGTCACTCTTGGAGGCATCACTCTTGCCTGCCTCCTCGTCATCTGTCTGTACCTGAGGGAGACAGTTACAAGGTGTCACTCTTGGAGGCATCACTCTTGCCTGCCTCCTCGTCATCTGTCTGTACCTGAGGGAGACAGTTACAAGGTGTCACTCTTGGAGGCATCACTCTTGCCTGCCTCCTCGTCATCTGTCTGTACCTGAGGGAGACAGTTACAAGGTGTCACTCTTGGAGGCATCACTCTTGCCTGCCTCCTCGTCATCTGTCTGTACCTGGGGGAGACAGTTACAAGGTGTCACTCTTGGAGGCATCACTCTTGCCAGCCTCCTCGTCATCTGTCTGTACCTGAGGGAGACAGTTACAAGGTGTCACTCTTGGAGGCATCACTCTTGCCTGCCTCCTCGTCATCTGTCTGTACCTAAGGGAGACAGTTACAAGGTGTCACTCTTGGAGGCATCACTCTTGCCAGCCTCCTCATCATCTGTCTGTACCTGGGGGAGACAGTTACAAGGTGTCACTCTTGGAGGCATCACTCTTGCCTGCCTCCTCGTCATCTGTTTGTACCTGAGGGAGACAGTTACAAGGTGTCACTCTTGCCAGCCTCCTCATCATCTGTCTGTACCTGGGGGAGACAGTTACAAGGTGTCACTCTTGGAGGCATCACTCTTGCCTGCCTCCTCGTCACCTGTCTGTACCTGAGAGAGACAGTTACAAGGTGTCTACATAGATCTTAGACACCATCTGTCTGCACCTGAGGAAGACAGTGATAAGATGTCTACAAAGATCTTAGACACCATCTGTCTGTACCTGGGGGAGACAATGACAAGGTGTCTACAGAGATCTTAGACACCATCTGTCTGTATCTGAAGGAGACAGTTACACGGTGTCTACAGAGACCTTAAACACCATATGTCTGTACCTGAGGGAGACAGTGACAAGGTGTCTACAGAGATCTTAGACACCATCTGTCTGTACCTGAAGGAGACAGTGACAAGGTGTCTACAGACATCTTAGACACCAACTGTCTGTACCTGAGGGAGACAGTGACAAGGTGTCTACAAAGATCTTAGACACCATCTGTCTGTACCTGAGGGAGACAGTGACAAGGTGTCTACAAAGATCTTAGACACCATCTGTCTGTACTCGAGGGAGACAGTGACAAGGTGTCTACAAAGATCTTAGACACCATCTGTCTGTATCTGAGGGAGACAGTGACAAGGTGTCTACAGAGATCTTAGACACCATCTGTCTGTACCTGTGGAAGACAGTGACAAGGTGTCTACAGAGATCTTAAACACCATCTGTCTGTACCTGAGGGAGACAGTTACAAGGTGTCTACAGAGATCTTAGACACCATCTGTCTGTACCTGAGGGAGACAGTGCCAAGGTGTCTACAGAGATCTTAGACACCATCTGTCTGTACCTGAGGGAGCAGTGACAAGGTGTCTACAAAGATCTTAGACACCATCTGTCTGTACCCGAGGGAGACAGTGACAAGGTGTCTACAAAGATGTTAGACACCATCTGTCTATACCTGGGGGAGACAGTTACAAGGTGTCTACAAAGATCTTACACACCACCTGTCTGTACCTGAGGGAGACAGTTACAAGGTGTCTACAGAGATCTTAGACACCATCTGTCTGTACCTGAGGGAGACAGTGACAAGGTGTCTACAAAGATCTTAGACACCATCTGTCTGTACTCGAGGGAGACAGTGACAAGGTATCTACAAAGATCTTAGACACCATCTGTCTGTACCTGAGGGAGACAGTTACAAGGTGTCTACAGAGATCTTAGACACCATCTGTCTGTACCTGAGGGAGACAGTGCCAAGGTGTCTACAGAGATCTTAGACACCATCTGTCTGTGCCTGAGGGAGACAGTGACAAGGTGTTTACAGAGATCTTAGACACCATCTGTCTGTACCTGAGGGAGACAGTGACAAGGTGTCTACAGAGATCTCA
Source organism: Paraescarpia echinospica (assembly GCA_020002185.1). NCBI lineage: Eukaryota > Metazoa > Annelida > Polychaeta > Sabellida > Siboglinidae > Paraescarpia > Paraescarpia echinospica. Next base: position 173,797 of record CM034542.1, on the reverse strand, counting down.
GGCACCATCTGTCTGTACTCGAGGGAGACAGTGACAAGGTGTCTACAAAGATCTTAGACACCATCTGTCTGTACCCGAGGGAGACAGTTACAAGGTGTCTACAAAGATCTTAGACACCATATGTCTATACCTGAGGAAGAAAGACAGTGACAAGGTGTCTACAAAGATCTTAGACACCATCTATCTGTATCTGTGGGAGACAGTTACAAGGTGTCTACAAAGATCTTACACACCACCTGTCTGTACCTGAGGGAGACAGTTACAAGGTGTCTACAGAGATCTTAGACACCATCTGTCTGTACCTGAGGGAGACAGTTACAAGGTGTCTACAGAGATCTTAGACACCATATGTCTGTACCTGAGGGAGACAGTGACAAGGTGTCTACAAAGATATTAGACAGCATCTGTCTGTACCTGAGGGAGACAGTGACAAGGTGTCTACAGAGATCTTAGACACCATCTGTCTGTACCTGAGGGAGACAGTGACAAGGTGTCTACAGAGATCTCAGGCACCATCTGTCTGTACTCGAGGGAGACAGTGACAAGGTGTCTACAAAGATCTTAGACACCATCTGTCTGTACCTGTGGAAGACAGTGACAAGGTGTCTACAGAGATCTTAGACACCATCTGTCTGTACCTGAGGGAGACAGTTACAAGGTGTCTACAGAGATCTTAGACACCATCTGTCTGTGCCTGAGGGAGATTGTGACAAGGTGTCTACAAAGATCTTAGACACCATCTGTCTGTACCTGAGGGAGCAGTGGCAAGGTGTCTACAAAGATCTTAGACACCATCTGTCTGTACCTGAGGGAGACAGTGACAAGGTGTCTACAAAGATCTTAGACACCATCTGTCTATACCTGGGGGAGACAGTTACAAGGTGTCTACAAAGATCTTACACACCACCTGTCTGTACCTGAGGGAGACAGTGACAAGGTGTCTACAAAGATCTTAGACACCATCTATCTGTACTCGAGGGAGACAGTGACAAGGTGTCTACAAAGATCTTAGACACCATCTGTCTGTACCTGAGGGAGACAGTTACAAGGTGTCTACAGAGATCTTAGACACCATCTGTCTGTACCTGAGGAGACAGTGCCAAGGTGTCTACAGAGATCTTAGACACCATCTGTCTGTGCCTGAGGGAGACAGTGACAAGGTGTCTACAGAGATCTTAGACACCATCTGTCTGTACCTGAGGGAGACAGTGACAAGGTGTCTACAGAGATCTCAGGCACCATCTGTCTGTACTCGAGGGAGACAGTGACAAGGTGTCTACAAAGATCTTAGACACCATCTGTCTGTACCCGAGGGAGACAGTTACAAGGTGTCTACAAAGATCTTAGACACCATATGTCTGTACCTGAGGAAGAAAGACAGTGACAAGGTGTCTACAAAGATCTTAGACACCATCTATCTGTATCTGTGGGAGACAGTTACAAGGTGTCTACAAAGATCTTACACACCACCTGTCTGTACCTGAGGGAGACAGTTACAAGGTGTCTACAGAGATCTTAGACACCATCTGTCTGTACCTGAGGGAGACAGTTACAAGGTGTCTACAGAGATCTTAGACACCATCTGTCTGTACCTGAGGGAGACAGTTACAAGGTGTCTACAGAGATCTTAGACACCATATGTCTGTCTGTACCTGAGGGAGACAGTGACCAAGGTGTCTACAGGGAGATGACAAGGTGTCTAGAGATCAGGCACATCTGTCTGTACTCGAGGGAGACAGTGACAAGGTGTCTACAAAGATCTTAGACACCATCTGTCTGTACCTGTGGAAGACAGTGACAAGGTGTCTACAGAGATCTTAGACACCATCTGTCTGTACCTGAGGGAGACAGTTACAAGGTGTCTACAGAGATCTTAGACACCATCTGTCTGTGCCTGAGGGAGATTGTGACAAGGTGTCTACAAAGATCTTAGACACCATCTGTCTGTACCTGAGGGAGCAGTGACAAGGTGTCTACAAAGATCTTAGACACCATCTGTCTGTACCTGAGGGAGACAGTGACAAGGTGTCTACAAAGATCTTAGACACCATCTGTCTGTACCTGAGGGAGACAGTTACAAGGTGTCTACAAAGATCTTAGACACCATCTGTCTGTACCTGAGGGAGACAGTGACAAGGTGTCTACAGAGATATTAGACAGCATCTGTCTGTACCTGAGGGAGACAGTGACAAGGTGTCTACAGAGATCTTAGACTGGTCAAACATTGTGGACAAATATGAACATAAAATGAGTTACTGAAATCCATGAACCCATCATGACCCACTGACTGATTTGAGTTTGGGCCAACTATGAAGCTGAAGATTCAACTGGCTGATTTTGGGATTACTTCTGTTAAGGAATGATTATATAAACTACCAATTTTGTAAATATATTTCACTGAGAACGTTTTCAAAATACGTCAGAGTACTTTAAGGTGAACACGTGGATTCTCAAGCTTATAGAGTGTGATTTCTCATAACTTTTCTTTAAGTACTAAGTCAAAACAGATATCACTTTGTACATGTTTAAGGAGACACCATTATTGTTATGTTGTTGGAAAGTACTTGGTCTCCTTTTTGACATCGTAGCCTACTAATAACTAGTAAACGACGTACTGTCCAATTATGTGATGGAGTGTCACGTATAGGAATTCTCACAAAATACATGCCTAATATGGGAACAATATACAAATATTTTAACAAAATAATTACAAAATAAAAGTTACTGAGCCAACAAACCTACAGTGTTATCATATGTAGCCTTATCTGCTGACATTAACTGATTTTGTCCTATATAAAATACAAACTCATTAATATTAATTACTATTGTATCACCTTGACGAGGTGGGTGCTGAGGTACTGTAGCCGAGACTGCATCGCCTTGGCCGCCCTGCCAGGCTCCGCATCCTCCCATGCCTTCTTCATCGCGCGGATCTCATCAATCCGCTCCGTGTCCTTCTTCACTTCAATCTCCTCCTGCAGCACGAGGCAGAGTGAAACCTCAAGTGTACACAGTGCATCAGCACACTGAGCATTCTCCACTGTGGCATAGTGCCCAGTATTGGGCTTACCACAATATTCAGAAAGAAAGAAGCAGGTAAGGAGAAGTGTAGGAGGAGAAAATAATCTTCAGGCCAACTCTACATTTGCCCAACCTGCTCCAGAGCCTACAAATCCAATCAGCTACAACCACCAGAAGGCGTGCCATCGTCTCCAGGGACAGACATCTCTGTATTGATCTTTGCAAGCTAAAAGTCTGCCATCAATCATCAAGAACCTCTAACTGTAATCCCGCTAGCCAGTGTGTGTGTGTGTGTATGTGTGTGTGCGTGTGTGTTTGTGTGTGTGCGTGCTTGCGTGCGTGCGTGTGTGCGTACATGTGTGTTCTTGTTGCACTGCAGGCTCCAAACAATGACGGATTAATCTACGACCTGTTGGAAGAAAAGTCAGTCAGACCATAGGAAACACAACTTTTGTGGATAGGACCATGGCAAACATGTGGACATATGACCATAGCAAACATGTGGACATATGACCATAGCAAACATGACTTTTGCGGTGATAACTATGAAAAACAAATGGACATGACCATAACAGACACATCAATACAGACACATTATGCTGACTCACCGCACTGGTGGCATCACTGACCACCCTCAGCATCCAGCTGGGCTTGCTGAGGTCAAAGTGTTGGGAGGGAGGACGGGAGGATAACTTGGCATCCTTCTCTTTGTCTGCCTTCCCTCCCGCCTTCTTCCCTCCCTTCTCCTTACTCTTGGAGCCCGTGTCCTTCGAGGGAATAGCCTTGGGTTGGGGACTGTTGGTAGTGTCCTTGCTCAGCACTGCAATACAGTCACACAACTATTACTCAGTGTACTTAACATCTGTACTTATTGTACTTGCACCCTGTACTCGCACCCTGCACTGGCACATTGTACTTGCACCCTGCGTTTGCAACCTGCACCCTGTACCTGCACCCTGTACTTGCACCCTGTACCTGCGCCCTGTACATGCACCCTGTACCTGTACTCTGTACTTGCACCCTGTACTTGCACTCTGCGCTCGCACCCTGTACTTGCATGCTATATTTGTACCCTATACTTGTACCCAGTATTCGCACGCTATACTTGTAGCCATCATGTTGGCCTGTGGGCCTACTTGCACCCTGTACTTGCAAGTTATACTTGTAGCCATCATGTTGGCCTGTGGGCCTACTTGCACCCTGTACTTGCAAGTTATACTTGTAGCCATCATGTTGGCCTGTGGGCCTACTTGCACCCTGTACTTGCAAGCTATACTTGTAGCCATCATGTTAGCCTGTGGGCCTACTTGCACCCTGTACTTGCAAGTTATACTTGTAGCCATCATGTTGGCCTGTGGGCCTACTTGCACCCTGTACTTGCAAGCTATACTTGTAGCCATCATGTTAGCCTGTGGGCCTACTTGCACCCTGTACTTGCAAGTTATATTTGTAGCCATCATGTTGGCCTGTGGGCCTACTTGCACCCTGTACTTGCAAGCTATACTTGTAGCCATCATGTTAGCCTGTGGGCCTACTTGCACCCTGTACTTGCAAGTTATATTTGTAGCCATCATGTTGGCCTGTGGGCCTACTTGCACCCTGTACTTGCAAGCTATACTTGTAGCCATCATGTTGGCCTACTTGCACCCTGTACTTGCAAGTTATATTTGTAGCCATCATGTTGGCCTGTGGGCCTACTTGCACCCTGTACTTGCAAGCTATACTTGTAGCCATCATGTTGGCCTACTTGCACCCTGTACTTGCAAGTTATATTTGTAGCCATCATGTTGGCCTGTGGGCCTACTTGCACCCTGTACTTGCAAGCTATACTTGTAGCCATCATGTTGGCCTACTTGCACCCTGTACTTGCAAGTTATACTTGTAGCCATCATGTTGGCCTGTGGGCCTACTTGCACCCTGTACTTGCAAGCTATACTTGTAGCCATCACATTGGCCTGTGGGCCTACTTGCACCCTGTATTTACCTTAATCAAGTGTATTATGTCTACCAATGTCAAGTCCTCATCAGTACTATACACAGCAGTGCAATCACATCACTTCCACCATCACTAGGAGGCCATGCATAAACCTTACACCTAACCAGTACCATACACAGCAGTGCAATCACATCACTTCCACCACCACTAGGAGGCCATGCATAAACCTTACACCTCACCAGTACCATACACAGCAGTGCAATCACATCACTTCCACCATCACTAGGAGGCCATGCATAAACCTTACACCTCACCAGTACTATACACAGCAGTGCAATCACATCACTTCCACCACCACTAGGAGGTCATGCATAAACCTTACACCTCACCAGTACCATACACAGCAGTGCAATCACATCACTTCCACCATCACTAGGAGGCCATGCATAAACCTTACACCTCACCAGTACCATACACAGCAGTGCAATCACATCACTTCCACCACCACTAGGAGGCCATGCATAAACCTTACACCTCACCAGTACCATACACAGCAGTGCAATCACATCACTTCCACCATCACTAGGAGGCCATGCATAAACCTTACACCTCACCAGTACCATACACAGCAGTGCAATCACATCACTTCCACCACCACTAGGAGGCCATGCATAAACCTTACACCTCACCAGTACCATACACAGCAGTGCAATCACATCACTTCCACCATCACTAGGAGGCCATGCATAAACCTTACACCTCACCAGTACCATGCATAAACCTTACACCTCACCAGTACCATACACAGCAGTGCAATCACATCACTTCCACCACCACTAGGAGGCCATGCATAAACCTTACACCTCACCAGTACCATACACAGCAGTGCAATCACATCACTTCCACCATCACTAGGAGGCCATGCATAAACCTTACACCTCACCAGTACCATACACAGCAGTGCAATCACATCACTTCCACCACCACTAGGAGGCCATGCATAAACCTTACACCTCACCAGTACCATACACAGCAGTGCAATCACATCACTTCCACCACCACTAGGAGGCCATGCATAAACCTTACACCTCACCAGTACCATACACAGCAGTGCAATCACATCACTTCCACCACCACTAGGAGGCCATGCATAAACCTTACACCTCACCAGTACCATACACAGCAGTGCAATCACATCACTTCCACCATCACTAGGAGGCCATGCATAAACCTTACACCTCACCAGTACCATACACAGCAGTGCAATCACATCACTTCCACCACCACTAGGAGGCCATGCATAAACCTTACACCTCACCAGTACCATACACAGCAGTGCAATCACATCACTTCCACCACCACTAGGAGGCCATGCATAAACCTTACACCTCACCAGTACCATACACAGCAGTGCAATCACATCACTTCCACCACCACTAGGAGGCCATGCATAAACCTTACACCTCACCAGTACCATACACAGCAGTGCAATCACATCACTTCCACCACCACTAGGAGGCCATGCATAAACCTTACACCTCACCAGTACCATACACAGCAGTGCAATCACATCACTTCCACCACCACTAGGAGGCCATGCATAAACCTTACACCTCACCAGTACCATACACAGCAGTGCAATCACATCACTTCCACCATTACTAGGAGGCCATGCATAAACTATTACCATAAATGGTTTTGCATGTTCTGCACATTACCATCTATAGCAATGCATGCACTACAACGTTACCTTAGATAGCATTGTTACCATAATTAGTAAAACACTGCGTCATAATTACATATAAAGAGCAGATGAAGGAAAACATACACACTATTAACTCTAATCTTACTTAATTATATGCGCAGATTAAACAAACAACAGTTTTGCAAAAAACTGAAGGTGGAAGCATGTGAACTTCCCTTCACAACTAATATGTACATTCTCACCAGGGTATAATTACTTTGATGTAGGCCAACTGATCCACCGAGACAATGTGAACAAACCACTATTAACACAACAACACCAATACACAGATCAAATACTAATGCCAAATTGAAAAGGTTAATTGTAGAAGATTGTAGTAAAACTTTTCTAGATGGCCAGTTTCAGATCACTGCCCACTTGTTCTGCTGTTAACAGACCCGCACAGCTTGGTAACAATTATTAGTACTCAAAATTAATAAAAGGATCCACTCCCTCTTCTAATGACAAGTTGAAAACTGTTGCAAATGGTATGCTACCTGTAATTTGTTCTACAATTTTCGTGTAGTGTATGTGTGTATGTTGAACCAGTTCGCACTGGTTCACGAGTCAAATTGAAACTAAGTTATTACAATATTTGGCAGATACTTCTTTGTGTGTAGTCTATATACTCCAATAATTAGGCCTCATTTAGAATATTGTATAGAGGGATCTTAGTTACGAAATACACCTAAAAGAATGTGGTTTACCAACACTAGAGACCAGGTAGAACATCAGATAGAAGTGTTTAAAATATTGCATGGTTATGAAAATATTGATAGAAATATTTTTTCTCAGTTAAGAAAGAAGGACCAGAGGACATGAAGTTACATTAGTACAGGAGCAGTGTAGGTTAGATATAAGAAAGTTCTCATTCTCACTGTAAATGAATGGAACAGATTATCTGCTGATTGTGTGGGTACTAGATATGTGAATACGTTTAAAAATAAAATCGATACAAGGCGGGATACACGTAGATAAAAAGTGTTGGACTCTCGATAAGCCACAAGGCTTCCTTGTCCATTTGCCATCTAGAGAATATTCTCTGGGTGGCAATCTTGTTAAATCTTATTAAATCATTTATTCTCATATATTCAATAATGTAAACAATACTCTGAATTAGACTGACCTATCACCTAGTGCCCAACTATCTTATGTTAGACATACGCTATGTGCCCCCTATCGAATGGGTGTAACACTACAAGCTTTCTAATATTGCTCACGAAAGCTAAGGTAGTCTAAAATACTTTCTGTGACTAACTTTTAGCTACAATCGTTTCTTAATATGTCCACAGGTAGTTTATGAATAAAACTGATGCAAAATTATACTTATCTGATCAATATTTCCACTGCTTTTCCAATGTTTCCTGTACCGCAAAATCTCAATGTTCCAGTCCCATTATTTTCCCGAAATGGATTGAAAAGGGCAAAAGTGGCTCCATCTCTATATCATATGATAACAAAGTCAGTTACTTTCACAAGTTTCCTGATCTAATGAACATCACAAATTCCTTCGATGATTTTAATAAACCAACTTACTTAAATATTTGGACAACTCTGAGCATGATTTGTGACTGGCCAAAAGATCCACAGAAGCAACTTTAAATGTCCTGAAGAAATGAAAAGTATTGTTATAATAATACAAATAGTACTGTACAGATTGTTGACAAGTACCAATGGTTAATGTCTTGTTGAATCAAGTCAAATGTGCCTCCTCAATTCAATTTCTTGCTCGTCCCAATTTAGGAAAAGCAAACCTAGATAGTACCCACCAGGATATTCTAGCTCAACTGTATCAATTTTCAATGCAGTTTTCGTAAAATCATCAAAAAGCTATTAACTTATTTAGTTCTACATGTATAATCAATTTAAGTGATTATCAAACTTTGAATTTTCACATGAATGTGTGGTACAATTTTACTCGTTTCTGTCTTTACGTTGTGTACATTTTATCCTCTCTTGAAAACAATGTGACCGACAAATTCAGTGGGTCGAAGGTCAAATGTCAGGAAAACAAACACATCTGGACATCAAAGAGCTCGTAATAAGCTAACTCAATTGAGGAAGCAGCCATAACCAGCAACATGCACATGTTAACCAACATTTTCAACTGTTAGAATGCTAAAGAGAACTGATCTCAAGGTGGTACACTATGTAGTGTAATGGGTTCACCCTAGGTGAGTTGTGAGCAGCTAACATGTAATGTGTACAGATAAATACGTCACCTTTACTTAAGTCATCAGAGGCAGCAGCTGCAACTGACCAAGGAAGCAACATTTGATGCAATATGGTTATTTACCAGACGCTCACAGCCCAAAGCTCTGAGGTGTAGTCAGGAAACACATGGTGGGACAATTCTGAACTCACGGCCCAAAACCATGACAGAAAATAAATGTCTGACTCAAAAACGTGGCTGAAGAATGGTGTTTGGTTCTCCATTTGGTAACATAATGGTGTTTATTAGGATATAGTGTTTAAGTTTGGTGTTTGTGTGAACAGGTGGTAGAAGTATGGTGTTTGTGTGAACAGGTGTTACTAGTATGGTGTTTGTGTGAACAGGTGTTAGTAGTATGGTGTTTGTGTGAACAGGTGTTAATAGTATGGTGTTTATTTGAACAGGTGTTAGTAGTATGGTGTTTGTGTGAACAGGTGTTAGTAGTATGGTGTTTGTGTGAACATGTATTAGTTGTATGGTGTTTATTTGAACAGGTGGTAGAAGTATGGTGTTTATTTGAACAGGTGGTAGAAGTATGGTGTTTATTTGAACAGTTGGTAGAAGTATGGTGTTTATTTGAACAGGAGGTAGAAGTATGGTGTTTGTGTGAACAGGTGGTAGAGGTATGGTGTTTGTGTGAACAGGTGGTAGAAGTATGGTGTTTGTGTGGACAGGTGGTAGAAGTATGGTGTTTGTGTGGACATGTGGTAGAAGTATGGTGTTTGTGTGAACAGGTGGTAGAAGTATGGTGTTTGTTTGAACAGGTGGTAGAAGTATGGTGTTTGTGTGGACAGGTGGTAGAAGAATGGTGTTTGTGTGAACAGGTGGTAGAAGTATGGTGTTTGTGTCAATATATGTGGTAGAAGAACAATGTAAATGTTTTGAAAAAATGCTCATTATACAAGAAATGGTCACATTGTGTTCAACAAGTTGGTAAATGTGTGAATATATGATAGAAGAATGGTGTGTTGTGGCTGTGTATGTGAACATGCATGCGTGCATGGGTGCGTGTGTGTGCCAACATGTGAAAAGATACAGAATATGTGATAGAGATAAGTGTCTACCTTTGATCTCAGCCTTCTCCAGTTCTTTGAGTCCCTGGACAAAGACCCACTGACTCTCTGACAGCGGCCAACTGTTACGCAGCACCGTCGCCTGAATGATGTACTTGTGGGGCTGGAACAGTGACAAACAAGTGATATACCACGCACGCACGCACTCACACACATGCATGCACTCACACACACGCACGCACGCACACACATGCACTCACACACACGCACGCACGCACTCACTTACACGCACGCACTCACACACATGCATGCACTCACACACACGCACACACAAGCACTCACACACACGCACGCACTCACGCACATGCATGCACTCACACACATGCACGCACGCACACACACACACTCACACACGCACTCACTTACACGCACTCACACACATGCATGCACTCACATGCACTCACACACATGCACGCACTCACACACACGCACACACACTCACACACACACGCACTCACGCACGCACTCACACACGCACGCACACACACACACACTCACACACACGCACGCACTCACACACACGCACGCACTCACACACACTCACACACATGCACGCACTCACATACACGCACGCACTCGCACACATGCACGCACTCACACGCACGCACACAATCACACACACACACTCACACACACGCACTCACATACACGCACTCACATACACGCACTCACACGCGTGCACGCACGCACGCACTCACACACACGCACTCACACACACACACACACACACACGCACACACTCACACACACACGCACTCACACACACATTCACACACACGCACTCACACACACGCATGCACTCACACACACGCATGCACGCACGCATGCACTCACACACACGCACTCACACACACCAATATTAAAAAGAGAGTGAGCCTGAGATGACATGTAGTATGAGAGACGATTGAACTTATTTTAACTTATTTAACTGATATAACTTTTATTACTATTTTTATGTCCAAATTATGATTGCTTTGCATGTCCATGTGTGTGTGTGTGTGTGTGCGTGTGTGAACACGCACATATGTATTTGATGTCCTTTCCTATCGCCTGTACATTTGTTTTATGGGCTGACACTCCACATGAATTTTCCCGCAAGGGACAAAAAGTATTGCCATTGTCATTTGAAAGATTGCATGTGGACTGATGTTGACAAAAGTCTACGTTTGTATCCTGGTTTATCATACCCCTTTGTTAACTAACACACACATACGAGAAAGAAGAAGCCTCTGTACCTTCGGGGGCTCTCTCTCTTCGTCATCTTCCAGACTGCACACTGACTGCTGGGTACTGGTGTGCTGCAAACACAGACAGAGTTGAACCACCTCAACCAGGATCCAACTATCAAATGCTACAACATTAATCAATACATGTGTTTATAATACTCGTGTCACCCTAAATTAAACCAATCCATATTTTTCAGAATGCTTTCAAAATTAATACATATATTAATATATATACTGGTGTGGGCAATAATCGAAGGAAGTAGTAGAAGTCAACTGGATGAGTGGGAGGAAGGAAGTAGAGGTCCATGGATGGGTGGGAAGAAGGAAGTAGAAGTCCATTAATGAGTGTGAAGAAGGAAGTAGAAGTCCATGAATGATTGTGAAGAAGGAAGCAGAAGTCCACGGATGAGTGGGAAAAAGGAAGCAGAAGTTCATGAATGATTGTGAAAAAGGAAGTAGAAGTCCATGGATGAGTGTGAAGTGATTTAACAAGATTTAACAAGATTGCCATCCAGAGAATTAACTCTAGATGGCAGGTGGACAAGGAAGCCCTTTGGCTTATCTAGAGTCCAACCCTTTTATCTACATATATCCAGCCCTTCTGAGGTATGTGTCGATTTTATTTTTAAACATATTCACACTACTAGCACCCACACAATCATCAGATAATCTGTTCCATTCATTCACAGTCCTTTGTGAAAATGAGAACTTTCTTACGTCTAATCTACACTGCTCCTTTACTAATGTAACTTCATGTCCTTTAGTCTTTCTATCGTTCTTAACTGAAAAAAACATATTTCTATCAATATTTTCATAACCATTCAATATTTTAAACACTTCTATCTGATCTCCTCTCAATCTCCTGGTCTCTAGTGTTGTTAAACCACATTCTTTTAGGCGTTTTTTCATAACTAAGATCCCTCAGTTTTGGTATCATTTTAGTCGCTCTCCTCTGTACTCTTTCTAGCATATCTATGTCCTTCTTGCGGTATGGCCTCCATGCTTGTATACAATATTCTAAATGAGGCCTAACTATTGTTTTGTACAGTGGTATTATTAGTTCTTTTTCTTTATATGCTATATTTAGCCTAATCAATCCAAGGATTTGATTTCCTTTGAAGCTGCAATTCCACACTGCTCTGAAACCTTCATGTCAGCACTAATTGTCAGCCCTAAGTCTTGCCTTCTTCCACAGTAGTACTTAGTACAGTTCCCCATTGTATATTACTACATATTCGTTCCCATGTCGCATGTGGAGGCATTTACGACTTAAAATTGAAGACAACATTTGCCACTTTTCAGACCAATTTGAATCGACCTGTCAAGATCATCTTGTAAATGCTGTCTATCCCCATCACTTTTAATCCTTCTAAACACTTTTGTATCATCTACAAATTTCAACACCTTGCTAGCTATATCATTGTCCAAATCGTTTATATATATTAAGAATAATATAAGTCCCAGTACTGATCCCTGTGGAACCCCACTCAAAACTGATTTCCAGTTTGAAGCCTCCCCATCAATAACTACCCGTTGTCTTCTGTCAATCAGCCATTTTTCTATCCAGTTAATTGTACCATTTCCTATGCCATGGGCTTTTAGTTTAAGCAGTAATCTCTGATGTGGCACTTTGTCGAAAGCTTTTTGAAAATCTAAGTAGATGATATCTACTGGTGATCATCATCTACCCACTTAGTGATATCTTCCAAAAAACATAACATATTTGTTAAGCATGACCTCGCTTTTAGTGAAACCCATGTTGAGATGGGTTTATCAAGTTATGTTTAACAAGAAAATCCACCATGTGATCTTTAATTAGTCTTTCTAATAATTTACAAAGTCACTGATGTTAAACTCACTGGTCTATAGTTCTCTGACTTGTTTCTCGAACCTTTTTTAAATAACGGTATAATGTTTGCTTCTTTCCATTCTAAAGGAACCACTCCCTCTTCTAATGACAAGTTGAAAACTGTTGCAAGCGGTATGCTAATTTGTTCTACAATTTCCACTAGTAGTTTGGGTGGAATACCATCCACTCCAGGTGATTTATTTTCCTTCATAGCCCTAATTTTCTTAGCTACCATTTCTGGGGTTACAATTAACTGTCTTAAATAGTCTGATTCTGCCCCCTTGAACTTAGCCTCTGGTACTGGCAGTGAACTAGTGTCTTCTCTGGTAAACACTGAACTAAAATACTCATTTAGGTCTTCTGCCATTAAGAATCCTTCTGATATTATATTTCCAGCACTATCTTCTAGAGGACCGACCTTATCCTGAACTTTCTGTTTGCTTCGAACATACGCATAAAAACTCTTGCTGTCATGTTTTATATTACAAGCTAATTTATGTTCATAGCTTCTCTTTGAATTTCTAATTTCAGCTGTAGCTTGGATTAGTGCTTCTTTATAAATGTTGTAGTCTTCGTCATTGCCAGTACATCTATATGACTTCCACATCATTTGTTTATACTTAATTTTTCTAATGGCTTCTTTCGATAAGTATTTCTTTCTGGTCCGTTTCCCTTGTTTTTTGAAGGGAACAAATTTATCTACGATGCACTCTATTTCATTCTTTAAGATATTCCAGCATTCTGTTGCTGTCTTATTCTTCAGTGTATTATTCCAGTCTATCTTTGCTAAATATTTCCTCATTTCCTTATATCTTCCTTTGTGGAAATTTCTCCTCAACTGCTTTTTATTGTTTCTTTCTGATTTTACTTTGATGGTAAAATGTATCTGGTTGTGATCACTACTTCCCAGAGGCTCACATAATTTAACATTGTCAACTAATTCATTCTGTGAGGACAAAACTAAGTCTAACACATGGTGGAAGTAGAAGTCCATGGATGAGTGAGAAAAAGGAAGTAGAAGTTCATTAATGAGTGTGAAGAAGGAAGTAGAAGTCCATTAATGAGTGTGAAGAAGGAAGTAGAAGTCCATGGATAAGTGTGAAGAACGAAGTAGAAGTCCATTAATGAGTGTGAAGAAGGAAGTAGAAGTCCACGGATGAGTGTGAAGAACGAAGTAGAAGTCCATTAATGAGTGTGAAGAAGGAAGTAGAAGTCCACGGATGAGTGTGAAGCGGAAGTAGAAGTCCATGGATGAGTGTGAAGTGGAAGTAGAAGTCCATGGATGAGTGTGAAGAAGAAAGTAGAAGTCCATGGATGAGTGGGAGGAAGGAAGTAGGAGTCCATGAATAAGTGGGAAGAAGGAAGTAGAAGTCGACTGGATGAGTGAGAAGAAGGAAGTTGAAGTCGACTGGATGAGTGGGAAAAAGGGAGTAAAAGTCCATGGTTGAGTGGGATGAAGCAAATAGAAGACCATGGATGAGTGTGAAGAAGGAAGTAGAAGTCCATTAATGAGTGTGAAGAAGGAAGTAGAAGTCCATGGATGAGTGTGAAGAACGAAGTAGAAGTCCATTAATGAGTGTGAAGAAGGAAGTAGAAGTCCATGGATGAGTGTGAAGCGGAAGTAGAAGTCCATGGATGAGTGTGAAGCGGAAGTATAAGTCCATAGATGAGTGTGAAATGGAAGTAGAAGTCCATGGATGAGTGTGAGGCGGAAGTAGAAGTCCATGGATGAGTGTGAAGTGGAAGTAGAAGTCCATGGATGAGTGTGAAGAAGGAAGTAGACGTCCATGGATGAGTGTGAAGTGGAAGTAGAAGTCCATGGATGAGTGTGAAGAAGGAAGTAGAAGTCCATGGATGAGTGTGAAGCGGAAGTAGAAGTCCATGGATGAGTGTGAAGAAGGAAGTAGAAGTCCATGGATGAGTGTGAAGAAGGAAGTAGAAGTCCATGAATGAGTGTGAAGTAGGAAGTAGAAGTCCATGGATGAGTGTGAAGTGGAAGTAGAAGTCCATGGATGAGTGTGAAGTGGAAGTCCATGGATGAGTGTGAAGCGGAAGTAGAAGTCCATGGATGAGTGTGAAGCGGAAGTAGAAGTCCAAGGATGAGTGTGAAGAAGGAAGTAGAAGTCCATGGATGAGTGTGAAGTGGAAGTAGAAGTCCATGGATGAGTGTGAAGAAGGAAGTAGAAGTCCATGGATGAGTGTGAAGTGGAAGTAGAAGTCCATGGATGAGTGGGAGGAAGGAAGTAGGAGTCCATGGATGAGTGTGAAGCGGAAGTAGAAGTCCATGGATGTGTGTGAAGAAGGAAGTAGAAGTCCATGGATGAGTGTGAAGTGGAAGTAGAAGTCCATGGATGAGTGGGAGGAAGGAAGTAGGAATCCATGGATAAGTGGGAAGAAGGAAGTAGAAGTCGACTGGATGAGTGGGAAGAAGGAAGTTGAAGTCGACTGGATGAGTGGGAAAAAGGGAGTAAAAGTCCATGGATGAGTGTGAAGAAGGAAGTAGAAGTCCATGGATGAGTGTGAAGAAGGAAGTAGAAGTCCATGGATGAGTGTGAAATGGAAGTAGACGTCCATGGATGAGTGTGAAGAAGGAAGTAGAAGTCCATGGATGAGTGTGAAATGGAAGTAGAAGTCCATGGATGAGTGTGAAGCGGAAGTAGAAGTCCATGGATGAGTGTGAAGCGGAAGTAGAAGTCCATGGATGAGTGTGAAGAAGGAAGTAGAAGTCCATGGATGAGTGTGAAGAAGGAAGTAGAAGTCCATGGATGAGTGTGAAGAAGGAAGCAGAAGTCCATGGATGAGTGTGAAGTGGAAGTAGAAGTCCATGGATGAGTGTGAAGAAGGAAGTAGAAGTCCATGGATGAGTGTGAAGAAGGAAGTAGAAGTCCGTGGATGAGTGTGAAGAAGGAAGTAGAAGTCCATGGATGAGTGTGAAGTGGAAGTAGACGTCCATGGATGAGTGTGAAGAAGGAAGTAGAAGTCCATGGATGAGTGTGAAGAAGGAAGTAGAAGTCCATGGATGAGTGTGAAGTGGAAGTAGAAGTCCATGGATGAGTGTGAAGAAGGAAGTAGAAGTCCATGGATGAGTGTGAAGCGGAAGTAGAAGTCCATGGATGAGTGTGAAGAAGGAAGTAGAAGTCCATGGATGAGTGTGAAGAAGGAAGTAGAAGTCCATGGATGAGTGTGAAGAAGGAAGCAGAAGTCCATGGATGAGTGTGAAGTGGAAGTAGAAGTCCAGGGATGAGTGTGAAGAAGGAAATAGAAGCCCATGGATGAGTGTGAAGGAGGAAGTAGAAGTCCATGGATGAGTGTGAAGTGGAAGTAGAAGTCCATGGATGAGTGTGAAGAAGGAAGTAGAAGTCCATGGATGAGTGTGAAGTGGAAGTAGAAGTCCATGGATGAGTGGGAGGAAGGAAGTAGAAGTCGACTGGATGAGTGGGAAGAAGGAAGTTGAAGTCGACTGGATGAGTGGGAAAAAGGGAGTACAAGTCCATAGATGAGTGGGAGGAAGGAAGTAGGAGTCCATGGATAAGAGGGAAAAAGGAAGCACAAGTTGACTGGATGAGTGGAAAGAAGGAAGTAGAAGTCGACTGGATGAGTGGGAAGAAGGAAGCAGAAGTCGACTGGAAGAGTGGGAATAAGGGAGTAGAAGTCGACTGGATGAGTGGGAAGAAGGAAGCAGAAGTCGACTGGATGAGTGGGAAGAAGGAAGCAGAAGTCGACTGGATGAGTGGGAAGAAGGAAGCAGAAGTCGACTGGATGAGTGGGAAGAAGGAAGTAGAAGTCGACTGGATGATTGGGAAAAAGGGAGTAGAAGTCGACTGGATGAGTGGGAAGGCAGAAGTAGAAGTCCATGGATGAGTGTGAAGAGGGAACGTACCGAGCCTATTCCATCGTGGACTCCGGAGCCTGTGCGAGGTTTCTTACTCTGGACAACCTGATTGCTTGCAGAGCCGTGCACCTTTGATAATACACTACCATGTCTTCCCGTTGCTGAAACATACAATCAAAGCTTCTAAAATACATTAGAATTATGCCTTGTATCAGTGTTTGGGCAGGGCTCATATACAGCCGCCTAATTAGTGGGTTAATTTACCAAATTTTGATTCAAAGTCATTGATCATGTGTGCACTGGTTCACTCCTTTGAAAGGCTATTTCAGGGTTTACTATGTTTGGTAACGACATTGACATCAACTCTGTTATATTACCGTAGTATGGATCTATTGAGTCCACCAGGACAGGAAGTTCAGGTTATCAAAATGCGTACTTTGTTATGCAACTTATTTATTTAAATTATTAACTGGATTTAACTTATATTTTATCTCAACTTTTTAATTGATCTTAACTGGCTTCAATTAATTTTGACTTACCTTACATATTTTATATTTCATCGTTTTAGTGCCTTTCAGAGGTTTTCTTCCCAGACACATCATAAGCCCAATTTATGACTTTATTAATACATAGGTTACTTTTTAGTTCATATTTCTGATAAGTACTAACAGTTAGCAACTTACCAAATATGGTTAACAAGCAACACATACATGTTGACCAACATCTACGAAACTGTATCCTCAGTTGTTATCAGGACACTGAACACTTGGTGGAGAACTATGTTGTTTAATTAGCTTTTTCTAGGTCAGCTGGGAACAACTAAAATACATAGGGAAAGGTGGGGCACATCCATATACCAAAGGTATAATGTGCTCTGACTAACGAACTACATTATGTAAACAAAATTATAATCAATCCTACATGGACACAGCAGTTGGCAAAGTAAGATTAAACTGTGTTTATGATTCCTGGGAATAAGGTTTTTTGCTCTACAATAACAATAAAAGACAAACGGTCATGCCTGTGTGCGGACGTGCCCCACTTTCCCCTACATACAACAGGATGCATCAACTCTCCCAAAGTCACTCAAGGCAGCGGCACTGGTGAATGAATGGTATGTGTGTGAACATAGAGTAGACGAATGGTATTTGTGTGAACATAGAGTAGACGAATGGTATTTGTGTGAACATAGAGTAGACGAATGGATTTGTGTATAAATGGAGGAAGAATGACATTTGATGATATGAACGTAGGACATATCTTTATTGCATTTATATTATTAATATTTATTAATTAGTTACTACCACTACTACTACTACTACTATGTGTCAACATAGATCTGCTGTGACAACTCACATATGCGTGACCCAGAGCGTCGACTGATCTCGTCCTCCGAAGCGCCGGTCTGACTGTTGACAACAGGCGTGATGGGGGAGGGGTCTTTGAGGAAAATGAACGCCGGCAGCACGATGTGTCCCTTGCCCGTCGCTGCAGTCTTCACCTTCTCGTGGTCCAGGATCTCCAGACGCACCACCACATCCGACTTGGACGTCCCCATCTGAAGACTCACCAAGTGATCCTCTGATACCTTCACAGAGTACCTGCAACCACCAGGGGGCGTTGTGACGAGTGCGAGCGAGTGAGAGAATGAGACAATGACAGAGAGAAAGCGGAAAATGTAACGTGATTTAATAACTTTGTAAGTAAGCACAGTTGAATCTTGCTTGAAGCAAGCTGGTCATCTTAGCAATATTAGTAGTAGACGATGCGGTAGCTTTAGGTCTGCATCACATTCTGAAGCACCTAGAGAGGCCAGGAACCTATGCCAGGATCCTGTTCATTGACTTCAGCTCAGCATTTAACACTATCATCCCATTCAAGCTGTTCGATAAACTTTCATTGCTGAATGTACATCCTGCCATGTGTCACTGGGTCCTTAACTTTTTTCTTCACAGGCCTCAATCTGTCAGAGTCAACAACTCTATCTCCAGACCTCTTATCCTAAATACAGGTGCCCCACAAGGCTGTGTGCTATCCCCCTTCCTGTTTATTATCTTCACAAATGACTGTGTCTCCGTGGACCAATCGGTCCTTGTGATCAACTTTTCCGATGACACCATGGTGAACGACTGCATTGAGAATGTGGATGAGATGGCATACAGGGAGGAAGTTCACAGAATGGTTGGCTGGAGTGTGGATAACATTAATATTATGTTACCAAGTTCACTTTATGTCAGTAGATGTATGACTGTCTTAAAATGTGTTGGCGGTTGTCCTTGGTTTAAATTTATACTAATTTTAGCATAGTTTCATAATGTTTCTGATTGTATATTTTGCGTGTGCATAATGGGGACAGGGAAGACAAGCGTGTATGTATGTTGATGCCACAATGCCAAGAATTCCTCGTACTTTTAAATTTACAGTCTGAATCTGAATACAGCCACCTTGTAATTAAGATCATCCTAGAATCATCCAAATTAATTTTGTGATAGTCAAAAATAGATATTAGTCCTACTAATGCAATCATCTTGCCACTCCGGTCACATTGTCCGAGGGTGACCTACTTCTAAGTGTATTGATATCTGAACAGTCACCATTTAGAGTAAATACAACTGTAGATATTTGAAAGAAATAATTACCTAAGTTAGTTTCATTATATTAAGTAAGTTTCAATTATTATTTAAAAAAACTATTCTAGTAATCTACAAATTTAATATATTGCACTTTATTGTAATATCAAAACCAGTTATGGATGAAAACTGGCAAAATATCACTGGGTGCATATTTCATATGACACCTGCATTCAGTACACACCTAAATATGATGTTGTGGTCATTTGGAACGTAGAAGTCATGTAGTTCGTTTGTCTGGAAGGCGGAGTTCACCTCGCTGTGCTGCGGGGTTGGCAGCGGACTGAGCGAGCCAATGAGACGCAGACGCCACCTACCAGGAGGAATCCCCTGCTCGACAGACCGCGCCTCAGCAACAAACGTGTAGCCATGCTGTGAAGAAGACCACTCATCGGTCAAACAAACCGACATATAACACCACTGGCCAATCAAATAAATTTACACTGGACAACACTGGTCAATCAGATAATCTGTTACATGACAAAAATAGCCAATCAAACAATCTTACATAGAAAAACACTGGCCAATCAAACAACTTGACACAGAACAACAAAGGCCAATGAAACATTCTTACAACACAGAACAACACTGGACAATTAAGCAACTGGGATAATATTGATCAATCAAAAAAAAATTGACATCAGCCAATCAGAAGAACTCGCGTATAACAAGTAACAATACCTGCCAATCAGGAACTCTGACACACAACTTTAAAGAAGGTTAGAATCACAAATATCAAATACATTCTGGCTGCAATGCAACTTACGGAGTTCTTCTTGTAGACATATGGCGCCACCTTCTGGAAGATGCGAGGGACCTCCTCCTCCGTGTCATTGTTTATGACTCGCAGCATGCAGGTGGGGATGGAGGTGTACAACTTGGGCATACACAGCATGTCTTCTGTCACCTGGAAGACTTCCCTGTACAACAGTAGACACTTCATGACAGACCCTCCCTCCTATAGACATCATATACAACATGTTTTCTGTCACCTGGAAGATTTCCCTGTACAACAGTAGACACTTCATGACAGACCCTCCCTCCTATAGACATCATATACAACATGTCTTCTGTCACCTGGAAGACTTCCCTATACAACAGTAGACACTTCAAAACAGACCCTTCATCCTATAGACATCATACACATGTCTTCTGTCACCTGAAAGACTTCCCTAGACAACAGTAGACATTTCATAGCAGACCCTCCATCCTATAGACATCATATACAACATGTCTTCTGTCACCTGGAAGGCTTCCCTGTACAACAGTAGACACTTCATAACAGACCCTCCATCCTATAGACATCATATACAACATGTCTTCTGTCACCTGGAAGACTTCCCTGTACAACAGTAGACACTTCATAACAGACCCTCCATCCTATAGACATCATATACAACATGTCTTCTGTCACCTGGAAGACTTCCCTATACAACAGTAGACACTTCATAACAGACCCTCCATCCTATAGACATCATATACAACATGTCTTCTGTCACCTGGAAGAAGTAGACACTTCATAACCCCTCCATCCTATAGACATCACATACAACATGTAGACACTTCATAACAGACCCTCCATCCTATAGACATCATACACAGCATGTCTTCTGTCACCTGAAAGACTTCCCTATACAACAGTAGTCACTTCATAACAGACCCTCCATCCTATAGACATCATACACAACATGTCTTCTGTCACACGGAAGACTTCCCTGTACAACAGTAGACAATTTATAACAGACCCTCCATCCTATAGGCATCATATATAACATGTCTTCTGTCACCTGGAAGACTTCATTGTACAAAAGTAGACACTTCATGACAGACCCTCCGTCCTATAGACATCATATACAACATGTCTTCTGTCACCTGGATGACTTCCCTGTACAACAGCAGACACTTCCTGACAGACCCTCCATCCTAGACATCATATACTACATGTCTTCTGTCACCTGGATGACTTCCCTGTACAACAGCAGACACTTCCTGACAGACCCTCCATCCTAGACATCATACACAACATGTCTTCTGTCACCTGGATGACTTCCCTGTACAACAGCAGACACTTCCTGACAGACCCTCCATCCTAGACATCATACACATCATGTCTTCTGTCACCTGGATGACTTCCCTGTACAACAGCAGACACTTCCTGACAGACCCTCCATCCTAGACATCATACACAACATGTCTTCTGTCACCTGGAAGACTTCCCTGTACAACAGCAGACACTTCCTGACAGACCCTCCATCCTAGACATCATACACAACATGTCTTCTGTCACCTGGAAGACTTCCCTGTACAACAGCAGACACTTCATGACAGACCCTCCGTCCTATAGACATCATATACAACATGTCTTCTGTCACCTGGATGACTTCCCTGTACAACAGCAGACACTTCCTGACAGACCCTCCATCCTAGACATCATATACAACATGTCTTCTGTCACCTGGATGACTTCCCTGTACAACAGCAGACACTTCCTGACAGACCCTCCATCCTAGACATCATACACAACATGTCTTCTGTCACCTGGATGACTTCCCTGTACAACAGCAGACACTTCCTGACAGACCCTCCATCCTAGACATCATATACAACATGTCTTCTGTCACCTGGATGACTTCCCTGTACAACAGCAGACACTTCCTGACAGACCCTCCATCCTAGACATCATACACAACATGTCTTCTGTCACCTGGATGACTTCCCTGTACAACAGCAGACACTTCCTGACAGACCCTCCA
This sequence comes from Paraescarpia echinospica, assembly GCA_020002185.1. Taxonomy (NCBI): domain Eukaryota; kingdom Metazoa; phylum Annelida; class Polychaeta; order Sabellida; family Siboglinidae; genus Paraescarpia; species Paraescarpia echinospica. The sequence continues at coordinate 151,521 of CM034542.1, read as the reverse complement.
TCCTAGACATCATACACAACATGTCTTCTGTCACCTGGATGACTTCCCTGTACAACAGCAGACACTTCCTGACAGACCCTCCATCCTAGACATCATACACAACATGCTTCTGTCACCTGGATGACTTCCCTGTACAACAGCAGACACTTCCTGACAGACCCTCCATCCTAGACATCATACACAACATGTCTTCTGTCACCTGGATGACTTCCCTGTACAACAGCAGACACTTCCTGACAGACCCTCCATCCTAGACATCATATACAACATGTCTTCTGTCACCTGGATGACTTCCCTGTACAACAGCAGACACTTCCTGACAGACCCTCCATCCTAGACATCATATACAACATGTCTTCTGTCACCTGGATGACTTCCCTGTACAACAGCAGACACTTCCTGACAGACCCTCCATCCTAGACATCATATACAACATGTCTTCTGTCACCTGGATGACTTCCCTGTACAACAGCAGACACTTCCTGACAGACCCTCCATCCTAGACATCATACACAACAATTCACCATCCCTCCAAGGTATATCACAGATCCTACCACACCGCACATTTGTGAAGTAAAAGTATCAATTTTTGTTTATCCGAATTTTTAGAAACAACAAGCAATTGACTACCAGTATGAAAAATACAATTTATAAATAATATCCTAAAAACTGCTTTTGATGTGTGGCTTGGATTGAATGGCATGATTTGAAATATAAATATGTAACGTTGATTTTGTGTCTCAAAACTTGAATTCTTTGGGTGGGTCAAATTCAACCACCCGTAACTTTGCAATGGACTGACTTTCACAGATGACATTTGTAACAATAAAACACTGAAATGTTACCCTTTTATACAATTCTCATTACGCAATACACCCCAAATGTACCTTAAAGTCTGAACCATCTCAACATGTCACATTTAAACAATACAATCAGAGTGTTATCATCTTCATTACAACCGTCCACCAACATGTCACATTTAAACAATACAATCAGAGTGTTATCATCTTCATCATAACCGTCCACCAACATGTCACATTTAAACAATACAATCAGAGTGTTATCATCTTCATCATAACCGTCCACCAACATGTCACATTTAAACAATACAATCAGAGTGTTATCATCTTCATTACAACCGTCCACCAACATGTCACATTAAAACAAATAGAATCAGAGTGTCATCATCTTCATTACAACCGGCCACCAACATGTCACATTTAAACAATAGAATCAGAGTGTTATCATCTTCATTATAACCGTCCACCAACATGTCACATTTAAACAATACAATCAGAGTGTTATCATCTTCATTACAACCGTCCACCAACATGTCACATTTAAACAATACAATCAGAGTGTTGTCATCTTCATTACAACCATCCACCAACATGTCACATTTAAACAATACAATCAGAGTGTTATCATTTTCATTACAACCGTCCACCAACATGTCACATTTAAACAATACAATCAGAGTGTTATCATCTTCATTACAACCGTCCACCAACATGTCACATTTAAACAATACAATCAGAGTGTTATCATCTTCATTACAACCGTCCACCAACATGTCACATTTAAAAAAATAGAATCAGAGTGTCATCATCTTCATTACAACCGTCCACCAACATGTCACATTTAAACAATACAATCAGAGTGTTATCATCTTCATCATAACCATCCACCAACATGTCACATTTAAACAATACAATCAGAGTGTTATCATCTTCATCATAACCGTCCACCAACATGTCACATTTAAACAATACAATCAGAGTGTTGTCATCTTCATTACAACCGTCCACCAACATGTCACATTTAAACAATACAATCAGAGTGTTATCATCTTCATTACAACCGTCCACCAACATGTCACATTTAAACAATACAATCAGAGTGTTATCATCTTCATTACAACCGTCCACCAACATGTAACATTTAAACAATACAATCAGAGTGTTGTCATCTCCATTACAACCGTCCACCAACATGTCACATTTAAACAATACAATCAGAGTGTTATCATGTTCATTACAACCGTCCACCAACATGTCACATTTAAACAATACAATCAGAGTGTTATCATCTTCATCATAACCGTCCACCAACATGTCACATTTAAACAATACAATCAGAGTGTTGTCATCTTCATTACAACCGTCCACCAACATGTCACATTTAGACAATACAATCAGAGTGTTATCATCTTCATTACAACCGTCCACCAACACGTCACATTTAAAAAAATAGAATCAGAGTGTTGTCATCTTCATTACAACCGTCCACCAACATGTCACATTTAAACAATACAATCAGAGTGTTATGATCTTCATTACAACCGTCCACCAACATGTCACATTTAAACAATACAATCAGAGTGTTATCATCTTCATTACAACCGTCCACCAACATGTCACATTTAAACAATACAATCAGAGTGTTATCATCTTCATTATAACCGTCCACCAACATGTCACATTTAAACAATACAATCAGTGTTATCATCTTCATTACAACCATCCACCAACATGTCACATTTAAACAATACAATCAGAGTGTTATCATCTTCATTACAACCGTCCACCAACATGTCACATTTAAACAATACAATCAGTGTTGTCATCTTCATTACAACCGTCCACCAACATGTCACATTTAAACAATACAATCAGAGTGTTATCATCTTCATTACAACCGTCCACCAACATGTCACATTTAAACAATACAATCAGAGTGTTATCATCTTCATTACAACCGTCCACCAACATGTCACATTTAAACGATACAATCAGAGTGTTATCATCTTCATCATAACCGTCCACCAACATGTCACATTTAAACAATACAATCAGAGTTTTATCATCTTCATTACAACCGTCCACCACCATGTCACATTTAAACAATACAATCTGAGTGTTATCATCTTCATTACAACCGTCCACCAACATGTCACATTTAAACAATACAATCAGTGTTATCATCTTCATTACAACCGTCCACCAACATGTCACATTTAAACAATACAATCAGAGTGTTATCATCTTCATTACAACCGTCCACCAACATGTCACATTTAAACAATACAATCAGAGTGTTATCATCTTCATTACAACCGTCCACCAACATTTCACATTTAAACAATACAATCAGAGTGTTATCATCTTCATTACAACCGTCCACCAACATGTCACATTAAAAAAAATAGAATCAGAGTGTTATCATCTTCATTACAACCGTCCACCAACATGTCACATTTAAACAATACAATCAGAGTGTTATCATCTTCATTACAACCATCCACCAACATGTCACATTTAAACAATACAATCAGAGTGTTATCATCTTCATTACAACCGTCCACCAACATGTCACATTTAAACAATACAATCAGAGTGTTATCATTTTCATTACAACCGTCCACCAACATGTCACATTTAAAAAATACAATCAGAGTGTTATCATCTTCATTACAACCATCCACCAACATGTCACATTTAAACAATACAATCAGAGTGTTATCATCTTCATTACAACCATCCACCAACATGTCACATTTAAACAATACAATCAGAGTGTTATCATCTTCATTACAACCGTCCACCAACATGTCACATTTAAACAATACAATCAGAGTGTTATCATCTTCATTACAACCGTCCACCAACATGTCACATTTAAAAAAATAGAATCAGAGTGTCATCATCTTCATTACAACCGGCCACCAACATGTCACATTAAAAAAAATAGAGTCAGAGTGTTATCATCTTCATTACAACCGTCCACCAACATGTCACATTTAAACAATACAATCAGTGTTATCATCTTCATTACAACCGTCCACCAACATGTCACATTTAAACAATACAATCAGAGTGTTATCATCTTCATTACAACCGTCCATCAACATGTCACATTTAAACAATACAATCAGAGTGTTATCATCTTCATTACAACCGTCCACCAACATGTCACATTTAAACAATACAATCAGAGTGTTATCATCTTCATTACAACCGTCCATCAACATGTCACATTTAAACAATACAATCAGAGTGTTATCATCTTCATTACAACCGTCCACCAACATGTCACATTTAAAAAATACAATCAGAGTGTTATCATCTTCATTACAACCATCCACCAACACAAACTGAGAAGAAGATAACCAATACATCTTGCAACGAGACAGGCGGATACACTTGGAGTACCTGAAGATGACGAACCAGGTGTTGGCAGGCTGCTCTGGGTAGTTGCCCTGGTAGTCGCTGTACGAGATCTTGTTCCACTCATCCTTGTAGAATGAATACTTTGGCAGCAGTTCCGGCGCCAACTTGAACATGTGTCTGTTGGCAAAATTTTACAAATTAATAAATTACTTAATTAAATAAAACAGACCTGGCCAGAATATCTGACACTGCAACTACACTCTATGTCTCTGCTGCATTTTGACTGCAAATAAAATTCTTACAGTATGAATAAATATTGACATTCTTTGTCTTAGAAAGGAAATTTTGAGTATGCTACCCATTACTTTAATTAATCTGAAACGATACTTAACCTTCATAAAACATCAAGACATATTTATTAAACATTTGAATCTTCACCCTAAATCTTTTGCTCTAATATGACTTTTTGGGTGTCTCTGTTTATGATAAAAACCTAAAGATTATGTTTGTTGTCCTATGATTTCAGGTTCCTGAGTAAATATTACTACAGTTAATATTATTGTTATTATTACTAAATGCATCACTTGCAATCAACACAAACAAGATTTCTACATGATTGAACACAAGCGTAGAATGATACAGAAAGACACAGAGAAGACAATGACTGTGTTCTTGAGAGATAGAGAGAGCGCCGCACCGGAAGAGAAAGAGACCGTTCTGTTCAAGGTTGGCCTCAAAGACGGGCCAGGCCTTCTGGAGCAGTTCGTGGGCGTGAAGATTCTCCTCTGTGCCTGGAGGGGGATTAAGATTTAGCCACATAAATTATATTTGACATAACAAACTGTGTGCAAGATAATGACTATTGATGATTATGGTGGTGGTGATGGTGGTGATGATGATGATGGTAATGATGATGGTGGTGATGATGATTATGGTAATGATGATGGTGGTGATGATGGTAACGATGATGACGGTGGTGATGATGATTGTGGTGACGATGATGGTAATGATCATGATTATGGTGGTGGTGATTGTGATGGTAATGATGATGATGGTGGTGATGATGATGGTAACGATGATGACGGTGGTGATGATGATTGTGGTGACGATGATGGTAATGATGGTGATTATGGTGGTGGTGATGATGATGGTAACGATGATGATGGTGGTGATGATGATTGTGGTGATGATGATAGTAATGATGATGATTATGGTGGTGGTGATTGTGATGGTAATGATGATGGTGGTGATGATGATGTTAACGATGATGATGAATATGGTGATGATGATGATGATTGTGGTGATGATGATTGTGGTGATAATGATGATAGTGGTGATGATGATGGTGATGATGGTAACAATGATGTTGATGATGGTGGTAATGATGATGATGGTTGTTATGATGATGGTGGTGACTACGGTGGTGATGGTGATGGTGGTGACTATGGCGGTGATGGTGATGTCGATAACATACAGTATACGCCTGCATGTTTCTAAACTACATTAGATCTTCATAAAGGATTTTTTTTGGTATATATAAACAAGTCCAATAATACTAAAAAAAATAGATAGGACTGACCCCACGCACCCATCCCTCTATAAGAAAAATTTAAGATACTGTACACACATTTACAATGATGTCTATGGAAAGACGATGACTGTCTCATTTCAACCAGGAAAAACACTAACAAAATACACCTTTCCAATTTGTTTGATAATCTAAATAAATAAAATAAATGAAATAAAGTTAAGTTCTTATATAGCGCAGTATCCAGTCCTCAGAACTGCTCAAAGCACTTTACACTTTTGGCAGACCTGTTCAATCAAACACCATCTCAACTTCTCTGGGAAGCATTCAGCCATGCTACAATTAATACGCGAAGACTATTCGTACACAAATATTTATAGCCACGTACTCATTCATACTGCTGAGTGAACTGAAGCAATGTAGAGTAAACGAACATGCCCAAGGTTCGACACTGCCGCACAGGATTCAAACCCACATTCTCTCAGTCGAGAGTCCGTAGCTCTTACCACTGCGCTACTGCGCTCCACATCCAAATGCATCCTTGACCCACACATCTTTTTATTACTACAATGTTTTATATACAAAGCCCCTAAGTGGTGGGTGTATCGTGGAACTTGTGATGTCACGCTGTGGTGACCTTATGACCTGCCACCGTAACTCTACTGATACAACTGTGCTGCCCCCTGGTGACACACGAACCTGGCATGCGGGCGGCCTTGATGTGGCGCACCCAATAGCCGCGCCAGAACATCTGGATCTTGACGGCTGCGACATGTTCCTCTGGGGTCGGCTCTCTGGAGCACGGACAAGGAGCAGTGCACAGTTACAGATCACAGTCCACAAATATATTTTGTTGACACAAGGATATTATGTTGAAATTCTGGCTCAATTAGTTGTTCTTTATAAAAAAATATAAAGCAAACTTGTTGAAGAGACAGCTGCATGCAGGAAAGGTTGATTTAATAGGTATCACTGTTGCATACTAATGATATGGATATGTATTACGAATGTATATTGTTGGCAAGGCAATGCTGGACAGATGTCACATGCACAATCTTGACTGTGATAGGTGAACAGTGACGTACTTGATTCAACAACTGACAGCGAAATGTGCAAGATTGTGGCAGAGTGTCTTCGAAATAGTTGTCTCTATTGTGCATGAAATTAGTTGTGTTCACTTGTCACTAGAAATGTGCCAGACTACAAGAGCTTGATGGGTTGAGCTTCACAATGGGCTGAGGATCATTACAGGCCTAGGATCATTACATGATGTGGATAATGATGGGTCAAGGATCATGATGAGTCAAGGATCACTATGGATCAAGGATCGTGATAAGTCAAGGATCATTACAAAATAAAGATCGTGATGATCCAAGGATCATTATGGAGAACGGATCATTATTCATCACATGATCTCACCTGTTCCTCACTGCATCCACTTTTGTCTCCTGAGGCTCACCTGTAGACAGTAGACAGACAAACAGTCAGCACTGGGCAGCCACTGATCAACCCTGGATAAATGACTAAACAGATCCCACCAAATAGCTCTGTAACATCACAAGTCACGTGACTGATTATATCGTAGGAGTTACAGTAATCAATTCATCAACATAAAGACAGTTGTTAATATCACCTCAATAATTAAAATAAATTAAAAATTGTTACATCTTCCATGACTATTGTGGAAGAGAAAACAATATCTAAAACTATATCTAAACCTATATCTCACTGTAATTAATGTTCAGTCAGGAGCTCATCATTTGAGTCATGCATATCAAAATTTTGAATTGTAATTTTCTGCATAATCAATCCGTCAGTTCAGTATATATACACTTTGGTGTAGCTAAAGACTGATCACTTTGAAGAAGATGGAATAGCTCATACCTTTTAAAAATAAAATAAATATCAATACAGTGAACTTGGATAATAAAAACTGCAAGTCCCACCCTAGGATACTAAATAGGTTATGATTTTGTATTGCAAAATAAATCTGAAATTAAACGAGACCTACAAAAAATCAAATTGTGGGGCAGCGTTAATTAGTTTAATACAACTACCTGGTTATTAAAATATCAGTTCTGCGCTGTTTTGTAACCTATGATTTGTCGATGTGCATCTGCTGGTAGGTTTGCGCTACAACTTAGAGAGTGACTGGACCAACAATTCTGAACTCTGCCAGAAAACTTACTCTAAGTTCAAGTCTATCCTTAAGACTGATTTATTTTTGCTCACTTACTTCCACTGAGGAAGTGTGTTTTAGGAAACTTTTATGAATACGTATTTCACCTATTTATTTATAATTTAATATTATCAAGTTTTATTTTTGAAATATGCCATGTACATTAGTTATGTAATATATCTAGTCTTGTTAATCTTAATATATTATATTTACAAGTATATATATATATATATATACAGGGTGTCTAAAAAAAGTACCAGATTTCATCCTGCTAGCAAAATTACAGTAAATAAAATTTTCTAATTCTGTTTTGCATGATTTTTTAAGCTAAAGCATCAACGTTTATGTCCCAATGCAAATTTTTCTTCTAAGTGGTCACTTTGAGGTACATTAACCATTTTAATGAAATGTTCAATGTAAACTCCTTGTCCACCGATCACTGCTTGCATCCCGACAGCCACATTGTTCTTACCTCAGCTGAATGAGCTGTCCTCTTTCTGTGCACTTTGTTGACATTACACACAGCGCCCATTACAGAAAACTTAGTAAGTGTCTTTTGGACAGTCATCTCATTTGGAGCATTACCGGTACTGAAATGTCTACGATTATTGCATTCAATCTGCACAAGTTCGATCAGGTACCAAAAATCAATAACTGTTGTTCTCTAAATAAGAGTCAGTTGTAACATATTCCAAATGTTCGATTGCTCGTTAAACAAACTTAAGGTTGCCTGGAAGAAGAAAAAACTAGTCCTCTCTTTTGGAGCATGAATATTATTCAAATGTCTATGATGATAACTGCATTGAATCTACACAACCCTTTCAGTCTGGTGTCAAAACTAACTATTTGTTGTCCTATCAATAAGTGGCATGTTTCAAATGTTCAGTTGCTTGTGAATCAAATGTTAGGGTGCTTGGAAGAAGACAAACACAATCCTCTCATTTGGGGAATTGGAGCATGAGCAGTATTGAAACATCTACGATGATAACTGCATTGAATCTACAACACTTTCAGTCTGATTCCGAAAGGCAATGTGCTTTGTCCTATGAATAAGAACCAACTGTGGTATGCTCCAAATATTTAGCTGCTTGTGAAATAAATGTTAGGGACCCTGGAAGAAGACAAACATAGTTAGTTGAAGGTAAAACAGTGATAACACCCTCTACCCTCTAACAACAGTTTCTTCTTAGGTACATTTTTTGAGACACCTTATATTTAGATGTTATTCTTAAACTTTTTGTATGATTCCATGTACATTATATAATGTGTGTGCGCACCAATTTACAGTCCCAGATATACAGCACTATCTAAATGTTAGTAATAATAGTAATGATCATAATTTCAGACAATGTTAACGTACACACAGAGGAACTAACTAATCGGCAAGACGACGGAGGAATTAAGTAGAGACGTACCACAGATGGAATCAGCATTGGCCGAGTCTACAAAGGCACGCAGATGGGAAAGGCAAACACACCGGTTAGTGAAGGTACAGGCAAGTAAACTCGGGATGATACAACAAAAAACTGGGATAAACAAGATGGATGTAGAGGAACTGTGCAGAAAGTGGCCAACAGAGGCCACCACTTGACACATGCGTTCATCGCTTGCATCCCAAACGAGGCTGACTGCTGTTTTCTGTGTGGTGTGCATCTTGGTTATAAAATAATTAATCAACAGTTGATAGAATATATTTAAACCTGCCCAGAATGCCATATTGTGTCCCGCAGGGCAGTTCTACTTTCAAGATTGGATGTATCTGATAGGTCTAATAATGACGGAGTTTTACGTCAACACACAATAATCACATATAAAAACGGAACTAGAATTTATTCATCGCTATGAACACACATGTTAAATGCTGCCATCAATTGGTGACAGTTGCACGGTTCCTAATTTTTTAATGCGTCGTTCCACGGCCACATAAATTTACATGTGATTCTGAATAAATATGCTCATGAACAGAATGGTAATTACATTAAGATTTCAGCATGATGGTTTTCTCTGCAAGGAAATTGGTCAAATAGAATATATCTTGCCGGGAGCACTAAGCATGTACATCATATTTTAAATAAGATCAGCAGTTATGTTAAAACTAGGATCAGCTGACAATGTGAGGAAGCATGCAGTTAGACACCAAAGGATCATGGGTAATGTTATCAAAATGGAAAATAAATATTATTGAAGAAGAGCAATTAACACAGAAAACAGGTCGAGAACTCACAGATCTGACTGGTTTATTAACACATTTTGATGTACTTCTTAAAACAAATTAACTTTCAACTCACTTTATATTTCATTGGACAAGTCTGTACTGAATGATAGCTTCCTTGTTGGGCCACCAGATGGCACTGTGACCAACAGTTACACCATATTGCCCCTTTGAGTGTCTTTAAAAGTCCCCCATAGGTCTCGAAGCTAGGAGGCTTACATAGATCCCCCAGGGTTTACTAAAGTGACCTCATTTAAAGATCAAATGGATGTCATATATGCCTTGTTTCGATCAATTGTGCAAGTATGCACAAGTAAGAATCCTTACTTAATGTTAACTGCACTGTTGCTGAACAATGGTCTACTTTTTTATTGCTGCATTAAATGTCAACATGTTGTCGATTATACTGAAATAGGTGAAAATGAAGACAAAAGTTCAAATATTTACTCACACGGGATTACTAAACTATGATAACCTACAGTCACTAATCCACAGTTGCCAATCCACAGTCACTAAACCACAGTCCCCAATCTACAGTTGCCAATCTACAGTTACCAATCTACAGTTGCCAATCTACAGTTACAAAAATCTACATTTGCCAATCTACACTTGCCAACCCAGACACTTACGTCGCTTGACTCCTGCCCCTTTCTTCGCTGAGCCTCTGTCACTAGTGATACCAGTCGCTGAAACAAGTTATAGTCATATTTATTCATTCCAAGAATAGAAAATACAAAGTCACATTTATAAGTATGTAAACTGTTTTACAAACACATCATATATGATTGACTTATTTCAGTTCCGTCTCATCCTAAAACCCCACAAGACTGAAGGTTTATCTCAGAGCGTGACTTCCTATAGATACAGTGAAAAAACAACAAACACATCATATATGATTGACTTATTTCAGTTCCGTCTCATCCTAGAACCCCACAAGACTGAAGGTTTATCTCACAGCGGGACTTCCTATAGATACAGTGTGAAAACAACAAACACATCATATTTGATTGACTTATTTCAGTTCCATCTCATCCTAGAACCCCACAAGACTGAAGGCTTATCTCAGAGCGTGACTTCCTATAGATACAGTGTGAAAACAACAAACACATCATATTTGATTGACTTATTTCAGTTCCGTCTCATCCTAAAACCCCACAAGACTGAAGGCTTATCTCAGAGCATGACTTCCTATAGATACAGTGAGAAAACAACAAACACATCATATATGATTGACTTATTTCAGTTCCGTCTCATCCTAAAACCCCACAAGACTGAAGGTTTATCTCAGAGCGTGACTTCCTATAGATACAGTGAGAAAACAACAAACACATCATATATGATTGACTTATTTCAGTTCCGTCTCATCCTAAAACCCCACAAGACTGAAGGTTTATCTCAGAGCGTGACTTCCTATAGATACAGTGAGAAAACAACAAACACATCATATATGATTGACTTATTTCAGTTCCGTCTCATCCTAAAACCCCACAAGACTGAAGGTTTATCTCAGAGCGTGACTTCCTATAGATACAGTGAAAAAACAACAAACACATCATATATGATTGACTTATTTCAGTTCCGTCTCATCCTAGAACCCCACAAGACTGAAGGTTTATCTCAGAGTGTGACTTCCTATAGATACAGCAAGAAAACGACAATTTTCTTCTGTGCATGGGATCTTCTTCTTCCCCTGGCTTAGACACCTGGTATACCTGGCATAGACACCAGGTAGACCTGGCGTAGACACCTGGTAGACCTGGCATAGACACCTGGTAGACCTGGCATAGACACCTGGTAGACCTGGCATAGACACCAGGTAGACCTGGCATAGACACCAGGTAGAACTGGCATAGACACCAGGTAGAACTGGCATAGACACCTGGTAGACCTGGCATAGACACCTGGTAGACCTGGCATAGACACCAGGTAGACCTGGCATAGACACCAGGTAGAACTGGCATAGACACCAGGTAGAACTGGCATAGACACCTGGTAGACCTGGCATAGACACCTGGTAGACCTGGCATAGACACCTGGTAGACCTGGCGTAGACACCTGATAGACCTGGCATAGACACCAGGGCTTTAACTCCTGGACCATCGTGTCCCACAGGGCTTTAACTCCTGGACCATCATGCCCCACAGGGCTTTAATTCCTGGACCATCGTGTCCCACAGGGCTTTAACTCCTGGACCATCATGTTCCACAGGGCTTTAACTGCTGGACCATCATGTTCCACAGGGCTTTAACTCCTGGAACTTCATGCTCCACAGGGATTTAACTCCTGGACCATCATGCTCCACAAGGGTTTAACTCCTGCACCATCATGCTCCATAGAGCTTTAACTCCTGGAACATAATGTCCCACAGGGCTTTAACTCCTGGAACATAATGTCCCACAGCGCTTTAACTCCTGGGACATAATGTCACACAGGGCTTTAACTCCTGCACCATCATGCTCCACAGGGCTTTAACTCGAGGACCATCATGCCCCACAGGGCTTTAACTCCTGGTCAATCATGTCCCAGAGGGCTTTAACTCTTGGACCATCATGTCCCACAAGGCTTTAACTCCTGGACCATCATGTTCCACAGGGCTTTAACTCCTGGGCCATCATGCCCCACAGGGCTTTAACTCCTGGACCATCATGCTCCACAGGGATTTAACTCCGGGACCATCATGCCCCACAGGGCTTTAATTCCCGACCATCATGTCCCACAGGGCTTTAACTGCTGGACCATCATGTCCCACAGGGCTTTAACTCCTGGACCATCATGCTCCACAGGGATTTAACTCCTGGACCATCATGCCCCACAGGGATTTAACTCCTGGACCTCATGTTCCACAGGGATTTAACTCCTGGACTATCATGCCCCACAGGGCTTCAACTCCTGCACCATCATGTCCCATAGGGCTTTAACTCCTGGACAATCATGTTCCACAAGGCTTTAATTCCTGGACCCACCATGCCCCACAGGGCTTTAACTCCTGGACCATCATGCCCCACAGGGCTTTAACTCCTGCACCATCATGCCCCACAGGGCTTTAACTCCTGGACCGCCATGTCCCACAGGACTTTAACTCCTGGAACATCATGCCTCACATGGCTTTAACTCCTGGACCATCATGTCCCACAAGGCTTTAACTCCTGGACCAACATGTCCCACAAGACTTTAACTCCTGGACCATCATGTCCTACAGGGCTTTAACTCCTGCACCTTCATGCCCCACAGGGCTTTAACTCCTGAACCATCATGTCACACAGGACTTTAACTCATGGTCCATCATGTCCCACAAGGCTTCAACTCCTGCACCATCATGCCCCACAGGTCTTCAACCCCTGGACCAACATGTCCCACAGGGCTTAAACTCCTGGACCATCATGTCCCACAGGGCTTTAACTCCTGCCCTATCATGTCCCACAAGGCTTCAACTCCAGCACCATCATGCCCCACAGGGCTTTAACTCCTGGACCATCATGTCCCACAGGGGTTTAACTCCAGGACCATCATGTCCCACAGGGCTTTAACTCCTGGGCCATCATGCCCCACAGGGCTTTAACTCCTGGACCATCATGCTCCACAGGGATTTAACTCCAGGACCATCATGCTCCACAGGGCTTTAACTCCTGGACCATCATGCCCCACAGGGCTTTAATTCCCGATCATCATGTCCCACAGGGCTTTAACTGCTGGACCATCATGTCCCACAGGGCTTTAACTCCTGGACCATCATGTTCCACAGGGATTTAACTGCTGGACCATCATGCCCCACAGGGATTTAATTCCTGGACCTCATGCTCCACAGGGATTTAACTCCTGCACCATCATGCTCCACAGGGATTTAACTCCTGCACCATCATGCTCCACAGGGATTTAACTCCTGCACCATCATGCTCCACAGGGATTTAACTCCTGCACCATCATACTCCACAGGGATTTAACTCCAGGACCATCATGCCCCACAGGGCTTTAACTCTTGGACAATCATGTCCCAGAGGGCTTTAACTCTTGGACCATCATGTTCCACAGGGCTTTAACTCCTGGACTATCATGCCCCACAGGGCTTCAACTCCTGCACCATCATGTCCCATAGGGCTTTAACTGCTGGACCATCATGTCCCACAGGGCTTTAACTCCTGGACCATCATGCCCCACTGGGATTTAACTCCAGGACCATCATGTCCCACAGGGCTTCAACTCCTGGACCGTCATGTCCCACAGGGCTTTAACTCCTGGACCATCATGCCCCACAGGGCTTTAACTCCTGGACCATCATGTCCCACAAGGCTTTAACTCCTGGACCATCATATCCCACAAGAATTTAACTCCTGGACCATCATGTCCTACAGGGCTTTAACTCCTGCACCTTCATGCCCCACAGGGCTTTAACTCCTGAACCATCATGTCCCACAAGGCTTTAACTCCTGGACCATCATGTCCCACAAGACTTTAACTCCTGGACCATCATGTCCTACAGGGCTTTAACTCCTGCACCTTCATGCCCCACAGGGCTTTAACTCCTGAACCATCATGTCCCACAGGACTTTAACTCATGGACCATCATGTTCCACAAGGCTTCAACTCCTGCACCATCATGCCCCACAGGTCTTCAACCCCTGGACCAACATGTCCCACAGGGCTTAAACTCCTGGACCATCATGTCCCACAAGGCTTCAACTCCTCCACCATCATGCTCCACAGGGCTTTAACTCCTGGACCATCATGTCCCACAGGGCTTTAACTCCTGGACCTTCATGTCCCCCAGGGCTTTAACTCCAGGACCATCATGTCCCACAGGGCTTTCACTCCTGGGCCATCATGCCCCACAGGGCTTTAACTCCTGGACCATCATGCTCCACAGGGATTTAACTCCGGGACCATCATGCTCCACAGGGCTTTAACTCCTGGACCATCATGCCCCACAGGGCTTTAATTCCCGACCATCATGTCCCACAGGGCTTTAACTGTTGGACCATCATGTCCCACAGGGCTTTACCTCCTGGACCATCATGTTCCACAGGGATTTAACTCCTGGACCATCATGCCCCACAGGGATTTAATTCCTGGACCTCATGCTCCACAGGGATTTAACTCTTGCACCATCATGCTCCACAGGGATTTAACTCCTGCACCATCATGCTCCACAGGGATTTAACTCCTGGACCATCATGCTCCACAGGGATTTAACTCCTGCACCATCATGCTCCACAGGGATTTAACTCCTGCACCATCATGCTCCACAGGGATTTAACTCCTGCACCATCATACTCCACAGGGATTTAACTCCAGGACCATCATGCCCCACAGGGCTTTAACTCTTGGACAATCATGTCCCAGAGGGCTTTAACTCTTGGACCATCATGTTCCACAGGGCTTTAACTCCTGGACTATCATGCCCCACAGGGCTTCAACTCCTGCACCATCATGTCCCATAGGGCTTTAACTGCTGGACCATCATGTCCCACAGGGCTTTAACTCCTGGACCATCATGCCCCACAGGGATTTAACTCCAGGACCATCATGTCCCACAGGGCTTCAACTCCTGGACCGTCATGTCCCACAGGGTTTTAACTCCTGGACCATCATGCCTCACAGGGCTTTAACTCCTGGACCATCATGTCCCACAAGGCTTTAACTCCTGGACCATCATGTCCCACAAGACTTTAACTCCTGGACCATCATGTCCTACAGGGCTTTAACTCCTGCACCTTCATGCCCCACAGGGCTTTAACTCCTGAACCATCATGTCCCACAGGACTTTAACTCATGGACCATCATGTTCCACAAGGCTTCAACTCCTGCACCATCATGCCCCACAGGTCTTCAACCCCTGGACCAACATGTCCCACAGGGCTTAAACTCCTGGACCATCATGTCCCACAAGGCTTCAACTCCTGCACCATCATGCTCCACAGGGCTTTAACTCCTGGACCATCATGTCCCACAGGGCTTTAACTCCTGACCATCATGCTCCACAGATCTTTATCTCATGGACCATCATGACCCACAGGGCTTTAACTCCTGCCCTATCATGTCCCACAATGCTTCAACTCCAGCACCATCATGCCCCACAGGGCTTTAACTCCTGGACCTCATGCTCCACAGGGATTTAATTCCTGGACCTCATGCTCCACAGGGATTTAACTCTTGCACCATCATGCCCCACAGGGATTTAATTCCTGGACCTCATGCTCCACAGGGATTTAACTCTTGCACCATCATGCTCCACAGGGATTTAACTCCTGCACCATCATGCTCCACAGGGATTTAACTCCTGGACCATCATGCTCCACAGGGATTTAACTCCTGCACCATCATGATCCACAGGGATTTAACTCTTGCACCATCATGCTCCACAGGGATTTAACTCCTGCACCATCATGCTCCACAGGGATTTAACTCCTGCACCATCATACTCCACAGGGATTTAACTCCAGGACCATCATGCCCCACAGGGCTTTAACTCTTGGACAATCATGTCCCAGAGGGCTTTAACTCTTGGACCATCATGTTCCACAGGGCTTTAACTCCTGGACTATCATGCCCCACAGGGCTTCAACTCCTGCACCATCATGTCCCATAGGGCTTTAACTGCTGGACCATCATGTCCCACAGGGCTTTAACTCCTGGACCATCATGCCCCACAGGGATTTAACTCCAGGACCATCATGTCCCACAGGGCTTCAACTCCTGGACCGTCATGTCCCACAGGGTTTTAACTCCTGGACCATCATGCCCCACAGGGCTTTAACTCCTGGACAATCATGTCCCACAAGGCTTTAACTCCTGGACCATCATGTCCCACAAGACTTTAACTCCTGGACCATCATGTCCTACAGGGCTTTAACTCCTGCACCTTCATGCCCCACAGGGCTTTAACTCCTGAACCATCATGTCCCACAGGACTTTAACTCATGGACCATCATGTTCCACAAGGCTTCAACTCCTGCACCATCATGCCCCACAGGTCTTCAACCCCTGGACCAACATGTCCCACAGGGCTTAAACTCCTGGACCATCATGTCCCACAAGGCTTCAACTCCTGCACCATCATGCTCCACAGGGCTTTAACTCCTGGACCATCATGTCCCACAGGGCTTTAACTCCTGACCATCATGCTCCACAGATCTTTATCTCATGGACCATCATGACCCACAGGGCTTTAACTCCTGCCCTATCATGTCCCACAATGCTTCAACTCCAGCACCATCATGCCCCACAGGGCTTTAACTCCTGGACCATCATGTCCCACAGGGCTTTAACTCCTGGACCACCATGTCCCACAGGGCTTTAACTCCTGACCATCATGCTCCTCAGTGCTTTATCTCATGAACCATCATGTCCCACAGGGCTTTAACTTATGGTCCATCATGTCCCACAAGACTAACTCCTAGACCATCATGTCCCACAGGGCTTTAACTCCTGGACCATCATGTCCCACAGGGCTTTCACTCCTGGACCATCATGCCCCACAGGGCTTTAACTCCAGGACCATCATGTCCCACAGGGCTTCAACTCCTGGACCGTCATGTCCCACAGGGCTTTAACTCCAGGACCATCATGTCCCACAGGGCTTTAACTCCTGGACCGTCATGTCCCACAGGGCTTTAACTCCTGGACCGTCATGTCCCACATGGCTTTAACTCCTGGACCATCATGTCCCACATGGCTTTAACTCCTGGACCGTCATGTCCCACAGGGCTTTAACTCCTGGACCATCATGTCCCACAAGGCTTTAACTCCTGGACCATCATTTCCCACAGCCTCCCACATTTGTCAGTTAATAAACTGTAGCAATTGTACTTTGTATTTTCCCATTACAAAGTGTTGACAGGCCATGTTTTATTCTGAAAGAAGAACTGGTGTTATATTCTCCTGAGTCAAAATATCACACCAGCAGCATCAGTACGGAATCTAGGAGTGACCTTTGATTGTGACTTCAATTTCAGAAACGTGCCGTTGCTGTTTTTATCATATCCGTGATATTCGCCGCATTCGCCGACATATGTTGCTTTCTGTCGCTAAGACTATCGCAACAGCTCTTGTTAGCAGCAGATTAGATTATAGCAATTCCCTCCTTCATAATATTGCTATCAAGGATATTGCAAAACTAAAACGCGTCCAAAATTGTTTAGCAAGGGTAGTCACACAATCTCCTCGATTCTCCCGCTCAGTGCCACTTCTAAAATCACTGCATTGGCTCCCCATGCGATATCGCATTATGTTTAAGATCTGTACAATCACCTACCAAGCCCTTTCATCCAAACAACCTAGTTATTTACACTCAATGCTTACACCAGCTAGACAAGCCAGACAACTTCGTCTAGTTCGAAGTTGCTACCTGTTCCTAGAGTTAAGACAAAGGCTGGAACTCGAGCTTTTTCAGTTGCCGCGCCAACTATATGGAATTTGCTTCCCGTTAATGTTAAATCAGCAGAAAATATTGTTACATTTCGTCGTCACCTCAAAACCTATCTTTTCAATATTGCCTATCCTCCCTAGCTTCCTAGCACATCCATCCATTTGTTGACAACTTTCGCCTATCACACAAGTACGAGAATGCTTAATCCTTTGGTTTTGGTGCGCCACTCGGCTCGGATTGTCTGAGGATATTGGCGCGTAAGAAGTTATTTATTATTAATTAAAATGTAATTGAAATGAATGAAAAGATAATTCTAACTTTAGTTCCATTTTAAACCACATAACTATCTCCTGATTGTGTTGGTGCCAGTAGCATGGATATGTTTAAAAATATAATTGACACATACCTTAAAAGAGCAGGATACACGTAGATAAAAAGTATTGGACTCTCGATAAACCAAAAGGCTTCCTTGTCCACCTGCCATCTAGAGTTACTTTCTGGATAGCAATCTTGTTAAACCATGCAAAATAATATGACTACATTAACACTACTATTATAACAAAATTATTATGATAGGATGTACAAGAAAAATAGTTGAAATAATTTTACTAATGTGGAATTTAAACAAGAAATGTTTACAGAGAAGACGTATTTGTAGAGATGTGGATTGAGCCAGACTGACTCACTCGGGCGACTGCTGGAGCTGTAGTGGAGCCCAAGGATGTTCTTCGTTGTGCAGTCGAACATGAAGGCTCGCCACGCTAACGCCATCTCCTGGCTCACAAGCTGCGGCTCGAGTAACGCTTTCCTCAACATCTGGTAGAACGCTTCGTTAAACATCTACAACCAAATCGACACACATTCTCAAATAACTTTGCTGCATTTATTAATATCTTTAAACTGTATTAATTACATTTGTTTAACAATAAAAATTGCATATGACACACACTGCTAAAAGACTGATGAGAGCCAGGGCTGTTCAACAATAAAGTTCTAAAGCTAGTTGAATTAACTGTCGACAGTTCTCTATCACCACACTGGCTATCAGAAACGGTGATGTATCAACAGTCTGATGTCTTGTTCTACTTCTAGTTGTAGACCTCACCTCAAAGTGGGTGCGTTTGGAGATGTTGGGATCGTTCCTGTAGGGGCAGTGGCAGGTGTAGAACTCGTCCCAAGCCTGGCGGAACATCTCACCGTCGTTGAAGTTGGTGATACACCTGCCTAGAGACGTCATCACTTGGACCGCACTCTCCGTGAATCTGCAACTCTCCTGAAGCAGGAACACCACATGTGTGTGTCTGGTCACATGTGTAGTCAAGTATCAAGTCTAACAACTACTGTCACGTTCTCTGGCTACACAATGACAGTCATATTATTTAACATTATCTCATATTTCTTGTTTACATTAACAATTACAAGAAGTAATTATATCTTATTTTATTCAGCCAAACTATTTCATTTAAAACATTAATATTAATTTTATTATTATAACATTAATTCAGTTTTTCATGGAAAGTTCTACAAACCCACCCTGTCAGCATTTAAAAGATCATTTGGTTACCATCATGCAAACTGTTTATTTTCATTGTCATATTTAACTGTTTTTTCATACCAGTTGTGACGATACATTAATTTCTTTTGCGTCATAGCCTGGTTATAATTTTGCATAACGAGCAGAGTGGCCACGCATGCCTTGTCTTACACGACAAGGAGCTCATGAGGTGAGCCAGGCAGGAGTGATCATTAGAGACTGACTAGCCGTTATAAGGACGGCAGAACAGTTGGGTGGGGTTAGTCGAATGTCGTTCGCAAGTGAAACTACGACAGTGCGGCATCTTGATAATCGGGGAACAACAGTGGCCGGCAGAAGGCCAGATGCATTGGAGAGAGGTGGACGGCACATGGCGCGACACGCGGCAGCGGACGTGTGATGGTGGTGTGACATCCGCTCAGCAACAGATGTCAAGTTGGCATGACATCCGTCCACTACTCTCAACAGCAGACGGCAAGGTGGCATGGCATCCGTGGCACTACTCTCGGCAATAGACATCAAGGTGGCATGACATCCATGACATTACTCTCGGCAACAGACGTCAAGGTGGCATGACATCCGTGGCACTACTCTCGGCAGTAGACATCAAGGTGGCATGACATCCATGACAATACTCTCGGAAACAGACGTCGAGGTGGCATGGCATCCGTGGCACTACTCTCGGCAACAGACGTCAAGGTGGCATGACATCCGTGGCACTATTCTCGGCAACAGATGCATCTCGTGGTGTAACGTTCGCAGCATCTGACTTGGGAACAGGCACATCGCGTGGCCTAGCATTTTTAATGTGACACTCGGGAGAGGATACATCACGTGGCATGACATATAGGTAGACACGTGGCGTGACGTATAGGTAGACACGTGACGTGACGTATAGGTAGACACGTAACGTGACGTATAGGTAGACACGTGGTGTGAAGTATAGGTAGACACGTGGTGTGACGTATAGGTAGACACGTGGCGTGAAGTATAGGTAGACACGTGGCGTGAAGTATAGGTAGACACGTGGCGTGAAGTATAGGTAGACACGTGGCGTGAAGTATAGGTAGACACGTGGTGTGAAGTGTAGGTAGACACGTGGCGTGACGTATAGGTAGACACGTGGCGTGAAGTATAGGTAGACACGTGGCGTGACGTATAGGTAGACACGTGGCGTGACGTATAGGTAGACACGTGGCGTGAAGTATAGGTAGACACGTGGCGTGAAGTATAGGTAGACACGTGGCGTGAAGTATAGGTAGACACGTGGCGTGAAGTATAGGTAGACACGTGGCGTGAAGTATAGGTAGACACGTGGCGTGAAGTATAGGTAGACACGCATGGATCGTGATAGGTAGACACGCATGGACGTGATGTGCAGACACGGGCGCGAAGTATAGGCAGACACGCATGCGACTTATAGGTGCAGACACGCATGGAAGTATAGGCAGACACGCGGCGAAGTACAGGTAGACACGCGGGAAGTATAGGCAGACACGCGGGCGGGAAGTATAGGTGGCAGGTAGACACGCATGAAGCATAGGTAGACACGCATGGAAGTATAGGTGCAGACACGCGGCGTGAAGTATAGGTAGACACGGCGCGAAGCATAGGTAGACACGCATGACGTATGGTGGGTATCAATGCAGTGAAGTATAGGTAGACACCGGGTGTGACGATAGGCAGACACGCAGTGAAGTACAGGTAGACACGCATGGACGCATAGGCAGACACGTGGCGCGAAGTATAGGTGCAGACACGCGGGTGCGAAGTATAGGTAGACACGCATGGACGTGACAGGCAGACACGCAGTGAAGCAGGCAGACACGGTGTGAAGTATGGTACACGCGGTGATGTATAGGTAGACACGCATGCGACGACAGGCAGGACAAGGGTGTGAAGTATAGCACACGCAGAAGTATAGACACGCATGGACGATAGGTAGACACGTGGTGTGCGCATAGGTAGACACGCATGACGAGCAGGTAGACACGTGGTGTGAAGTATAGGTAGACACGCAGGTGAAGTATAGGTAGACACGTGGCGTGACGTATAGGTAGACACGTGGTGAAGTATAGGTAGACACGCGGCGCGATCGTGATAGGTGCAGACACGTGGTGTGAAGTATAGGTAGACACGCAGTGTGAAGTATAGGTAATAATGCGGCGGACGATAGGTAGACACTGGTGTGAAGTATAGGTAGACACGCAGTGAAGTATAGGTAGACACGTGGCGTGACGTATAGTAGACACGGGCGCGACGTATAGGCAGACACGTGGTGTGAAGTATAGGTGACACGTGGCGTGAAGTATAGGTAGACACGTGGTGTGAAGTATAGGTAGACACGTGGTGTGAAGTATAGGTAGACACGTGGTGTGAAGTATAGGTAGACACGTGGCGTGACGTATAGGTAGACACGTGGTGTGAAGTATAGGTAGACCTGTGGTGTGAAGTATAGGTAGACACGTGGTGTGAAGTATAGGTAGACACGTGGTGTGAAGTATAGGTAGACACGTGGGTTGCGGCCAACCAACGTAGGACATTATTTGTTAGTTGTGTTTGTTAGTTGTGTTTGTTAGTTGTGTTTGTTAGTTGTGTTTGTTAGTTCTCTCACTCTGTGGTCTTTAGTTAATTGTGTAAGCATTAATCACTTCTATTTACCTGTATGTACAACTATTATTATATCCAACATACAGCCATTGAACACGTTGACTGCCAACTGTAGCACAGTTCAATGGTGGTTACAGGACCATTGCGCAACAGCATCACAACCTGTCTGTCAGTGGTGGTGACATACCTTTGTCAACTCTGCCATGACTCTCTCCTCCTCACCAAACACAAAGTTGACAGTGGAGCAGAGGTGCAGGTGACAGCCGAGGGGGGATGTCATGTTGAACCGCAGCACGTGACGGCTACAATCATAAACTTTATACATACACCACCACCAGAAATTTTGATCATGCATTGATATCACATGATGCGGCTCAGATTTTGGCGGAATGATCTGGTTGTAGAGGGTGGGCAGGTGGTATCCCTGGTCTCGGTTCATTGTAGGTGTTCTGTTTGATGTAGATGGCCTCCTTTACTTATCTCTTCTGCCAGGTCTGTTCTCGGGCCAAGACCTTGATGTTGTCAATGGATACCGAGTGTCCTGTGGCCAGACAATGATCTCCTACTCTTGTAGACTTATCCAGGTTTGTATGTTCTTTAAACCACTGGTTGAGTGGTCTTATGGTTTCACCGATGTAGGTGTGGCTGCTGTTGTTATCACAGGTAATGTGTAGATAGTTCAACGCTGGTGTTCTTTGGGGGTTTGCCAAAATCTAAGCAACGTCACATGACATCAGTGCGTGATCAAGATCCGCTGTAGACGGATCAAAACATTGCAAGTTTCAAATACAGCTCCAACGTAAGTTTAATTCTTGCTGTTAAAACACTACAATCAGTTTAAGATTACACATCACAAGAAACTATAGAAAAGATACAACACATAATAAGTAAGACATACACCAACTAAACAACACTGCAGCAAAAACTCCTTCCTCTTTCCCTCATCCTCCCTTATGTCCCACCCTCCCTTATGTCCCACCCTCCCTTGTGTCCCAACCTTCCTTATGTCCTACCCTCCCTTATGTCCCACCCTCTCTTGTGTCCCACCCTCCCTTATGTCCCACCCTACCTATTGTCCCACCCTCCCTAATGTCTCACCATCCCTTATGGCCCATCAGTTTGTTCCTATTCCATACCAAAAATTATTATTTCATTATCCCAGGCATATAGAGTAGTTTGTTCAGAGTGGCAACTCTACTCCCACTTGAAGCTCACCAAAACTCTCCAATTGCAACCTTGAAGCTTGAGGCTTACAAACACACACACACACCCTTGTGGTCTGTTCACGCAGAACTGCACTGTCTCCCTCTATTAACCACCACCCTAACATTCTCCCTCCCTTAAAACAGATTTCCTCTATATCCAACCTCCCACCACCCTGTCTTACCAACCCTTCCCTTCTGCCCCATTCACTACTCCTCCGCCCCACCCACCCTTCCCTCACTCTCCCCCCTGCCCCACTCACCTTTCCCTCCCTCTCCCCCTGCCCCACTCACCCTTCCCTCCCTCTCCCCCTGCCTCACACACCATTCCCT
Organism: Paraescarpia echinospica; assembly: GCA_020002185.1. Taxonomy (NCBI): domain Eukaryota; kingdom Metazoa; phylum Annelida; class Polychaeta; order Sabellida; family Siboglinidae; genus Paraescarpia; species Paraescarpia echinospica. The sequence goes on along the minus strand of CM034542.1, from coordinate 127,392 downwards.
CCCTCTCCCCCTGCCTCACTCACCCTTCTCTCACTCTCTACACTGCCCCCGTCACCTTTCCCTCCATCTCCCCCTGCCTCTCTC
>CM034542.1:63713-126308 GCA_020002185.1 Paraescarpia echinospica | reverse complement strand
ATATGACATTGTAATACCGGGACTCTGAAATCAGTGATTGATTAATTAATTTTTTTTTCTCAAAATTTTGTAAATTACACTGCAATGGCAATCCCCATATTAAACAAACTCCATATTGGGGGCTAAATACCCGTCTTAACAGTTTGGGGCTGAGCCCCCAAGACCCCCGGTTCCAACTATGATAGGCATGACATGTCGAAGCGTCCCTACGCAGGATTGGCAATAACCTTTTCCAGTGTTTACAATAATTGTCTTTGTACTGGCGTACATAAAATAATACATAAAATAATACATAAAATAATACATAAAATAATACATAAAATAATACATAAAATAATACATAAAATAATACATAAAATAATACATAAAATAATACATAAAATAATACATAAAATAATACATAAAATAATACTTAAAATAATACATAAAATAATACATAAAATAATACATAAAATAATACATAAAATAATACATAAAATAATACATAAAATAATACATAAAATAATACATAAAAACAATCACGATGCAACAGATGACAAAGTGGACTAAACTCATAAAATCCAAACCACACTAGACTAGCGTAGACATATATATATATATATATATATATTTATATACCGTGGTGCCATGGTTCAGTGGCTACAGCTTCGGACACTCAACCGAGAGAACCCGGGTTCGAATGCTGTGCGGCGGCCGGTGTCGAACCTTGGGCAAATTTCTTTCACTATAGTGGTGGGTATGTGTGTACGAAGAGTCTTCGCGCATTAATTGCAGCGTGGCTGGACGCTTCCCAGAAAGGTCGAGATGGTGTTCAATTGAACAGGTCTGCCAGGGAGTAAAGCGCTTTGAGCAGTCCCGAGGACAGGATACTGCGCTATATAAAAACTTACATTTATATAAACATACATGCACACACGGAAAGGCGGGGGATTTCCAACAAAACGTGACACAATACATGACAAAGTTGAGTAATCACACACGCAGATTCGTATACTTTGATTCCAATGCAAATGCACGAGCACTCACCTGTTCGTCCTCTGGTGGTGTGTGAAAACCGATGTCTCCGTACCTCGATCGACGGGGGCTGCACACGCGACCTCGCCAGGGGCAGGTATGTTGATGTTCGCTGCTGTCTGGCGCTCTTACTACGGGCGTATTAAGCTATAAAAGAAGAACCAAAGTGCAACGCCGTTCTTATTATAAAGAGATAATCTGTGGGCGGTAGGGCTGGGAATGCCGGGCTAGTCAACCGTCACGCGCCGTGGCAGTACTTTGTTCGTGCTCAAAATCTGTAGGAGATATCTCACGAGTTGCGCGTCAGCATTCATCAACGAAGATTAACCTCGGCACACAATCTTTACGGGGGAATATTATCTAGGCCCGCACTACTCATTCAATACGTATTTGTTACAAAATGTTTTAAAGAACAATCATTATTTACCACAATCCGCACAGGTAATTAGCAACTATAGGGAGACATTCAAAAGAAAAACTCTTGGGTTACAATTTCGATAAGCGTGTTATCATTAAGGTCAGTTCTAATATGACCGTGTGAATACAGTGTGCGAATCGCATATAATATAGCCACGTATGGCCGAGCTGATGAGTTGGTGGCAAAGAATGTCTACAGGTGCAGACGCAATGTTATCAACGTCATCATTGTTTCCGTCGTGTATTTGATGGTGTGAAAATACAGGTTTATTGTTATTATTATTTTTATTACACGCGTGCGCGTGTGCGCGCGCGTATATGTGTGCGTGTATGTGTGTGTACGTGTGTGTGTACGTGTGTGTATGTGTGTGTATGCATGTGTATGTATGTGTATGCGTGTGTATGGTGTGTGTGTATGCGTGTGTGTGTGTGTGTGTGTGTGTATGTGTGTGTGTGCGCGCGTATGGTGTGTGTGTGTGTGTGTGTGAGAGAGAGAGAGAGAGAGAGAGAGAGAGAGAGAGAGAGAGAGAGAGAGAGAGAGACAATCAGACAGACAGACCGACAGACAGGCAGACAGACAGACAGACAGACAGACAGACAGACGGACAGACGGACAGACAGACAGACAGACAGACAGACAGACAGACAATCAACGAGTTGACAACATTTGTCACTGAGGCTACCAGTGGACCTCTGTTATCTATGGCTGAAAATCAACTTCAAGTCTTAATCAGCCACAATTATATTTATTCCACATGCATTCCCCGTGCATAGCAACGACGTCGTACTGTAGCCAAGCAATGCGCCTTTCCGGGTGTATGTCTAAAGCAGACATAACGACCGTTAATGGGTGTCACCATGAAACTATCCATGTTTGGTAAATATTCGTCAAAAAGGCACTGGTGTGTTATTTATGGCCAGTGCGTGTTGACAGTGATAACAGTACGCGTATTGACATGTCAATTGAAGAGGCACCACACGTTGCCCACGCACCTCGCTGGCTGGTCGCGAGCTTCGATGACGACATGTCGCCCACGCACCTCGCTGGCTGGTCGCGAGGTCAGATGACGACAACACGGCTGGGACGATCCCGTATACAATATCATTACAATCAACTGTCACAATTGGCGGATCCAGAAACCCACTTCACAGTCATAATAATGCGTGGGTTCACCGGCAAGCTTTTAATTACCAACAATGGTTACTTATATGCATTGTATTAGGGGTGGTCTCATAAGTAAAATAGTTAAATGTATTAGGTACTGGTTCAACCCCCCTCGCTCAATACGTGGTTTGGGATTTGCAATTTCACTCACTTTGCCGTAGTACTTCCAGTGCAAATTTGTTGGCCATTTCAGTGGGGCCAATGGAGCTTGGAGCACTGGGAATGTTTCTTCTCCCTTGAGTGCGGCTAGCTGGAGTTCTGGGCCTTGGAATGTTTTTTCTGTATCCTTTGAATGGGGCCCCTGGAGCTCTGGTCCACGGACTATTTCTCCGGCCGCACAATCGAAACCATGGGGCCGTAGGCAGGTGCCCTTGTTTCCCCTATAGTAATACGCTGACGGGCCAGGATCGTCGTGAATTTGCAACAAGGATTTGGCGTATATTGGCGTCATGCACCAGACCCTCAGTCATTTCATGTTGTAAAAGTTTACTTTTCGATACCGCCTGATAGGTTGGTGCGTAAATAACATTTAAGTCCAAGTGTACAACGATCACTCCCCCCGCCACCCCGGGGGCCGTGGAGGGCACCTTTAAGCAACAATCTTGAAACGGCCCTAACGTCTGAACCGTCAATCCTATATCAACGTGTCATGTCTCTATGGATTCGAAATTTGCAAAAAACCTAAAATCATGTAATTTTCACGACAACATTCCTAACTATTTCCACCCTTAACCAATCAATTAACTCTAAACATCGCCTAACCTAGACAAGAATTGCAAAAGAAATCCCGAACTCCTGCCAAACAAAAATAATTGATACTATATGGGAGAAACTAACCAATTGTGCATGTTTATTGCTATAATTCTAGAGCAATATCAACATTACGCCACCTGGCGGAGTATTCGTAAAACGGCCCTAATTTATGAACCGTTCATTCTACATCAACGTATGATGTCTCTAGAGATTCGAGATGAGGAGTAGCAACTATTAGTTCATGTATTTTGTGCGTAATAACAACCACATTGATATTATTTGCGAAAAACCATAACATCCTCTTATTCTAATGCTGAACTTGAACTTGCAACAAGGATTTGGCGTTTACGCACACTGGCACGGCGCTGCCAGGAAGTTGAGCACTGCACAGCTGCGGAATGACGTAGACCGGGATAGGCGTCATCAAATGGTGATGACGTCATTTTTCTCACTTGACAACCTGTTGTACGTAAGAGGCGCTCGAAGCTGATGTGGATCTGCGGCAGGACATGTTTCTTCATGTTCTTCGCCATTGTCTTCTTTTTCTTCTTATTATTAGTTTCATTAGTAGCAGTCAGGGGCGTACCCATGGGGTTTTTTGGTTGCCCGGAACCCCCCCAAAAATTCCTCACTATTGTATAATCCATATGGTACAGCAGGGGCGTACCCAGGAGGGGAGGGTTCGTTGCCCGGAAACCCCTCCAAATTTCTGCACTGCTGTATAATCAAAATTATGGCAATCTACGTGAGTACACAGAAGGGTGTCTGTAATATCCATAGGCGCGGGAACAGGGTTAGGTGTATACACTTGGTTTTGAACAGCACTGCCCCCCCCCCCCGCGAGTTCACAGCCGAGACAGCGGAGAAGTTGAAGTTACAACGGCGAACAAATTTCAACATGTCACAGTCGAGCCAACAGAAACAGCTACAAGGTGAAGGAAGATATGCAACGGAGTGGCGGCGAAAATGTTTCAGTGGTGCTGCTAGCCCCCCACCAATATGAATTTCTTTCCCGCGCCACTGGTAATATCCGTTTAGAAACCTCCCGACATGTCAATCCTGCGTACGCCCCTGAACATGTAGGCCTACTATGAAGATTCTTGTGATGGAGTGACTCTAAAATGTCATCGATTTTCGCTCACTGCGTGCTTCACTCGTTGTCAGCGGCACCAAACTGAATGACTTGTGGTTCATCAGATCCACGCGAGACGAACACTTTGTAGGCTCTTGACGACCATTCAAAATGGCATGGCGATCCAATTTTGGGTCGACACCCAGGGTGTAAGAATAGTTTTTCTAGCCCATGTATTACACCGGTGTTAGACTGCATCGTCACAAATGTGCACAACCAAGTGTATGACGAATAAATGTGTAACAATACATCGAAATATCGATGCATCGCAATAGTAAATGTGACGATACTGTGTCATTATACCTACTCCTAATTACCATCTACTTACGCATGTCGTCAGGTGTTCTCCCTTTCTTCGTCTCGTTCTGCCTGGTCTCGCCTCTGTGGCTGTAGTATCTACCTCATCCAGTTTAACTTTTCCTTCTCTACACTTCGACCGCAAACTGTTGATGTAAAGCGCGGTGGCGTAGTGTTTAGAGCTTCACACTCAATATATTCTGTCTCTAGATCGTTCCCCTCGCTGTAGTATCTACCTCGTCCACTTTAACCTTTCCCTTTGTACACTTCGACCGCAAACTGTTGATGTAGAGCGCAGTGGCGTAGTGATTAGAGCTTCACACTCAAGATATTCTGTCTCTAGATCGTTCCCCTCGCTGTAGTATCTACCTCGTCCACTTTAACCTTTCCTTTTGTACACTTCGACCGCAAACTGCTGATGTAGAGCGCGGTGGCGTAGTGTTTAGAGCTTCACACTCAAGATATTCTGTCTCTAGATCGTTCCCCTCGCTGTATTATCTACCTCGTCCACTTTAACCTTTCCTTTTGTACACTTCGACCGCAAACTGTTGATGTAGAGCGCGGTGGCGTAGTGTTTAGAGCTTCACACTCAAGCTATTCTGTCTCTAGATCGTTCCCCTCGCTATAGTATCTACCTCGTCCACTTTAACCTTTCCTTCTGTACACTTCGACTGCAAACTGTTGATGTAGAGCGCGTTGGCGTAGTGTTTAGAGCTTCACACACAAGATATTCTGTCTCTAGATCGTTCCCCTCGCTGTAGTATCTACCTCGTCCACTTTAACCTTTCCTTCTGTACACTTCGACCGCAAACTATTGATGTAGAGCGCGTTGGCGTAGTGTTTAGAGCTTCACACTCAAGATATTCTGTCTCTAGATCGTTCCTCTCGCTGTAGTATCTACTTCGTCCACTTTAACCTTTCCTTTTGTACACTTCGACCGCAAACTGCTGATGTAGAGCGCGTTGGCGTAGTGTTTAGAGCATCACACTCAAGATATTCTGTCTCTAGATCGTTCCTTCTATAGTATCTACCTCGTCCACTTTAGCCTTTCCTTCTGTACACTTCGACCGCAAACTGTTGATATAGAGCGCAGTGGCGTAGTGTTTACAGCTTCAGACTTAAGATATGATGTATCTAGATCGTTCTTCTCGCTGCCATCTTGAAAGTACCTTACACAAGTTAATTCACTCCGCGTTCATTTAATTAACCCAGAAATATAAATGGGTACCTAGCTATACAAAGCGGTGGATATTTGTGTATGAATATTCCTCGCGTTCCTTTAATTAACCCAGCTATATAAATGGGTACCTCATATACAAAGCGGTGGATATTTGTGTATGAATATTCCTCGCGTTCTTTTAATTAACCCAGCTATATAAATGGGTACCTCATATACAAAGCGGTGGATATTTGTGTATGAATATTCCTCGCGTTCCTTTAATTAACTCAGCTATATAAATGGGTACCTCATATACAAAGCGGTGGATATTTGTGTATGAATATTCCTCGCGTTCTTTTAATTAACCCAGCTATATAAATGGGTACCTCATATACAAAGCGGTGGATATTTGTGTATGAATATTCCTCGCGTTCTTTTAATTAACTCAGCTATATAAATGGGTACCTCATATACAAAGCGGTGGATATTTGTGTATGAATATTCCTCGCGTTCTTTTAATTAACCCAGCTATATAAATGGGTACCTCATATACAAAGCGGTGGATATTTGTGTATGAATATTCCTCGCGTTCTTTTAATTAACCCAGCTATATAAATGGGTACCTCGTATACAAAGCGGTGGATATTTGTGTATGAATATTCCTCGCGTTCTTTTAATTAACCCAGCTATATAAATGGGTACCTAACTATACAAAGCGGTGGATATTTGTGTATGAATATTCCTCGCGAATTAATTGCAGCGTGACCAAATGTTTCTCGGAGATTTTAAGATAATGTTCGAATAGAAATATCTGCCAAGGGTGAGGTATAAAGCACGTTGAACAGTCATAAGGACTGGATACTGGGCTATAGAAGAACACACGACTCCAGATCGTTGCTACGCCTTCTTACTTTCTCGATATCTTTGTATATTAAACCCGTATTGTCAACAGTAGTTTAGTGTTCTGAATCATTTGAATAACATATAATTGACAGCCACTGCAAAATGATAACAAACGATGACTTGTGTACGAAATGTTTTGGTCAGTTTCGTTTCCAGATGGTTGTGCCCGATTCACCTCGTCTTCGTCGCATTAACCAATTAGCGTGAGCGACGACTTCCTGTCGTTGTAGACCTATTTATGCATGACCACCACTTAGCATAATAGAATACATTCATTACTGCTTCTTGCTAGTCCAAGCCGTCGAATGCCGACACAACACGTAACAATATAATATACGTTGGGCACAGTGGTTGAGCGGTTAGAGTGCTGGACTGTCGTTAGGAGGAACCGGATATCAAACCCGACCTAGTGCCGCCGGGCTGTGGATCGGTACTGGTTCGGACGCTGTGTCGAAACTTTGGCAAATTCGTTCACATTACATTGATTGTGTCTTTCGGAAGACACACTGTAAGCCGTTGCACGGTCCCTTCTATACGGTATCTATGCCACGGGAAGCATCTCCTTCTTCACAATCTCACAGCCTCTGTCATCACTCAACTGCCTCTGTCATCACTCCACCGGCTGTCTTACCTCACCGTCTCTTTCACCACTGCACCGCCTCTATCATCACCCTAAAGCCTCTGTCATCACTCCACCGCCTATGTCACAACCACACCGCCACTTTCACCACTCCACCGCCTCTATCATCACCCCACCGCTTCTGTCATAACACCACCGCCTCTGTCACCACCCCGCCGCATCTGTCACCGTCCCACTGCTTCTGTCTTGACTCTACCGCCGCTTTGTCATCGCCTCTACGCCTGTCACCACACCACCGCCTCTGTCTTCACTCTGCCGCCTCTTTTTCATCGCCTCATCACACCTGTCACCATCTGTCACCACCACACGGCCACAGTCACCAACCCACCGCTTTTGTCACAACCTCACCGCCTCTGTCATTACTCTACCGGCTCTGACTTACCCCGCAATCTCTTTCACCACTCCACCGCCTCTGTCATCACCCCACCGCCTCTGTCATCACTCTACCAGCTCTTTCTTACCCCACCGTCTCTTCCACCACTCCACCGCATCTGTCATCACCCCACCTCCTCTTTCACCACTCCACCGACCCTATCATCAACACACCGCCTGTCATCACTCCACCGCCTCTGTCACAACCCCACCGCCACTTTCACCAATCCACCGCCTCTATCATCACCCCACCGCTTCTGTCATAATACCACCGCTTCTGTCACCACCGCACCGCCTTTGTCACAATCTCACAGCCTCTGTCATCACTCAACTGCCTCTGTCATCACTCCACCGGCTGTGTCTTAAACCACCGTCTCTTTCACCAATCCACCGCCTCTATCATCACCCCACCGCCTCTGTCATCGCCCCATCACCTATGTCACCACGCAACCGCCTCTGTCTTCACCCTATCGCCTCTGTCACCACCCCACCGCGTCTGTTACCGCCTCACTGCCTCTGTCTTCTCTCAACTGCCTATGTCATCACTCCACCGTTTGTGTCTTAAACCACCGTCTCTTTCACCACTCCACCGCCTCTATCATCACCCCACCGCCTCTGTCATCACCCCATCACCTCTGTCACCACGCCACCGCCTCTGTCTTCACCCTACCGCCTCTGTCACCACCCCACAGCGTCTGTCACCGCCTCACTGCCTCTGTCTTCACTCTATCCCCTCTTTGTCATCGTCTCACACCACGCCTGTCACCACGGCACTGCCTCTGTCACGACCCCACCGCCTTTATCACAACCACACCGCCTCTGTCATCACCCTACCGCCTCTGTCACCACCCCACCGCCTCTGTCATCACCCTACCGCCTCTGTCACCACCCCACCGCCTCTGTCTTCACCCTATCGCCTCTGTCACCACCCCACCGCTCTGTCACCGCCTCACTGCTTCTGTCTTCACTCTACCGTCTCTTTGTGATCGCCTCACTGATTACAATAACGGCATCGTTGTTCTGTTGAGTGTAAGGTACCTCACAGAACACTTGTTTATTGTTTATATATATATATTTTTTATTTTCGAGTATATATATATATATATATATATACTCGAAAATAAGTTATCGGTTCAAACACGTACAATCGTAATTTAGCGCACCGTTAGTCGTCCGTAATGAAACAAATGGCTGTGGAGTTGTAAGTATCAAAGCCTGCTTCTAGAGAATTCAACAAAATAAACGTCGATGAAGTACTAACAACGTTACAGGAGTTGCTCAAAGCTTCCCTATCATCGTGGGGCCAACCTTCCCTTACATCATTTTGATCTTCTGATATTTGTTCACAGTGGGGAGCGGTGTTCATCTCACATTGCCTGTGTCTTTCGGAAGAGGCACTAAAAGCTGTTGGTCCCTTCCATCTGGTGTCTGTGCTAGGGGAAGTAAAAGACCGCACACAGGGGTGGTGATCTTTATCTCTAACCCACTGGATACTGCTCCTAGCGGCCGGAGTTGCTTCCCAGTCACACATGTGAGAGACGCCGAGGACGCAGTGTAGGCAGTGCATACATTGAACCCACTGGTTCCTATATAATGAACTCACTGTGGCGCCCTGTGGATGAGAGTGGTTCATTACTCAATACAGTATAGGTTTTCACAGGTTGTTGAAAGACCGTGTAGAATAGAACAACATATCGTAAACACGTATGTATATCACTATCTCTTGTGAGCTGGGTTATGCGAGAGCATAGTAATGTTTATTTTTTATATAATTATTTAAAACGTCACGCCAATTGTGTCTACAGTTTCCAGTATAGGTTTAAATAAAATATTCATGCAATTCGGTGATGTTATAAAATGCGGCTGAAGTTGTTGAATGGAATCAGTGTATGTGCACAACCTGTTGTGTTTGGATTCTGAACACAGGCAGGATTTGAACCTGCTACACACGACACTGGGACATCTTTGCCATAAACTGCACAACTCAACAAGATGGCTAGACAAACAACTGATACAAAGTATTTGGGTCAGGCCACGGAAAATGTTCCCATTTAAAATTCACCACCTTCCTCTTGTCTCGTTGTCATTATTTTAAGACATATTACTATATACTTCTAATTTCAGGCTAACTGTAACCTCAGAAACACAGATATATTTTCAATATTATAATTGGTTATCTTTAAATGGCATATATCTGTGGATGTTCAGACATCCTGTCCCTGATTTAATGCAAATTTCGTGACGGACATCATGTTCAGATTTCTCTCAGCTTAGCCATATTAAACTAAAAATTGACTTTACTACCTCTATAGATTTGTATATCCCTAGTGTCTCACATGTAATGTGGTTTAATATTGATTCCATATGTTTATATTTAGTTGTACTGTACATGCAAGCATTGCATTATGTCTGTCACGTGCACAATTAGCCGTGATGTCCGTCACAAAAGCTGTTGTGATCACTTCCATGTGCATATTTACATAAATCTTCATACTTAGTGAGTGTACATTATCATTGCATGAGTTTGTTAGCATCATAACGTACCGACATTATCAGTTCAGCTCAATGGTGCGTAGATATATGAAGTGTGAAACAAAGGGTTTTTCTAATCCTTGTGGTAAATATGATTTTATTATTAATGTGTGGTAGATGCACATGATTTGAAAATGTTTACATAAGTTGCACAGTGTCTACAATTTTCGTCTACAAAGACCCACATGTGCATCACAATTGTAGGTATTCATAGATGTTTTAGCATCGGCTGATATTGTGACGGACGTTCACCTCATGTTAGACATATTGTTTAATTACGAACTAACTAATGAACATTTATCTCTTAGGCCATGATGAATTCATCTGCTTTCATTGTGATGACAAATAATTATATTGATAGTCACAACCGTTTTTGTTGAAAGTGAGTGACGGACATCATATCTACTGTGTTAATGATGATGTTTTTTTTTCAAATTGTTATTCTTATAACATATAACCCACAATATGCATATATATTCAATCAATTACTATGATTTTAAGAATACTACTTTATGTTTGATGTTTTATTATCAGTACTGGTATTAGAACACATTTTAATTTGTCACCACAATTTGGAATGGGAACATTTTCCGTGGCCTAGCCCATTTATTTTCCAACACAGACTGTAGCACCTAGCAATCAGTCAAAAATGTATTTTCTATTGTTATTAATACATTTATATCATCTGACAACAATGTCTAATACAATACATAGAAACAATGCGAACAAACATATAAACCCACTTTTCTATGGACTAGGCTGCCAACTGTTGTTTGAACATTTCTTCCGTGGAATCACGCTCAATCAAAATGGTTGTCCAACACTCACGTAGTGTATCTGTTTTGTTAAAAAAAATGGGACATTCAAAGACGTGCACATGTATCCTAGTAGTAACAGCCAAGTATGTAATGACCGTTACATGTTACACTGGCACATGTTGTATCCTAGTAGTAACAGCCAAGTATGTAATGACCGTTACATGTTACACTGGCACATGTTGTATCCTAGTAGTAACAGCCAAGTATGTAATGACCGTTACATGTTACACTGGCACATGTTGTATCCTAGTAGTAACAGCCAAGTATGTAATGACCGTTACATGTTACACTGGCACATGTTGTATCCTAGTAGTAACAGCCAAGTATGTAATGACCGTTACATGTTACACTGGCACATGTTGTATCCTAGTAGTAACAGCCAAGTATGTAATGACCGTTACATATTACACTGGCACATGTTGTATCCTTGTAGTAACAGCCAAGTATGTAATGACCTTTACATGTTACACTGGCACATGTTGTAGTATTTATCAATATGGAACATTATCTTTAGTTGTTCTGTTTTTCTTATATCAAATGACACCTTAAAAATGGACAGCGCATACGTCAACGAATATACTCACACAAGCATTATGCTAATACTTTTGTGTTGTGTGATTTTAACTAGACACTGTAGAATTTGGATGCTACAACTATGTTTTCGCATCATATCTGGTCACAATATGTCCGCGAAATACATGCATAATTATGAGATCTGGTGACAATATGTCCGCAAAATACTTGCATAATTATGATATGATATATCAAAACATAAATTTTAATCTACATAGGAACATAGGGACGAAGTAGCCACAATATTAGTTATAATGTATTTACATTTATATTATTTGTAGCAAGTCCACAACTATCACATAAATTAATTATATTAATCCCACTTTCAGAGATATTAAAGTTTTATTGTGTACTAACATACTAACTGCAGCATTCATAATAATAATAATAAGACAAAACATGAATGGCACCAAGCAAGACAAAATAAAGATAAGGAAGTGGGAGACACTGGAGCCATACTGCTTATAGTACAGAACTAACTGTACTAAGTATAAGTATAAGCTCGGGACACGCATCGGTGTCTTTCGAAGATTTGTCACAGCCTGATCCCTCACAGCTGACCAACTACGGGTTGGTAGTGACACCTCAAAGGAGAATTATATCGGCCCCTAAGCCACGGCGTTCCAAACCAGTGTGGTCATCCATACCACGTAATATATAATCCTATTAATGTTGGCGCACATCAAGTCACAACCAGTATAGACAATTTACCTGCTTTTATACCCTGGCAGACACAGACAGGCTAAATTGTGGTGTGAACACGCAGTCACTAAGGCGTTAATACTCGTTATCTAAGGGGACTATTTGCTATTAATTATCGGAAGAAACATTGAGACAGATTGAAGTTTGGATTGAAACTTCTTGTTCATTTGTGTTATTTTGTAACATTGCAACGATTAATTTGTGATTATTAATCGCTAATTTGCGTATTACTTTGATGGTTGATGTGCAAGGTAAATATTTGAGAAAGGATCTGCCCCGGCGGCAATTTAACTGCTAATTAACAAACCAAGGCGACCAGCCACTCCGAATTCAGTGAGACCTGGGCCCGGGGTTATAAAGCCGTACTCGGTGCTCGGAACTTCATGCTCAAGCCTCGCTTTCACACCATGCTTATACTCACGGAGGTTATAACACTTTCTGAGCACGTAAGCGTACTCAGACTTGAGCATGAAACGTCTAAATTCTGAGTATGCTATGGACCTTGCTCAACGCTGTACTCAAACAAACAAAGATGGCAGCTCACGTAGAAATTAGTCGAATTCGTTGTCCAAGTTCGATGTTTTCGAGAAGAAACGCAGCTCGATACCAGTGCCCGAGTCGCTTCCGAGATGTAATCAATCCATTTCAAGAAGTGGAGCAACACGAAATTACCAAAAGATTCCGTGTTATCCCTCAAACTGCACTATTTACTGGACATTTGTAAAATCTAGCGGGAGACACTACGACACAATGTTACAACGTTTATGTTTTGGTGGCACCTTTTCGACGACGGGGACCATTCGTTTACCGCTACTGCTTAGCGATACAATTTCACGATCAACTACCGAGCAGTTCATACGAAACACTTCTCCAAAACAGTGTTGTTTACCTGGACGATTAATAAAATACCACGCCAGACATTAAGCCATATCAATACAACATACATATGTATACCTTAAACAATTTAAAATAACTAATAAAATTACGAGGTCACAAGGTGTACCCCTCAACACAACCAAGTTTTGTTATTGCCTGAAACTGTTATTAATATATCATTATTTTGTAGTGCCGTTTTTTCAATTGGGAATAATGGAGGAGTACTAAGTAGTATAAAACATATATTATTTATATTGTTTCATCGTTTTTAATATGAATAGCATACTAATAATGAAGTACATGCAACATTGATATAATTGGTAGCCATGTCCAAGGCTTTGTGAATGTCATGATATTACACATTTGTAATGCCTATGATTTTGAAATCCAAGGGCAGGAATAAGACTTCAACACAGAGGTAGACAATACACAACATATGCAGACATCCTCGATAAATTGACAACTTAAATGTATATGTGATTATACTGGCATTGGTGTGGTCACTCAGTCACTACTTTTGTTAAAGTGAACATTTAGAAAATGAATACGATCACATTTACAAGGCTACCAAAATTTAACTAGTTGGATGAACTAACAAGCAATACATCGTTTATATCTTTCTAATAAAATGGTTTACCCTGTAGTAAAGCAATGTTTTCCAAATAAAAATTACACAAACTATACCAATTATACTGAAGCAATGAATACATATGTGTTGAGAATCGAATATAAGATGTACAAAAAATGTAGCCATACTTGTTGAGGGGAATGCTGCACAGCTTACTGAGATGGTTATTGCATCAGGACGGAAGACCATAACACAACTGTGTGTTTGCCTTATGAGCTCAAACCCAGCATGGTGGTGAAGACAGTGACTAATGTAGTGCAGTTTAACAAAGTAGTATATCAAAGATGCAACAAGCAAATGTGAAGCAAACTGTAAAACAACTTAGAATGTGGTTATTACACAAGTATGTTATGTGTATATAATTATTATTATCCTTTTAAACGTGTAATTGTACAGCAAAATATCATAATATTATATACATCTGTATAAAAACAACAGTTATGTATAACATGGATTTGGGTCAATTATACATAAATAACTATTTTGAACTTTAGGCTTTGCAAATAATAATTATTGTTTAATGAAACAGTTATGAAATTATTGCCACAGAATTGCACGAATTTGGGACACGCAACGATATGATTGGAGGTGAGCTGAATTTCAGAGCAGAATATGCATGTCTCCGAATCCTCCGGCACAGTTGATAAATAATGGCCGCTCCCATACAACTACTTTGTCAGTTCATTTGTTGCAAATAATGTAAGTTGTATCACAAGTACGAATGCCAACTCAATTTTATGTGTGTATGGTATTTATTTATTATAAACACGGTAACATCGACGCCGTCGAGCCCGAATTCATCGTAACTAGTTACTGTTGGTGTTACAATGATACAAAATATCATAAATAATACACCGTGACTGACCAGTGGCAGGTCATGTTACTACTGTTTTACCTTTTAAATTGTCTTGTGCCATGTCTGTTCCATCGTGCACGGCGAAGTACTTTCCTCGCAGCGTTATTCAGTCGACATTCCTCCGCATTTTACCATAAAATAAACACATTCACAACGGCGTAGATCTTCGTCCATCAACGTTTTATAGTCGGAAGTTGATATTGTTTATAAATAGGTGTAGGTTTGTTATCTTCTTCAACAAGAGAGCTCCGAAAGAGCTCTTTGTTTTGCTCTCGTACTCAAGACGGCGTACTCAGTTGAGCACGTACTCAAGAAGTGTTATAACCACCGTGAGCATGGATTCTCCGGTGAGCATGAGATCTCGAGTCTGAGCATGGAGTTGAGTATGAGCACTGAGTACGCTTTATAACCTCGGGCCCTGATGAATCAGCTTGTAAGCTGTATAAGATAAGAGGATATTTCATGGTCGGGAACTTATCAGTTTGGAAGCAGCACTGATGTACACGTGAATGTGTTAATATTAGCGCGCGTCTAGAGCGAAAAGACATTGTAAATCAAGTTAAAATGAATATCTATGAAACAGATATGCAAAACAAAATATACACCAAAATACTCAACATTTAAGAGCCGTAGTGTGGTTTACTCGATGCACTTTACATATTCATTAACTATCATAGGCGTGTATATTTTATTTTACTTACGCTTCGTGCCAACGTCGATTTAACATGTAATATTATTTAATAAAATACTGCCAATGTGCAATATACGAAATACATACAACGCGAAAATTACATTAATAAGGAAATAAAAAACGATTGCCCACTGGCACACACCCTCACGTACACGAACACATGGACACACGCACACACACACGCATGCACGCACCCACACGCACGCGCACGCGCACACGCACACACGCCCTGGATTATCCGACACACGTGCTAAGACTGTATATAGCGGGTTATCACTTTTATCTGCCTGATTATCCAATTCGTCCACCTGACGTTAGTAACCGGATCTATGGTTCACCCTTTCCGTGAGTGCAGTATCGTTTGAGTTACCAATAGAATTCCCGTGAGTGCCCACCACCTCTTCGTGAGGGATTCCGTTACCCGGATCATTGTGATTTATTCCCGGGTTATAAATGCCTTCTGTTGCGGATGCTTCGTCTGGAATCAGTACCAAGTAAACGTTGTGAGTCGGGTGATTGGCAGCGTAGAACGTCCAAGTGATGAGTACGTCACGGGGAGGCGAGGTCAACTGTCGTCGCGTCACTTCCGGGGGCGATACCGCATTCATACATGACAAGAAGCAGTGCCACTTGACGAAGGCCGTTGCCATGGCTACCACCGACACGACAGCAATGACGACAACGACGGAAGTGGCAATAACGATGCTGACGTAATTGCTACCTAAAGGCGGAGACAAGACAAAAGGCAAATATGAAGCGAATCGTTTATAGAAAACATATATTCGCAGAATGAATGAGACTGGGAATGAGCACCTGGTGATTAGTCAGTTTTACAAATAACAGTTTTATAATAAAATACTTATTAATTATCAACACATATACCTCAACTTTAAATCATGTTAAAGGGAGCCAGTCTGTTCCTCTATCCTTTTAGCCAGCGTAGTAACTTGTAACAGGAAGTCTTGAACATGGGAAAATGGGAAATCGTTGAACATTAAAGAGTATTTCGGTTAACTCAGTCCGCCTAAGCAATATTGTGAATATAGCTCGTTTTGAAACATGATTTGAACATGCTCCGGGGTCGTGTCATCCAAATTGCGAACGTTGTTACGGGCTTACATAACATAATTTGGCCGGCAGTATACCTTCAACATGGTTATTATAGTCGTATGAACATTATATTAATTAATTAATTAAAAACTAGGCACATACTACCTCATTTTAAAGTCTTTCAATATTTCAAAAATAACATAGTTACATCAATAACTATAATAACGAATGGGTGTGCGTGTCTGTTGTGCGACCAATGCGTGCGTGTGTGCGTGTTTGCGGCTCGTGTCAATAGCGAACAACGGAATGTTACGTGGTTACGTGTGTGCACGATCAATATCAAGTTGTTTTATTTTGCAGTCGCCTAGTCGTCGGACATTTAATCTCAATTAAGAGTCTGACGGTCTACATCAACTATCTACATGCTATGTTTCAAAAACAAGTTTGACCCTGCCTGACAGATAACCTCAATTATATCCACCCAATCACGCACGAACACTAGATATGTGACATAACCTTTATTTTAATAAGGTATAACGCATTCTAGCTGGTGATGAACCATTTCTACTAAAAGAATTTGGCATTGATAATTAATTTTGTATGTTAACAAGTTGATAAGCCGCAGTCTCTACGACCAAGATGACCAAATGAGTATGGGAAAACAATTTAAAATGTTCACTGAAACACCAAGATGACAGTCTACCAGGCCTGTGTGCTGAGCACCCTCCTCTAGACAGCGAATCGTGGACCACCTACATGCGCCAGGAGCTAATGCGCCTCAACACCTTAATCCACATGCGGTGCCTCAATCGCATCTTCAGTATCACCTGGCAGGACCGGGTCCCTTACAGCGACATGCTGGACCGTGCTGGGATCCCCAGCATGTAGACCTACTCACTGCTGAACCAGAAACATCTCCGCTCGCTGAACATGGCATGGAGGATGGCGCTTGCCGAAAGTCATCTTCTATGGACAACTCGCCAGTGAGCGAAAACAGTGGGACGCGGCCCAGTCCTCAGATTCAAGGACGTCTGTAAATTAAGCGCGACCTGAAGGCCTACGACATCAGCTCTGAAGATTGTGAGGCAGAGGCCGAACATCACACTGCTACATGCCCTTACAAAAATACCACTCAAATACCATTGGATGGTGTTAGGATGTGTTATGGCCAAGGGTATTTGAATGATCTTCAATGGTATTTTGAATGGTCCTTGTAATTAACTCTTAAGGTGCCGTTAAGAATCCCTCTAGCTGATGTAATATTTCCAGCACTATCTTCCAGGAGCCCGACCTTATCCTCAACTGTCTGTTTGCTCCAAACATATGCATAACAAGTCTTGCTGTCATATATTTTATATTATAAGCTAATTTTGTGTAGCTTCTCTTTGCATTTCTAATTTCAGTTGTAGCTTGGTTAAGTGCTTCTTTATCAATGTGTTTCTTTCTGGATCGTTTCCCTTGTTTTTTCAACGAAACAAATTTATCGACGATGCACTCAATTTCAGTCTTTAAGATATTCCAGCATTCTAGCGGTTATTGTCTTATATTTCAGTGTGTTATTCCAGTCTATATTCCTTTGTGAAAACGTCTCCTGTACTGCTTTTTACTAATCTTTTATGATTTTATTTTGTTGATAAAATGTATCTTGTTTTGATCACTACTCCCCGTGCAATGGCTCACATATCTTGACATTGTCAACTAATTCATTCTGTGAGATGATAAAACAAAGTCTAACGTACGTGTGTGTTTGTTTGTGCGTGTATGTGTGGTGTGTGCATGGTGTGTGTGTGCAGCGCCAGCCAGACTATCAAGGGCATATTTACTAGTAGAAGGTACTCAAGGCAGCGAACTCAACGTTCAATTTAATAAACCCTGGTGGATAAAACAGATAACTTTTTCGAGTTGTGAGATTAATCACGAGATGTCACCACCATTGTCGAGGCATGTCTGAGGTGTATATTAGCGTTTAAGAAATAAATTGTAAGTTTGTCCTATATTGTTATTTATCAGTATTTATGCTGGGTTGGTATGATTAACGGCAGCGCAGTTGTCAGTGTTATCAAATAGCCAAATTAAACTGTTGCCATCAGTATGTTTATGTAAACGCCCTATTGTCGCCCAATGTCAATGTGACTGCCGTCACTGTCAAGACTGAGCGAGTCACATTGTGAATGTGCATGTTGTCGGTTATCTGGACAGATCTAAATTTCGCTGTTATAAGTACATGTACCATGCATGTTTTCCTAAATTTTCTCTTAACTTAATTAAAACAAATTAGTTGTGCTACTAACCGTAATCCTATTGAGTTAAGTTATTGCCCAAGGCTAAACGTAAGGTCTCGTGTCTATGACTATGTCTATGGGTGTATGGCTGTTTCTGGCTCAACCCAGACTCAGAGGAGCACCTACAAGGTGGATGCTGCTAGTAATAATTTAGCCATTTGTACAGTGTACTGTACTAAAGTCTGAAATGTTTACACTGAATAGTACCCAATCAGTCAACCAGAAAATGAAAACGAACATAATATTTATGGCACAATGAATTGGATATTGCTCTGGTTTTTACACTGTTTGTTGTAGTTTAATACAATTGCCAGCAAACAAAATTGATAGGCGACACAAAATAAACCCGTTTTGATAACATTTACGTAACTAACACATAAAATATTAATCTATTCTGGATCGCTTAATGAGGGAGTCATTTTCTTAAAAAAATTGTTAAGTGGGTTTTGGCTCATGTTGGAATGGCAGTTCACGTATGATGGAATTAATGCACCATACTGATTTGACCATGGGCCGACATTCACTGACCTTGGCATCGCAGTTTTTAATAACTGCTCTGCTATTATATCAAATTATAAATATAGCGAACTATGAAATCTAGGAATACACAATTATCATTCTGTCTAGTTTATCTCTACCTAATGATATTTTGACTTGTTCTTCTGTCCAGTCTATCACTCGTAACCCAGGGTTGATTTAGACAAATCCTTGTCTTAACAATCCCACAACAACTTGCACACAATTATGTAACATGAGTATGTAATTTTATTTCTGGTACAAAAACAAGATACGAATAGTATCAGAACAAAATATGACATAAGTTCACAAGGATGGCCTTGCTTTCTCTCACTTGCCGCCACTGTAACACTTGACAGACTTGACTTAATGCACATTTCTTCCACAGTTTTTACGTTTAAAACAGACATGCTGGAATATCTTGCTGATATCTGGTGCTTACTGGTATTTACTGGTATAGCAAGAAAATAATTATACATAACACTAGACAGCAATTAAATGACAAGTGTCCTAGAACTTGGGAAGCCCAGTGGAAATTCCTGACTCTGATCATATCTTGTTCAGCACTTCAGTCTGGCAGTCAATGGAATCACGTCAGAAATCTTCACTATTGACATCTGGAGGCACTGCAAACCACAAACGTAGAAATACTACACGGATTCAACGAAGCATCAGTATTAATCGACATAAAAACTCCAGTTCTCTTCAGAGTTAGCATGCTGCCAAATTTCATGACACTCAATGGCACAACTATTTTATAATTACTATATTATTTATTACTATCATCACACGTCTTTCTACAAGTGCACCTTCTACTGCTTGCTGTGATGCTGTCATCAGGGTTTGATGAGAGAGCACAGTCAATCTAGGGGACTACACCTTATCAGGTGATGTGGACGCTGCAGTCATTCATCAACATTATTATCATAACATGTTTCAGATTCTACTCTATCATTATCATAGGAACCTCACTATGTACTGAGCTAAAGTAACCTCAATGGCGAGGTTACAGCACTTGCGACATAATTTCCTAGCGACACACTCATTTCCTAAACTTTACTGTTACAAATAATGTTGGACTATTCTAAGGTGACCTTAATTGCGAGGTGGCTGTATTACGGACGTGACCTTAAAGTGAGGTTCGACAGTGTTATTTCGTACATCATAACTAACTGCAAGCAAGAGAAGTACACCATACAGCAGCCGTATGAAGTGACCAAAGACGTTCACTCACAGTGTGTCCATTAGAGGACGCGTCTGTTGGACTCGCGGGGCCGCGGAACACATTTGATGATATTGTCAACACGGACGATCATCTCAGCAGCCTCAGACGCACTCAGCAACACCTGTTGCTTCACCTTGAATGACTCAGTGATGCCTAACACGTCCATCTCTGCCGTCGTACCCTGCAACATGTCTGTCAACCAACACTTGTCAGCTCATGGGTCTAGAGTCTCAATCAATTGTCAGCTGTCTTCACTCAGTAACACTACAGTTATAGCACTGTATTCAGTCCTTAGTTCTGTGCTTTACAATTGTTTGTTCCTCATTTAAGTAGTGAAAGCAATTTTAAAAAGGTGTCTTCAGCACCGTCTTAAATGACACAGTAGTGTCACACTGTTTGACCGACTGTGGCAGATTGTTCCAAAGTGCAGGTGCCGCTTTGGAGAACGCATGGTCTCCAAAAGAGACATATGATTAGTACTGTTGACAGACCAACATAATTTGATCAGATGGAGCGCGTGTGCCAATGGTGATATTCAATGAGAAGCTCGGATATGTATTGCGGTGGAGTGCCTTGAAGGTGAGCAGAATTTTAAAAGTAATTCTTTCTTGGATTACAACTACAAGTCTGATGAACAACTACAAGTCTGATGAACGTCTTCAGAACTACAGATAAACATAACTTACATCACAACCAGTGAGCACACAAACACCAGGCAATGAACACAAACATTATATAGGAACTGTACACAATATTTATAGATGAGCAACCTACCAAGTATCAATTGTGCAGATTTATATTTTCAAGCAATTTATTTGATATTTCAGCTACTTTTATCAAACCACCACATTAAAATATCCACTGGATTACAATTGTAAGTCTGATGATAAACCTTGATGAACAGTGACAACTTATCGAGCCCCATGGTGCGTTTGCCCTTTGTATGCTCCAACAGTGACAACTTACTGAGCCCCATGGTACGTTTGCCCTTTGTAAGCTCCAACAGTGACAACTTATCGAGCCCCATGGTGCATTTGCCCTTTGTATACTTCAACAGTGACAACTTACTGAGCCCCGTGGTGTGTTTGCCCTTTGTATGCTCCAACAGAGACAACTTATCGAGCCCCATGGTGCATTTGCCCTTTGTATGCTCAAACAGTGACAACTTACTGAGCCCCATGGTGCGTTTGCCCTTTGTATGCTCCAACAGAGACAACTTATCGAGCCCCATGGTTCGTTTGCCCTTTGTATGCACCAACAGTGACAACTTACTGAACCCCATGGTGCGTTTGCTCTTCGTATGCCCCAACAGTGACAATTTACCATGCCCCATGGTGCGTTTGCCCTCTGTATGCCAACAGTGACAACTTACTGAGCCCATTGGTGCGTTTGCCCTCTAGAGGTATGCCAACAGTGACAACTTACTGAGCCCCATGGTGCGTTTGCCCTTCGTATGCCCCAACAGTGACAACTTACTAAGTCCCATGGTGCATTTGCCTTCGTATGCCCCAACAGTGACAACTTACCAAGCCCCATGGTGCGTTTGCCCTCTGTGTGTGCAGCCCTCAGCTGTGCCACGAGTTCAGCGCTGTCGTAGCCGGCGTTGTCCGCTAAGATCGTTGGCAACTGGCAACAAACAAAACTATGTTTAGACCCGGACATCAGTCATTTCAGGTTCTAATGGTAAAAATTATTATGTTGCTAAATTCTGACCATATCTTAACTGACCATATCTCATACATTATGTGTTTGTGTTACATAGTTTTTATGTTAATGCCGGTAGCGATTCTTAAATCTCCTGTAAATTCCCTACTTTAATAACCCTATCCAAGCATTACTAGATCCTTAGAACTGTGAAACCCTGCAACCCAAACGCAGTATTAGACCTTATACTAAACCGTTATCCAACCACAGATACATAACCAATATTAGACCGTTCTGTGAAAGCCAGCCATCCAAAGACATACACAGGCAGTACTTATTAGACCCTTCTGTCAGGCTCAAACTGTTATTCAAGCACATACACAAATATTATTAGACCCTTCTGTGAAACCCTGCCACCAAGACCCATACTGTGAGTACCTGTCTGAGAGACTTGGCGAATGACTCCATGGCTACAGCCTCCTTGCCTGGCGTCTTGGCAGCCAACTCCGACACAGCATTGGCCATGAGCATCTCAGACGCACCTACAGAGGAATAACAACAGTGCTGATACTGTGAGACTGCAACTGTCCACCTTGTTCCCTTTTGTACAGGGGTCAGGTACAGCACTTTACCTTTCAGCTATTTCAAGTTGATTCTCTCCATCATGACTCCCTCTACATTTCTCCAAGCATTTGCTCCTGCTTGTATTCAGCGTCACACCTCCACATCTGAACGCCCATCTGCCGTAATCAATCCTCCAAGGTACACACAGCCGTCCACATGCTTGATTTCCTTTCCATCCAACCTGATGTCCAATTCCTCTCTCTGTTGTCCAACCCACGTCACTTCTGTCTTCTCCAAGCTCATTCTCAGTCCGTGTTTCTTGAACACCCTGTTCCATTCCTCCAACATGTCTTGTAGCTCTTGTTTGCTTTCTGTTACTATGGCCAGATCATCTGCATACACAATCTTTCTGAGAACATCCCTCATGCTGATCTTCCTGCTGATTAGTTCCATTCACCATGAAAAATAGTAATGGGCTTAGGGCACTTCCTTGTCTCAATCCAATGTTGACTGGAAACTCTTCCGACATCCCAGATCCAGCCACATCTCTTCCTGTTGTTCTTTCATACATTGCTCCCACCATCCTGGCTTCAGCTTCTGGCACTCCCATCCATCTCACTGCTTCCATCACCATCTCTTTTGGGAATGTGTCATATGCCTTCTCCAGGCCCACAAATCCCACTGCCATTCTCCCTTGCATCTCCAACCTCTTCTAAAGGCATTTGCTGAAATTGTTAAAATAATCAACTTTGGTTGTTACATCTGGGGTGGGCCAACATTGAGCCTTCATCCCACTCAATGTTTTGACGACATCAACACAGAAACTTGTGACTTCATCCCACTCAATGTGTCGACGACATAAAAACAGAAACTTGTGACTTCATCCCACTCGATGTTTCAAGGACATCAACACAGAAACTTTTGACAACATCCGACTCAATGTGTCGAGGACATCAACACAGAAACTTGTGACTTCATCCGACTCAATGTTTCGACGACATCAACACAGAAACTTGTGACTTCATCCGACTCAACGTGTCGACGACATAAACACAGAAACTTGTGACTTCATCCGACTCAATGTGTCAACGACATCAACACAGAAACTTGTGACTTCATCCGACTCAATGTGTCAATGACATCAACACAGAAACTTGTTACTTCATCCGACTCAATGTGTCAATGACATCAACACAGAAACTTGTGACTTCATCCCACTCGATGTTTCGAGGACATCAACACAGAAACTTGTGACTTCATCCGACTCAATGTGCCAATGACATCAACACAGAAACTTGTGACTTCATCCGACTCAATGTGCCAATGACATCAACACAGAAACTTGTGACTTCATCCGACTCAATGTTTCGACGACATCAACACAGAAACTTGTGACTTCATCCGACTCAATGTGTCGACGACATCAACACAGAAACTTGTGACTTCATCCGACTCAATGTGTCGACGACATCAACACAGAAACTTGTGACTTCATCCGACTCAATGTGTCGACGACATCAACACAGAAACTTGTTACTTCATCCGACTCAATGTGTCGATGACATCAACACAGAAACTTGTGACTTCATCCGACTCAATGTGTCGACGACATCAACACAGAAACTTGTGACTTCATCCGACTCAATGTGTCGACGACATCAACACAGAAACTTGTGACTTCATCCGACTCAATGTGTCGATGACATCAACACAGAAACTTGTGACTTCATCCGACTCAATGTGTCAATGACATCAACACAGAAACTTGTGACTTCATCCGACTCAATGTGTCGACGACATCAACACAGAAACTTGTGACTTAATCCGACTCAATGTGTCGACGACATCAACACAGAAACTTGTGACTTAATCCGACTCAATGTGTCAATGACATCAACACAGAAACTTGTGACTTCATCCGACTCAATGTGTCGATGACATCAACACAGAAACTTGTGACTTCATCCGACTCAATGTGTCAATGACATCAACACAGAAACTTGTGACTTCATCCGACTCAATGTGTCGATGACATCAACACAGAAACTTGTCAATAATCGTATTGTGTATTCACATGAAGATTCCTATTTTGGAAAATCTTTTGAATTGAGTGCTGGGAAAGCATTAAATAAGTTCACATTTTGTCTGGTGACTTACCGATACTACACACAACAACACAAATGAGCCTGGATGGCATAGTGGATGGCATAGTGGATGCTATGCAGCTTTGTTTTTCGAAATATAGTTTTAATGAGACACATGATAAAATCAAATTGAAGAGTCATCTTTAAGAAGAAACTGTTGCACAAAACAAGGTGAGTGACCAGTCAGTCTAAGTGAGAGAAATGCCACTGACCACCACCAAAGACGATCCTCGTCTCCTTGACCGTCTGAGAGAGGACACAGAGAGCGTCGTGGATGGATCGCTCGGCTTCATCGAGGATTTGCTGCGTGGCCCCCCGCAGGACAACAGTGCACGCCTCACCCAACTCAACCCCTGTCAGACAAGTCACATCAAAATTATGTTTATTTGCAAAAACATGCAGCCTCCAGAAGGTATAACTTAGTCCAAGCAGTTCGTGACTAGGTGACCGTATACAAGGCTAGGACAGAAATGAAATAACCAACTACTATATCAGACAGTGTTACACACACGCACGCATGCAAGAGACAGGTTCACAAAGTTCATACCAAATGTCTGATGAAGAGTACATAACTTCTGAACAATTCTTTCCATATGATTATTGCAAGTCATGTAAAACATTAAAAATTAATACCAACCAAAATGTTGAGGAAAACTGCATTACAGATTCTTCCTGGGGTTGAGGATGAACTGTTGAAAGTCTTGCATATGCAAAGCGTTTAAATAGAATAGTATAAAATGATCTAACGATAATTCACAAAGCTGGTCATTTCTAATTGATTTCATATAGATTATTACAATGTCAGCATTTACTGAACTACACTGCAGAACCCATGCAGTATATTAAATTGTCATACCTGAGAATTTGAGGAGCCTATCT
Source organism: Paraescarpia echinospica (assembly GCA_020002185.1). NCBI lineage: Eukaryota > Metazoa > Annelida > Polychaeta > Sabellida > Siboglinidae > Paraescarpia > Paraescarpia echinospica. Next base: position 100,476 of record CM034542.1, on the reverse strand, counting down.
TCACCAATCATAATCTCCTCAATGAGATCACAATGACCAAGTTTTACACATTCTGGGTTGTCAAAGGTTGACGTGATCTCAGCACCTGACCAGGGAAACAAACAACATTGTATTGAGCATAACAAACAACTGGTCTTACAGCCAAATAGAACCTGATAGAACCCACCTGTGACTAGAGCCTGATAGAACCCACCTGTGACTAGAGCCTGATAGAACCCACCTGTGACTAGAGCCTGTTGGAACCCACCTGTGACTAGAGCCTATTAGAACCCACCTGTGACTAGAGCCTGATAGAACCCACCTGTAACTAGAGCCTGTTGGAACCCACCTGTGACTAGAGCCTGTTAGAACCCACCTGTGACTAGAGCCTATTAGAACCCACCTGTGACTAGAGCCTGATAGAACCCACCTGTAACTAGAGCCTGTTGGAACCCACCTGTGACTAGAGCCTGTTGGAACCCACCTGTGACTAGAGCCTATTAGAACCCACCTGTGACTAGAGCCTGATAGAACCCACCTGTAACTAGAGCCTGTTGGAACCCACCTGTGACTAGAGCCTGTTAGAACCCACCTGTGACTAGAGCCTATTAGAACCCACCTGTGACTAGAGCCTGATAGAACCCACCTGTAACTAGAGCCTGTTGGAACCCACCTGTGACTAGAGCCTGTTGGAAAACACCTGTGGCTAGAGCCTGTTAGAAAACACCTGTGGCTAGAGCCTGTTCGAATCCACCTGTGACTAGAGCCTATTAGACCCACCTGTGACTAGTGCCTGTTAGAACCCACCTGTGACTAGAGCCTGATAGAAACCAACTGTGACTAGAGTCTGTTAGAACTCACCTGTGACTAGAAACAAGAAAGTTTTATTTAGACCCCAATTACAATATGTGTATAATATCAAATTAACGTAACATGAACAGGCATATATATACAAATGCAGTGTAATTTCAAATTAGATAGGGTCTGTGACTCCTATTAAGACAATAACAGTCGCTCTCATAGGAGCCACAATAATAATTTGTTTCAACTCAATTTTATCGAAGGAAGTGCAAATGTAAATGTAAATGTGCAGGAAAAGAAACCGATATAACTTGATTACATATATGCATGTATTGGAGTATTAAAGGTATGTTAAAATAAACAAATACTAGTTGTCAATAGTACACTTCAATATACTTGATATGTATGTGTATATGCACAAATACAATATCCATATGCTGATTTATATATATACAATTAATATTGTACACGTATCTACATATTTTTCTAATAAATTGTTTTTTGCATAATTACCAAAACTTCTGAAGCTACGTGTTCCAATCTTCTCTGTGACTAACTTTGAGGTATTGTTAATGACGTGGCAAACTGTATCTAAGAATTTTTTTTGGCAAATTCATGTTTTGTTCTGAATGGGTGTAACTGTTTTTTTCCTTGTGTTGTAATTGTGTACGTAAGCATTTGTAATTATTTTCCAATTTAATAGGTAAGCAGGGAGGTCATGATGTACATATTTATAATAAAACTTAAGTTCATGTAATTTTAACATCAATTTTTAAGATATTCAATTTTTTGAAAAGTGGCTCAGAGTGTGAATTATATTTACTTATAGATAAAATTCTCATAGCTTTCTTTTGTATTTTCAACATTCGACTACCTTGGTATCCCCACACCATAATACAATAGTTGATATGTGATAAAAATAACGTATTATATAAGATCATTTTAATTTTTAGGGGAAAGACATATTTTAGTCTGTTTAAGATGCCGACTGTTTTGGAACACGTTTGATACTTTTTCAATGTTTATTCCAATTTGTACCTAAAGTCCTAAAAAATTAAATTCATCTACTCTTTCAATGTTTGTACCATTTATATTGAGCGTAAAGTTATCAACAGCTTTATTTTGCATGTGAAAAATCATATCTGTGGATTTGTTTCTGTTTAATGATAATTTATTAATATTTAACCATTCAATTATTTTAACATAATTTATTGCCGATTCAATATTTCTATTTGGGGAGTTACCTTGAAAATAATTGGTGGTGCTAAATAAGGTGGTATCGTCGGCATACATAATAAAGTTAAACATTTCGCTAGCTTTAGGAAAATCATTAATGTATATTATGAATAATAGGGGACCAAGAATAGATCCTTGTGATACACCAATTGTGATAGGTAGGATATCAGAACTTTCGTTTTGAAATTCGGTGTATTGTCTTCTATTGCTTAAGTAGCTATTAAACAGATTCAGGGTAGGACCCTGTAATCCATAGTATCTTAGTTTAGTTAATAGTATTGAGTGATCAATTGTATCGAAGGCCTTAGAGAGGTCAAGAAAAATACTGAAAGGAACATAATTTTCATCAATTATTGTAATTATTCTATATATTAGTTCAAGTGATGCATACTCGGTAGTGTTTTTTTCTAAAACCATATTGATTTTTAACAAATAGATCAGAATCATTAAAGTATGCTGTTAGTTGACTAGATAGTATTTTCTCTCACTTTTGAAATTGTTGGAAGAAGAGATATGGGTCTATAATTTTTAAAAACAGATGGGTCATCTTTTTTAAAAATAGGTATTACTTTAGTGAGTTTAAGTGTATCGGGAAATATACCAGTATTTATTACTTGATTTATTACCAGGGTTAATGGTTTGATGATGGTGTTCAATTATTTTCAAAAGTTTACAGAAACTACTGTTTTTATTGGGAAGGCTTTCAATGGTTTTCTTGACTATTTCTTCATCAACATTTAATAGACTGAAAATGGAATGGACATTGTCATTTAAGTAGTAATTAACTACGTCATGTATTGCGACTCTATGTTGCTGCACCATAACAAGCTCTTATATATTTGGCAGTTTTACCAGTTTTTAATTTCGACACGGCACTGCACTTTTTACAGTTGTTTTATGAAGGTATCAGATCGACGATGGACTGTGCTGTTTTGGGAAGTGTTTAGTGACTTTTTAGTATTTTAGTAATTTATACCTGTACAGTGAACTGCACAGTGAAATGCACCTGTACCACAACATTGTTGCTGATCGACTAGACATGATGACAACAACAGAAACACTGCACGGCCATTCTTCACAGCACGTTCGCGTACAATCGAACAGACCTACTACGGATTGGACGCGCGATTGTGACCAGATTTCACCTTACACTACTAGACGCTTGTGCGGCACCACTTGGACCACTTGGACTCTTGAACAATCGGCGGACTCGCAGGGGCTGTAGGGCAGGAAGATCGAAGCAAAGACCAATTACTGCGCTAATCAACCATCGCCCCCCTCCATCGTTTACCGCGAGACGTAACATCGGCATGCAGAATCTGATTCGACTTACGTTTGTCAGCCCAACTACGGCTACGATTGGGCTGTTGAATGTAAGGTCTCTTTGTAACAAGACAGACTTTGTCACAGACTACATATGTGAAAACGACATTCTGTGCCTAACATATACGTGGTTGTGCAATAATGATGAGACTTTCACTTATGCGATGGTCCCTCACGGTTACAATTTTGAACATCTCCCGCGGAGCGATCGACGGGGTGGGGGAGTTGGGGTCTTTTTTAAGACCTCCTTCCACCTATCTCTGTCCAGACCATGGCCCGCGGAATCTTTCGAATGTCTTGAAGTGGTGTTACGTGGGTCGAAAGTTGCGGCAACGGCACGCATCTTTGTGATTTACCGACCACCATCGTCTAGTCGCAAGTCGAAGTCCTTTCGCCAATTCCTCGTAGAATTCGGCGAATTTCTTGAATGCCTTCACTTCGAAACACCAGATTCGTTATACTCGGTGATTTCAATGTTCGCTATGGAAACGATGACGACAAAGATGCACGTGACTTAACTGCATTGCTGAACGATGTAAACCTAAAACAACATGTGACATCTGGCTCTACTGTGACAGACGTGTCGGTGGAGTCCTTGTTCACAGACCACCACATCATCATGTGTAAGTTGGTTTCATCTAAGCCACGACCAGTGCGTAAGGAAGTGATTTATCGTATATACACTGCAATCAACATGCAGCAGTTTTCGTGCGACTTACGCGCTTCGCCATTGATTAATAACCCCGCTGACAACATTGAGTCTGTTTGAACAGTATAATGATGAACTTCGAACAGTAATTAACAGACATGCACCAGTCATCCAACGATTGATAAATGTGCGTCCAAGACAACCATGGCAGACTGACAACTTGCAGCTGATGAGATGACAAGTGCGATGAGCAGAGCGCAAGTGGCGTCACATGCGGCTAGCTGTCCATCGTGAAATGTACACCGAGTTGCGTGACGCATTTAAGCAGAGCATCGCCACAACCAAATCTGCTTATTACTGTGCTGAAATCGAAGTTACATCTCACGATACCAAAGCAATGTATCGCATCACGAACAATTTGATGGGACGTACTCGTACGCCTGTGCTCCCTGAATGTGACGACGACCCGGATGCGCTAGCTGAGTGATTGGTCTGTTATTTCACAGATAAGATCACTGATATCAGTACACGGCTGGTGACTGCACGCTCGCAATGCCAACTGCCCGCATTCCTACACGATATCGAATGCCGTATTGAAGAACCATTGTACGACTTTCAACTTGCTACAGTCACCGACATTTGCGGTCTGGTTGAGAGGACATCCAGCAAATCTTCTTCCAGCATTGACGTCATTTCTGGAAGCATGCTTAAATCTAATATTGACATTCTTGGACCAGTGTTAACCAGCATTGTTAACATGTCCATAGTGTCGGCATCACTACCTATGAAACATGCCGTAGTAACACCGCTGTTAAAGACGAATGGTCTTGATCCAGAACTGTTATCGAACTATCGTCCAATATCAAATCTGTCTTTTGTATCGAAGCTCGCCGAGAGATGCATTGCAATCCAAATACGACAGCACATGGATGCGAACGGCATCTTCGATATTTTTCAAAGTGCGTACCGTCCAATGCACAGCTGTGAAACAGCCCTAGTACGCATACAGGACGACATATTGCTTTCTCTGGATAACAAGAAGAGCGTGATACTGGTGCTACTAGATCTCAGTGCCGCTTTTGATACTGTCGACCACCATCTGCTGTTCAATTAACTGCACAGAATTGGCTGGTTGAAGTCGTATCTGTCACAGCGAACACAGGCAGTTAAAGTTGGCAACATCATTTCAAGAAGTGTCGATCTAACATGTGGTGTGCCTCAGGGTAGCGTGCTCGGACCTCTTCTGTTCACAATCTACTGCCTTGGACTCAACCATGTTTTTGAACATCATCAACTACGCTATCATATGTATGCTGATGATACGCAATTATATATGGACTTTCCCCGTGACCAGCCACTTACAATGGTCACCGATCGAATATCTCGTACCACCGATGTGAAAGCGTGGATGTCTTTCCATAATCTCCTGCTTAACGAGAACAAAACTGAGGTGATCGTCATATCTGCAGTGAACAATCGGAAACTTGTTCACCCGCCTGTTGACCAAGTCATTGATGTATGTGGCTGTGCTGTTTCGCCGAAGCCGGTTATCCGCGACATCGGCGTTCTACTCGACAATACTATGTCGATGACGAATCAAGTGCGTCGTGTTTGCCAGGTGGCATATTGTCACCTCCGAAAATTGGCGTTAATTCGGAAATGTCTTACCACTAATGCCTGCAGAACCATTGTGAACATCTTAGTCATGTCACGTATTGATTACGGCAACGCAGTGTTTTATGGTCTGCCGGAGACGCACTTGCGAAAGCTGCAGATGGTACAGAATTCCGCAGCACGTCTCATTACCGGGACAAGGAGGCGAGAACACATAACACCTGTTCTGTACCGTCTGCACTGGTTGCCTATACACCAGCGGATTGAATTCAAGCTGTCACTGCTGGTATATCGTGCAGTGCACCATCTTGGCCCTGCGTACATTTCATCGCTCGTGACATCCTACACGCCGACCAGATCACTCTGATCGGCCGAACAAGGTCTGCTGACTGTTCCGAGATATCACCTTGAACATTATGGCCATCGTTCCTTCTCGGTGGCTGGCCCGATCCTGTGGAATGCCCTGCCTCATGCAGTCAGGCATGCAAACTGCGTTGCCACTTTCAAATCACTATTAAAGACACACTTATTTCGACAGGCCTTCAAAGAACTTTGCAGTCCGCATCAGTGACATTTGTGCAATATTGACATTCGGTTATGTTCTTAGGTTGCAGTTATTTATTTATTATTATTTGATTAATTAGCATATTATATGTATTTATTTTATTTAATCACATTATTTATTTTAGGTATTTGAACTGCTAATTCATTTCATTTATGTATAATATATACACTTGTAAATATATATTTTTATTCAGGTTTATCTAACTGACATTTTATGTAATTTTTATATGCTACTTTTAAATCATATTTGTTTACCTTTCTATTTAATATGTTTTAGGTCATTTAATGTATTTTATTTATACTCTACGATTGTCAGCGCCTTTGAGCAGATTTGTCATCCGGACACATGGCGCTCTATAAATGCTTTATAATAATAATTATAATCCTTATTACCATTGTAATGAATGTCTTGTGCTGTTGACTGACCTATACTTGTAAAAAAGTTGTTAAATTGGTTTGCAATAAAAGTTTTATCTGTTATAGTTATGCCGTTACTTTTAAACAAAACAGTGTTGTTTGAATTGTTTTTGGAGATTCATTTATGGTTTTCCATGTATTTCTGATGTCATCTTTATATTGGTTAAAGCGTGACTCAAAGTACATTTGTTTGGCAGTACGAATATTTTTCTTTAATATTGAGTTATGTTTTTAGGTTAGTTAGAAAGACTTCGTACATAGGTAAATTTGGATTAGACATTTTTAATTTCTTATAAAGCGAGTCTCGATATTTGATTGATTTTAGAAGACCGTGTGTGATCCAGGTTGAATGCTTGTTTGTATTTATTATATTTCATGATTTTAACATGCATATGCTTATTCTTAGCATGCATAATTTCTTCGTGTATTACGTTATAATTTAAATTGGGGTCAGCCGTAGGAGATTTGTTTAGTTTGTTATACACTGCATCTGAATTTATCTCAAGTTTAACATTATGCATAGCTGCCTTTTGTAGATTTACTCGAACAAATTTTGGAGGAGGTTTGGATTTTACGTTGATATTCATGATTAGAGCTTGTTAGAACCCACCTGTAACTAGAGCTAGTCGTTCAACTCCCTCAAAGTCTGCATGTTCAATCGCCATCACGCCAGCATCTGTGAACAGCTGCTCAGGGTAGTTGTAGATGAGTTGTCTACAAAGACAGATGTCTCCAAGTCAGAGAAACCATTCCAGATAAAGCCTTTCAGTCAACTGTACAACTAAATGAATTAGGCCTGTAAAGATTTTGTGTTGCTCAAACTTTCAACAGATGAACACTTGTTAAGGACTGAAGTTTCTAGTGTATTTCTGGAGAACACAAGTGTTTAGTGCAAATGCTTTATTCATTATTTTTGGTTACCTGTTGATGAAGACATTGATGTCGTGCTTTACAATCTTCTCCACTTTGTTCTTCATCTTCTCCTTCTCAGCCAGTTCTAGTTCTGCGACCTTTGACACAGCATCAACGCGAACACGCGACCCAAACACCTGCCACACACGAAGCAGCAGCCATTATAGACTCTGGTGCTCAGAAATGTACAGATACAAAATTACCAATACAAAGCTTAGCACAGAAGCATGCAGGTGTTTGGTTTACACATTGGTGGCGACTAAATAAAACCTATTGTTACAACGTGACACGACAGAATAACTACAATATCCTTTGCTTAATAACTCAACCACATCTGAGAGATTACACACCTTCACAGCCTGCCTACACTAGCTAGTAGGACCTACCTACTACAGGCAAGACCTACATGATATATAGAGAAGTCCAGTAAACATAATACTGGCGTTGCAATCTAATTTGACAGCAAGAAATGTAATTCTTTATTAAAAACAAAATTAAAAATATCTCCTCGTCATTGCATAGAGAAGATAGCAAGGAACACATCAGTCAAAATTTCATTAATGTAACATAATTACTTCTAAAGATAATGTTTCCAAATTTAAAAAACACAAGTTTTAGCAAACGGGTTTAAACGGCTGTCAAAGATTCAATACTGGGATTTATCACATGACAGAAGCATACTTTATCCATGAACATAAGTTACTTAGCGGTATGTAAATGTTATAAAAGAGACTTTTATTAATAGTAAACATAAAATGCTATCAGAATACAGAAGAATCACACTGAGTATTTTTGTCAAAAAATGTCATTTTACCTGCAGTGTCTCTCCTTAAGCACCTACCTTGATCTTGTCTGTGTCCATAGGTGTGTTTGCAACAAGGATTCGTGCTTTCTCAATCCTCTTTGGCTGGTTCACACCAATCTTCTTGTCCAGCAGAAAACCTGTCAAGATGCCATTGTGTCAGCACTCACATCAGATTGTCATGTCAACGGTTATTCAAACATTATAAGTATACGTGGCTTTGATTAACAAAACTTCATCATTAAATATATGATAAATGGCTTTAAAAAAATGGTTATAATGCATAAAAAGCTAGCCACTGTAAAGTAGGCTTTACATAGACAATGTTGACGTCATTGAGAAATGTCAAGGCAAGCGATATCGGTCGCGTGTATACATGATGCAATATAGTTGCTTGAGACGGGAAGTGTCACATGACCACAAGGAGTCACACGCCATTACGCATCAACGCAGCCATTATATCTAGGGAAGGCTATTATATGTCACCTGTGTTAGACAGATTACATGCGACGATCGCATGGAAATAGAACCAGTTCTATCGCATCGGGGCGATGGAGGGAAGGCATTGCAAGCGATACAACCGCACCTATGTAGTATTTACATGCATGCATTTGATAAGAACTTATAAAAATGTGTCACCTTCATCAAGGTAAGAATCATCCAGGGCACCTCCCAACTTCTTGATGATCTGAATCGCGTCCAAGTTGCCACTTCCCTGCAAGGTTCAACGACAACGTACAACACCATTTCAGTACGACAGGCCGGTTTTCCGGCCGCACTGTCTGTGACGCTTCGGTACGACAGGCCGGTTTTCCGGCACTGACGATGTCTGCTATTCAAATCATTTTTATTGATAATAATCCACTACATGGAGCCACTTGTTGTGTACGGTTATCAAGGTGAATAAATTAGCTATTCAGCAGTGGACATCGTTTATTATCGCTCAATAACAGTTTACGGAGATTTTAACGGTTTTTAATTATGGATTATCAAAATCTGCAGTGGCCACAATGGCGGACAGCATCACTTCAACTAGCAATTTACCACCGTATGTTTTGGACAGATTATTTGATAGTTTTAGCAAAGAATCTTTGTCGGATGTTGACGAACGACATAATAATGATGTCGGCGAACTTAGTATACAACTGAATTCAGCAACTGCAAAATGTTGAAATCTTGTTACCATGACGACGGAATGTAAAATGATATGGCTCATTTTATTCGCTCATTATCATACTTTCCAAAAATATATAACATTCCTATTCATAAAATGCATTTTTGTTGCTCAAATCTTGACTTGAAGTGAGGTAGTCCATTGTCTTGCATATTCACTGGGAATACAGTGTTCACAGCTGGTCAGGGCTGTAGTACTGAAATGGTTAATGCATAAACCACAACAGGCAATCACTGCAGCGCTGTACCGAAAGTTATAAATTTGAAGTCTGTTACTGGCGTTAAATCCATACATGAAAATATATTCAAAACCACTGGCACCTGACAGCCATTAGAATGACATAAGCTGCACAGAAAAAAACACTGCTGCCACAAACTTTACCAAGAGTTTAGAGTCGAGACACAGACCTACTTTGAGTGTGTAACACTAGCCCACCCACCTTGAGTCTGAGTACGGCGTCGACAGTGAGGCTGGCGAAGTGTTCGATGTGGTGAGTGAGGATCTTGGAGCTGAGGGTGGTGCGTGCAATGTTCAACAAGTCGACACGGAACCTCTCAGGGTCGTCTCTGAGACAACGCAACAGGCACTCAATCAGGAACGCCTTAATGGTCTATATCAAGTCAACACGGAACCTCTCAGGGTCGTCTCTGAGACGACGCAACAGGCACTCAATCAGGAATGCCTTAATGGTCTATATCAAGTCAACATGGAACCTCTCAGGGTCGTCTCTGAGACAACACAACAGGCACTCAATCAGGGTCAGATTAATGGTCTATATCAAGTCCACACGGAACCTCTCAGGGTCGTCTCTGAGACAACGCAACGGGCACTCAATCAGGGTCAGATTAATGGTCTATATCAAGTCCACACGGAACCTCTCAGGGTCGTCTCTGAGACAACGCAACAGGCACTCAATCAGGGTCAGATTAATGGTCTATATCAAGTCCACACGGAACCTCTCAGGGTCGTCTCTGAGACAACGCAACAGGCACTCAATCAGGGTCAGATTAATGGTCTATATCAAGTCCACACGGAACATCTCAGGGTCGTCTCTGAGACAACGCAACGGGCACTCAATCAGGGTCAGATTAATGGTCTATATCAAGTCAACACCTTGTTATACCACGCCACAATACTTAAATAGTAACCAGCTTTCCTACTGTTCTCCCGACCACTGGTCAAAGATTCGACTGACCTTTGGTCAAGGGATGATTAGACTGACCCATGGTCAAGAGATGATTAGACTGACCTGTGGTCAAGGGACTACTGGACTGACCAGTGGTGAAGGGATGAATACACTGACCAGTGGTGAAGGGATGATTAGACTCACCCGTGGTCAAGGGATGATTAGACTCACCAGTAGCCAAGGGATTATAACACTAACCCATGGTCAAGGAATAAATTACTAGACTGACCAATGCTCAAGGGATGACTACTTACCCGTGGTCAAGTGAAGACTTCTCCAGGGCTTGTCTGGCCTCTGTGACGGCCTTGCGCCAGCCGGTGACGACGGTCTGTGGGTGGATCTTCTGAGAGACGAGTTGTTCCGCCTCCTGAATATACAAGGTAGAGTTAGCCATGGTCAATCCTCTACACCAGGGTCACACAGACATTGTTGGAGATACAAGGTAGAGTTAGCCATGGTCAATCCTCCACACCAGGGTCACACAGACATTGTTGGAGATACAAGGTAGAGTTAGCCATGGTCAATCCTCCACACCAGGGTCACACAGACATTGTTGGAGATACAAGGTAGAGTTAGCCATGGTCAATCCTCCACACCAGGGTCACACAGACATTGTTCGAGATACAAGGTAGAGTTAGCCATGGTCAATCCTCCACACCAGGGTCACACAGACATTGTTGGAGATACAAGGTAGAGTTAGCCATGGTCAATCCTCCACACCAGGGTCACACAGACATTGTTGGAGATATAAGGTAGAGTTAGCCATGGTCAATCCTCCACACCAGGGTCACACAGACATTGTTGGAGATACAAGGTAGAGTTAGCCATGGTCAATCCTCCACACCAGGGTCACACAGACATTGTTGGAGATACAAGGTAGAGTTAGCCATGGTCAATCCTCCACACCAGGGTCACACAGACATTGTTGGAGATACAAGGTAGAGTTAGCCATGGTCAATCCTCCACACCAGGGTCACACAGACATTGTTGGAGATACACAACTGTCCTGCAGACTTTGTTAAGGAACCCACCAGTAGTGACTCAGATCAAGTGAGTTTGTCTATTATTACAGGGTTATGATAGGACTACACCATCAACTGTCTGCCCATCTTCAAGACTGGCCGATGACTGGCAAAGACAGGTAATTACACCTGATAAGATGGGTGGAATTGGGAGGGAGCCAGCTGGCCACGAGATTAACTACTAGTTCCATGTCTACAGGCTCATATTAATGACTACTGTAATCACTGCATGTTTTGGGACACGGTATGTTTTGGAACAACCTAAAAATCTAGAAAAATTATTATTTTTCTGCACTGTAGGTTTTGGGACACCTTTGTAATTATAATTATTGTTTGTCCCTATGTATTGGGACACCTTTGTAATTACAATTATTGTTTGTCCATATATATTGAGACACCAATTATTTGTATTTCTGACGGGCGAGTATGCACTTTTTTCCTTATACCGACACATAAATAAAAGAACAATTTATTAATAAAACATATTACAACGGCTGCTCTGACATAAACAACACAAACTTGGGTGATGTAAATAATATAGCACCAGCAATTCTGTCCTTCTCTGTGACATTATCTCAGATGCCAGCTACAAAACGGAAAACAAAAATCAACAAATTTCACCATGGTACCAGAAAATAACTGGCTAAACGTGACTACCCGGACAGGAGCTGGTTCAGTGCAGTTGTGTCAGCTGTGTTGACTTCAAACACCACCAACAACAATAATAGCAGCAAAATCAATAGACAATGGAATACCACTACAGCAAACAAACCTTGAGACGGTCTCAGTGTTTACCTTGGGCAATTATTGACCGTTCTTAAGGTAAGAACTTAAGATAAGAACTAAACCATCAACACCTGAAACCACGAGCAAGCGTCTGAACAAAGCAGACAGTTGATGTTTGCTAGTGTGGGACAGTTGCAAAGAACAGCTGATGATTCAAAGCTGTTTGTACGCGGCTGACGGCCATGACACGGATATGTGGGATGATGCTGCCATGCCATTCCAGGCAGCGTTCTTTGATAGCGACAACAAAAGTGACTTTGGATGATTTTAATTATGAAATGAATGATGACATCATATTTGAAGATGTTTGTCCGGTGCGCACGGCACGGATACATGGAATGTCACCACCGGGACGGCATGGTGTTCTTCAACGGTGATGGTGACCATGAAAGTGACTTCGATGGATGTTAATGTTTTCATGTTTTGATCTTTGTTTCTGAACACTTTATGGACCCTGCCTCAGAGTCACAGGTTTTTATGTGTTATGTAATGATTTGTTTTGCACCAGTGGCAACTGTAATACAATGTTTTATTGATACATCCGATGTTATTTTTTCGGTAAGTTTTTCACTTATTATAATCGTTACTACTGACAACCCAGTGAGCCAACCTTCAGTTTTTTTTATATACAAAATTACTGAATTTAAAGCCACACCCCAACTTTGCCGTCATCATCGTAAATTAGGCAAAACATTACTGTAACTGAAGCCACGGTGACAAATACAGGATTTATGGTACATGGCGTTTTGCTGCATTTCTGCAAGTTTGTCTTCTAAAGTCCTATATTTTGATAACAAATGAGTTTCTGCATGTGGTCAAGATGGGGGTGGGTGGTAATGAAGGTATGAGCAGTACTGCGATTAAATACAGTACAATCTGTCACTCAATAGTCTTCGACCAAGTGTGAGAAACTGGTACCAGACTGGCCAAACATTTCATATGGCTCAGTAACATTTGCTTCACGGGACAGGGCCATTCAGCCACTCAAAAATAGGTATTACCAGGGTAATAGATGAGGTAACCATGGTGAAGTTACAAAGCCAGGGTAACACCAGGGTAATAAAATGGGGGCGACATGGTGCCAGGATTCATCCGCGTCCATAAGTTTTGGGACAGTGAATCTGATAATTATTTTTGTATACTGTATGTTTTGGGACAGCTGAAAATTTATTATTTTTAAGTGTCCCAAATCATACGGTAATTACGGTATTATTGACACAATTGGTTGCGAAACAAAGGAAATAAAATGGTTCAGTATTAATTAAATAAATTGCTTAAATGACACTGTTCGTCAATGAAAAAATTTAATTGGCCAGTAATGGCTGTCATTGACGTAAATGTCTTCCTCGGAAGCTGTTTGCGTGTTAAAAGACACACCTTTGTCTAATTTGTCACCGACAAAAATTATTTCTGGCTAAGGGCCTGTAATACAGAGTTATGATGGGAATCCATCAGTAGTGACGTGGCTCACATCAGTTAGTCTCCATTATTAGAGTTATGACGGGAAGTCAGAACTGATCACCTTGAGCAGTTCGGATGCAAGGACAGCCACAGAGGTCGTTCCATCTCCAACTTCATCGTCCTGCACCTTCGACATCTCTGTACAACACACCAGGGGGCACTTTACAGCAACCACAACATCGCAAATAGAACGGAATCTCCTCAAAGATACTATATTAATAACCATTATGTGAGCACATCTTAGTTACAACAAAGCATTTGGCTATTTGTAATGTCAAAAAAATAAAATTCCATTAAGCCAGATAATTACCACCGGAAACAATGAATGAATCTAGAGTTAGGATGGGGGGAAGATAACTCCGCTACATCAGGGTAACTCCTGCAGTCACAAGTGGTGCCAGACGAGATATCTGGCAACTCTGAAGAGTCATGTCCTTTAAATAGTATGACATAAAGGTGTTTGATGACTTCCAAGTTCCTGCAGCTAGAACCCTGCTGTGTGGAAGCTTGTTTAAAGAAGGCCAAGGAGGTCGTCAAAGGTACAACCGAGTGCACTTTAGGAGTAGATTGCAATCTGGCAGAGACTTGTTCAGACTTAAGTGTTTAGTTGGGAAATGTTGTTTTGGGAATTTTGCAACACGTTGTCGGGTTAAAATCTCCAGTTCACTTGCAACTGCATTGTCGCCCACTTGCTTTGTTGCACCGGTCGCTTGAAAAATGTGACCATAAGCTGTAAGAATGTAATCTTACAAATGACAAAAAAAACATTTTAAACACTCAACAGAACCAAGGAAAATATATATGACAAGCAAAAAACATGTGTGTCTTGGCGAATGATAATGAAATGAGGAAATGAGGCAGTATCAGATGCATGATGGGAGAGGTTTTTGCGTTTTGGTACACCAGGTCAGCCCGGTGATATCATGTGATCGAGGCTAGAAATGATATTGACGGGCCAATTCATTGTTTCTGGTGGTAATTATCCGGCGTAATGGAAATGATGCAGAGAATGCTTGTAACCTTAATACAGAGAGAGCACTGACATTTGAACAAACACCATCACGGCAAACTCGATCAGGTTTAATCACTTGCTTACATAAATATCAACATTAGTCAATAAAATCTTACCACAAAGTATTTTTGCAGCTGGGTTATCAACACCAATCGATTTCAAGATGGTTGCACCATCATTCGTGACTTGAATTGTTTCATTTTTGTTGCCAGATTGAAGAATCTTGTCCTACAAAACAGAGGAGACACAAGGATCAGAAAACAGTGCATTTACAGGCGTCTGCTGGCAACTTTACGGTACTGCCAGATATAAGTAGCTACATGCACAGTAATGGTGATGTTTTCTAGCCAAGTTAGGAAAACTAGATTTGTTTGCATTTGTTCCAGCAGTTAGTATGAAAATGATATAACCAATGTACAGACGATGGTCTAGCTGTTAAATTAAGAACAATTACATGTAAAAGTAACATACTGAACTCTTTTTCTTCTACATGTAATTGTATGTATACATTTAATAAAAATGGAATAACTTCTTTAGTGCCAATATCCTCAGAAAATACAAGCTTAGTGGCAAATTATAATAAACAAATACACTTGTGATGTCTACTATAAAACAGTTTCACGCTTATAACGTATGATTTAAATGCTAACTCACCATTCCCTTGGGGCCGAGTGTGCTCTTGATCAGGTCTCCGATGGCGATGGCCCCCACAAACAATGACTAGTTAGGAACAAACAATGAATCATCAGAACCACATTTTGCTACTCAACTATCAAGGCATCTGTACACTCTGATAATCAGGGGTGGACATAAAATGGGTCAACCATCACTTAAGTATGCATAAGGCTGAGTAAGAAAACCTACTAGAAAAATGCACAAGGAAAGTAAAATATATATGTATACATCAAAGTCAAATTATTGTACACTTCTTTCAGTGGTGTCATAATGCCACAGTTGTCACCTACATTATTCACAATTTCACACAACTGGAGGACCAGAATTTCAGGGGTGTTATTTTTTTATTAGACCACATATTGGAGAAATCTTATTTTATTGTATTTTTATAGTGCCTGGACCCCAGTACTTGTAACTGATCAAACCACATTACAGTCAGATGGGATACAAAATCTGATCTGTTAACATAACTAAATAAAAAGATGTGTTGATCTCACCAGACGGGCTGTCTCTGATCTCTCTTCCTCCGCGCCTCTCTTCAACACCTGCACTGGGTTCAACATCAACGCCTGCAAACAGACAGCAATGCTTCAGTAACACCATGCCATCTCTAATTCACGCCTGTGCAGAGAGAACTTTGCCTGTCCAAAAGATAGGTTGAAATGTCTCAAGATAAAGCTATGCTGGTTTTAGTGCCAGACAAAAATGCAAAATAATTTTTTAAAGACATACACATTGTTCTAAACTTGTATTTTACATGTTTTGTGTGCACAGTTCACCAAATAAACTATATACATTTTCTGGAAAGGGAGACAACTTTTTATTTAATTCTAAATATGTAATAGTCACATGACTTCTATGACATGTGCAACTTACAGGCCTAGCAACATAACTCACTTGCTCAATGCATACAAATATAAGAGTTACTGACTTCACACCAACCGAACCCATACCTTGTGTAATTTCATTGACCCACTTTTAACAATGATGTAGCTACCAACCGTCCATTGTCAGCAGACATTGCAAACATAAGATAGACGAATTTGACTGCATGGCATTCGTGATCCAAATTCCTTTGGCTTCGGGTTCTAAATAACATGATTCATGCAATTAAATGAGTGTTTTACATGCCAAGCTGTACATATTCCTGCCATTGTATATTCCAATCGTTCTTTGAAGGCATGGCCGAAGATTACTGAGGATTCCATAATCCATTCATCTTTTGTTTTGGCTTAGCGCAGTCAATGATTGACGTTGTCGCTGACCAACAACAAATTGAACAATTTGCCATATTTGCCAACTTGGTTTGATTAGTTACACAAACATTGCATGACATAAAGGTCATTAATGCATCTAGGGCGAATTTCGCTGCTACCATAGTCGGCAGATAAGCAGCAGTTCGCAGATAAGCAGTATCGAAACTGCTGAACACAAAGCTCCATGCCATGAAACAAGTTTGAACCAAGTTGAGTACGGCAGGTCCAACTCCAATGACAGCGGCTTGCTTGCACATGTCAAGCCTGGCCCAAAATAAGCCGGTGTTTGCTACAAATGAAAGGAAGAAAATGTGAATAAATTATTTATGTATATATGCGTTGTATTAATCAATAACAACATGACCGAACACTCAGAGTCTTACCATTTTGTCTGTTGATTTAGATGCTGTTTTAGATAGCCTACAAATGCTTCTTCGAGAACCCTCTATAGACAAGCACGCTTTCCAATATGGCGGCGAACTCTCGCGAGATGTTTCCCTCTCTCGTACCCAGTCAGAGATGTACCAGTTATGGTTAGCCGGACTTGTCATAAATTGTTATTCAATGTTCCATGAACACTCGATCATGTTTTCTATTTTTAATGTTATTATTATTAAGTGCATTTTCGCGTTGCAGATGTGATGTGATTCAAGTTTGTTTCGCTGATGCCATACTGTCCACGGTCAAATGCGCGAGCAGTGTGACGTAGTTCACGACCGATGCGTCGTAGTTCCGCGCACAAGACAGGGCGAGCCTGTGGTGTTGCTTGGCCTTGGGCTGAATTGTTTCAGTTCAGAAAGGGCGAGGCTGTGGCGCTGCTTGGGCTGAATTGTTTCAGTTCCCCAGAAAGGGCGAGGCTGTGGTGTTGCCTGGGTTGGATTGCCCTAGTTTTCCAGAGAGGGCGAGGCTGTGTGATTTTATGGGATGAATAAACGGTTGCTCCCGGGCAACGACACCTACTGTCAAACTAGGCTTGTGAGCGGAGTTTGGGGTAAGACCACATTAAGGATTCGTCCGCCATTAACCACCGAAAGAGTGCCCTTGAAAATACCGTTTTGGTGGCATGTGTGAATTTTGTTCGAGCACTTTGGCATGGCACATGTCAGTCCAGTGAATACTAAATGTACTACTACATTAGATCTTTCACGAGCTAGCAATAAACATACGCTAGTCGCTCGCGTATTCGCACAGTGGCTATTTTGCAGAACGCACCAATATTTCAAAATCCGTCACCAGATTGGGGCGAAATTGAGGGGTGTCAGGTTTGGGTGGATTTTTCTGAAAACTGAGGTATGAGAATTTTACGAGTTTTCCATAGCACTTGTGTCAATGGAGGTTAAATATGCTGTAAAATTTCCAAGAAAATTGTTTGTCAAATTTAGCAGGAAATGAAGGAAACGTTATAATGGCCGCCTATGTAAAATTTAAATGTGGTCTTACCCCAAATTAGAAATACGCCAGTGTTATCACAAAAACTGCCAAAATGTGATTTGAGCGACGGGTGATGGTTTTTCGGCTGTATTTGGAAGCTGGTGTAGACCAGAATATCGTGCAGCTATTGCATACTGTTAGTATTACACCTAAAAGAAGTTTTAAAAGTAATTAATAAGCCAGTTATTATGTGATATGCATGGAAAATAAAGTGATAATTTTGGTGGCGTGAAAGTTAAAAAGTACATTCCAAGCATGTTCTATGATATTGAGTACCACGAAAGCTTGTGTAAAAAGTATATATGTGTCAGGGTGTGGAGTTTCTTTTAAATCTACATCATGTGCAACGATATTGACATATTTCCAGTAGGATGAATTTCGCCTTAGTTATATCATTTATATTTTTGTAAGCGACATCTATAAATGCGTGTTTCATAACCCCAATACTAACGTGGGTGTTTCTGCTGTTCCAACTTGTCCTTCCTAATTATATGGCACTGATATATATCATACTTGGATCGCACAATAAGCAATAATGGGCAAGCAGGCAACATTTTGATTCCACCCCCCCAACGCGGCCCTAATTTTAGTGAAATGTTGGCCACCATAGGAAGCAAGTTGTCCACACACTTCTACTAATCAGGCATCTAGCACCTATTTTTTATAGCAACATCCATACACTAACTGAGACAAGAAGAACAATTGAGAATCTACATAAATATACCACGAATGTAACAGAGAATATCATAACAGTGTGTGACTCTCCACATGTGCAGCGACCGCAATGATCCGAATTAGTTCATCTTTAGCCATAAAAATAAAAACTGGTCACCTAAGAGAAGGGTCATATGTTGAAATTGTGTACATGGACTGGCATGGTATCATTTTCAAAGATCATGTGCTTTTCAGCTGTAATATAACCGAATCATACCGAAGTTTGCGCAAGGCAAGGCAGCTTAAACTAACTGTAGGCTGACGTCAACTACTCTGACAAGAAGCTGTTTTTTTCTACTGGTATTTTGTACGTTATATCCGTATATTTAACATCATAAATGTTTGTTAGTACCCTTGTAAGAATTTGGCGATGTTTGAATAAAATATGATTAGGACAATGGACTCGTTGATGTACTTGGAGAGATACTGGGTGTCACAACTGTCAACAACCTTTATCACGTGTCTTGTATGTCCTTGTCAAACGTTTGTTTCTTTCTGAAATTAACTATTTTGCCAGTAGTATCTCTTGTTTCCAATAATGTATGCACATCAGCGAAATATATAGTGGCCAAGTAATTGACGTGTGGCGATGTTTGGACACTCTGTATCAAGCAGAGATCTGCGCCTGTGTAAAAGTATGGCTATTTTAAGGGGGGTTAGGACAACAATTTGTGCGACGCAAGATACACGTTCCACTGGGCATCCCAGTTTTGGTTTCATAATGTACTATGTATATACCTCAATTTACACCCAGCATTTTAGCCCGTTATCTACAATATAATTGTAGTTACCATCAAAAGACGCCTCTGTGCCGTTCAATATTGTGAATATTGTTGAAATGCCTGGCTTGTGCTTTTGACACCTACTGGTGTCGAACACGAGTGACATATAGTTCATGTTTGCATCAGATTATTTAGCATAGTTTGTGGGCATTACGTAATACAAAAATTCGTGAAGATTTGCAACGTGCATGTCCAATAAAATGCTGCTTAAAATAATGATTTTGTGTATTTTTTGCAAAAGAATACAATATTTTATGAAAAATTACTAAAAAATATGTTTGGACACTCTGTATCAAGCAGAGATCTACGCCTGTGTAAAAGTATGGCTATTTTAAGGGGGGTTAGGACAACAATTTGTGCGACGCAAGATACACGTTCCACTGGGCATCCCAGTTTTGGTTTCATAATGTACTATGTATATATCTCAATTTACACCCAGCATTTTAGCCCGTTATCTACAATATAATTGTAGTTACCATCAAAAGACGCCTCTGTGCCGTTCAATATTGTGAATATTGTTGAAATGCCTGGCTTGTGCTTTTGACACCTACTGGTGTCGTACACGAGTGACATATAGTTCATTTTTGCATCAGATTATTTAGCATAGTTTGTGAGCATTACGTAATACAAAAATTCGTGAAGATTTGCAACGTGCATGTCCAATAAAATGCTGCTTAAAATAATGATTTTGTGTATTTTTTGCAAAAGAATACAACATTTTATGAAAAATTACAAAAAAATATATTTCGTTAATATTCTATATATTTGACTCCCATATCGGTAAGATACTGTGTTGGCCTGTATGCTGTGCTCAGTACCATTCATACCAGGCAAACGTCGTATGTAATATAAAGTACCGAATAAGCATGTTTAAACCAACTCAAGGCGCTGTTTAGCTTGGAGGTGTGCACAGTTTGATGACGCATATTTTAATTGTTACTGAAGCAGTGTAAATTTCCCTTTGTGGTTAATCTAGTTATATGTATAGCTTGATATAAATCTAACTTTCGTGAAGATTTGCAAGATTCAGGAGATCTATTTGGGGTAAGACCACATTAAGGATTCGTCCGCCATTAACCACCGAAAGAGTGCCCTTGAAAATACCGTTTTGGTGGCATGTGTGAATTTTGTTCGAGCACTTTGGCATGGCACATGTCAGTCCAGTGAATACTAAATGTACTACTACATTAGATCTTTCACGAGGTAGCAATAAACATACGCTAGTCGCTCGCGTATTCGCACAGTGGCTATTTTGCAGAACGCACCAATATTTCAAAATCCGTCACCAGATTGGGGCGAAATTGAGGGGTGTCAGGTTTGGGTGGATTTTTCTGAAAACTGAGGTATGAGAATTTTACGAGTTTTCCATAGCACTTGTGTCAATGGAGGTTAAATATGCTGTAAAATTTCCAAGAAAATTGTTTGTCAAATTTAGCAGGAAATGAAGGAAACGTTATAATGGCCGCCTATGTAAAATTTAAATGTGGTCTTACCCCAAATTAGAAATACGCCAGTGTTATCACAAAAACTGCCAAAATGTGATTTGAGCGACGGGTGGTGGTTTTTCGGCTGTATTTGGAAGCTGGTGTAGACCAGAATATCGTGCAGCTATTGCATACTGTTAGTATTACACCTAAAAGAAGTTTTAAAAGTAATTAATAAGCCAGTTATTATGTGATATGCATGGAAAATAAAGTGATAATTTTGGTGGCGTGAAAGTTAAAAAGTACATTCCAAGCATGTTCTATGATATTGAGTACCACGAAAGCTTGTGTAAAAAGTATATATTTGTCAGGGTGTGGAGTTTCTTTTAAATCTACATCATGTGCAACGATATTGACATATTTCCAGTAGGATGAATTTCGCCTTAGTTATATCATTTATATTTTTGTAATCTACATCTATAAATGCGTGTTTCATAACCCCAATACTAACGTGGGTGTTTCTGCTGTTCCAACTTGTCCTTCCTAATTATATGGCACTGATATATATCATACTTGGATCGCACAATAAGCAATAATGGGCAAGCAGGCAACATTTTGATTCCACCCCCCCCCCCAACGCGGCCCTAATTTTAGTGAAATGTTGGCCACCATAGGAAGCAAGTTGTCCACACACTTCTACTAATCAGGCATCTAGCACCTATTTTTTATAGCAACATCCATACACTAACTGAGACAAGAAGAACAATTGAGAATCTACATAAATATACCACGAATGTAACAGAGAATATCATAACAGTGTGTGACTCTCCACATGTGCAGCGACCGCAATGATCCGAATTAGTTCATCTTTAGCCATAAAAATAAAAACTGGTCACCTAAGAGAAGGGTCATATGTTGAAATTGTGTACATGGACTGGCATGGTATCATTTTCAAAGATCATGTGCTTTTCAGCTGTAATATAACCGAATCATACCGAAGTTTGCGCAAGGCAAGGCAGCTTAAACTAACTGTAGGCTGACGTCAACTACTCTGACAAGAAGCTGTTTTTTTCTACTGGTATTTTGTACGTTATATCCGTATATTTAACATCAGAAATGTTTGTTAGTACCCTTGTAAGAATTTGGCGATGTTTGAATAAAATATGATTAGGACAATGGACTCGTTGATGTACTTGGAGAGATACTGGGTGTCACAACTGTCAACAACCTTTATCACGTGTCTTGTATGTCCTTGTCAAACGTTTGTTTCTTTCTGAAATTAACTATTTTGCCAGTACTATCTCTTGTTTCCAATAATGTATGCACATCAGCGAAATATATAGTGGCCAAGTAATTGACGTGTGGCGATGTTTGGACACTCTGTATCAAGCAGAGATCTGCGCCTGTGTAAAAGTATGGCTATTTTAAGGGGGGTTAGGACAACAATTTGTGCGACGCAAGATACACGTTCCACTGGGCATCCCAGTTTTGGTTTCATAATGTACTATGTATATACCTCAATTTACACCCAGCATTTTAGCCCGTTATCTACAATATAATTGTAGTTACCATCAAAAGACGCCTCTGTGCCGTTCAATATTGTGAATATTGTTGAAATGCCTGGCTTGTGCTTTTGACACCTACTGGTGTCGAACACGAGTGACATATAGTTCATGTTTGCATCAGATTATTTAGCATAGTTTGTGGGCATTACGTAATACAAAAATTCGTGAAGATTTGCAACGTGCATGTCCAATAAAATGCTGCTTAAAATAATGATTTTGTGTATTTTTTGCAAAAGAATACAATATTTTATGAAAAATTACTAAAAAATATGTTTGGACACTCTGTATCAAGCAGAGATCTACGCCTGTGTAAAAGTATGGCTATTTTAAGGGGGGTTAGGACAACAATTTGTGCGACGCAAGATACACGTTCCACTGGGCATCCCAGTTTTGGTTTCATAATGTACTATGTATATATCTCAATTTACACCCAGCATTTTAGCCCGTTATCTACAATATAATTGTAGTTACCATCAAAAGACGCCTCTGTGCCGTTCAATATTGTGAATATTGTTGAAATGCCTGGCTTGTGCTTTTGACACCTACTGGTGTCGTACACGAGTGACATATAGTTCATTTTTGCATCAGATTATTTAGCATAGTTTGTGAGCATTACGTAATACAAAAATTCGTGAAGATTTGCAACGTGCATGTCCAATAAAATGCTGCTTAAAATAATGATTTTGTGTATTTTTTGCAAAAGAATACAACATTTTATGAAAAATTACAAAAAAATATATTTCGTTAATATTCTATATATTTGACTCCCATATCGGTAAGATACTGTGTTGGCCTGTATGCTGTGCTCAGTACCATTCATACCAGGCAAACGTCGTATGTAATATAAAGTACCGAATAAGCATGTTTAAACCAACTCAAGGCGCTGTTTAGCTTGGAGGTGTGCACAGTTTGATGACGCATATTTTAATTGTTACTGAAGCAGTGTAAATTTCCCTTTGTGGTTAATCTAGTTATATGTATAGCTTGATATAAATCTAACTTTCGTGAAGATTTGCAAGATTCAGGAGATCTATTTGGGGTAAGACCACATTAAGGATTCGTCCGCCATTAACCACCGAAAGAGTGCCCTTGAAAATACCGTTTTGGTGGCATGTGTGAATTTTGTTCGAGCACTTTGGCATGGCACATGTCAGTCCAGTGAATACTAAATGTACTACTACATTAGATCTTTCACGAGGTAGCAATAAACATACGCTAGTCGCTCGCGTATTCGCACAGTGGCTATTTTGCAGAACGCACCAATATTTCAAAATCCGTCACCAGATTGGGGCGAAATTGAGGGGTGTCAGGTTTGGGTGGATTTTTCTGAAAACTGAGGTATGAGAATTTTACGAGTTTTCCATAGCACTTGTGTCAATGGAGGTTAAATATGCTGTAAAATTTCCAAGAAAATTGTTTGTCAAATTTAGCAGGAAATGAAGGAAACGTTATAATGGCCGCCTATGTAAAATTTAAATGTGGTCTTACCCCAAATTAGAAATACGCCCGTGTTATCACAAAAACTGCCAAAATGTGATTTGAGCGACGGGTGATGGTTTTTCGGCTGTATTTGGAAGCTGGTGTAGACCAGAATATCGTGCAGCTATTGCATACTGTTAGTATTACACCTAAAAGAAGTTTTAAAAGTAATTAATAAGCCAGTTATTATGTGATATGCATGGAAAATAAAGTGATAATTTTGGTGGCGTGAAAGTTAAAAAGTACATTCCAAGCATGTTCTATGATATTGAGTACCACGAAAGCTTGTGTAAAAAGTATATATTTGTCAGGGTGTGGAGTTTCTTTTAAATCTACATCATGTGCAACGATATTGACATATTTCCAGTAGGATGAATTTCGCCTTAGTTATATCATTTATATTTTTGTAAGCGACATCTATAAATGCGTGTTTCATAACCCCAATACTAACGTGGGTGTTTCTGCTGTTCCAACTTGTCCTTCCTAATTATATGGCACTGATATATATCATACTTGGATCGCACAATAAGCAATAATGGGCAAGCAGGCAACATTTTGATTCCACCCCCCCAACGCGGCCCTAATTTTAGTGAAATGTTGGCCACCATAGGAAGCAAGTTGTCCACACACTTCTACTAATCAGGCATCTAGCACCTATTTTTTATAGCAACATCCATACACTAACTGAGACAAGAAGAACAATTGAGAATCTACATAAATATACCACGAATGTAACAGAGAATATCATAACAGTGTGTGACTCTCCACATGTGCAGCGACCGCAATGATCCGAATTAGTTCATCTTTAGCCATAAAAATAAAAACTGGTCACCTAAGAGAAGGGTCATATGTTGAAATTGTGTACATGGACTGGCATGGTATCATTTTCAAAGATCATGTGCTTTTCAGCTGTAATATAACCGAATCATACCGAAGTTTGCGCAAGGCAAGGCAGCTTAAACTAACTGTAGGCTGACGTCAACTACTCTGACAAGAAGCTGTTTTTTTCTACTGGTATTTTGTACGTTATATCCGTATATTTAACATCATAAATGTTTGTTAGTACCCTTGTAAGAATTTGGCGATGTTTGAATAAAATATGATTAGGACAATGGACTCGTTGATGTACTTGGAGAGATACTGGGTGTCACAACTGTCAACAACCTTTATCACGTGTCTTGTATGTCCTTGTCAAACGTTTGTTTCTTTCTGAAATTAACTATTTTGCCAGTACTATCTCTTGTTTCCAATAATGTATGCACATCAGCGAAATATATAGTGGCCAAGTAATTGACGTGTGGCGATGTTTGGACACTCTGTATCAAGCAGAGATCTGCGCCTGTGTAAAAGTATGGCTATTTTAAGGGGGGTTAGGACAACAATTTGTGCGACGCAAGATACACGTTCCACTGGGCATCCCAGTTTTGGTTTCATAATGTACTATGTATATACCTCAATTTACACCCAGCATTTTAGCCCGTTATCTACAATATAATTGTAGTTACCATCAAAAGACGCCTCTGTGCCGTTCAATATTGTGAATATTGTTGAAATGCCTGGCTTGTGCTTTTGACACCTACTGGTGTCGAACACGAGTGACATATAGTTCATGTTTGCATCAGATTATTTAGCATAGTTTGTGGGCATTACGTAATACAAAAATTCGTGAAGATTTGCAACGTGCATGTCCAATAAAATGCTGCTTAAAATAATGATTTTGTGTATTTTTTGCAAAAGAATACAATATTTTATGAAAAATTACTAAAAAATATGTTTGGACACTCTGTATCAAGCAGAGATCTACGCCTGTGTAAAAGTATGGCTATTTTAAGGGGGGTTAGGACAACAATTTGTGCGACGCAAGATACACGTTCCACTGGGCATCCCAGTTTTGGTTTCATAATGTACTATGTATATATCTCAATTTACACCCAGCATTTTAGCCCGTTATCTACAATATAATTGTAGTTACCATCAAAAGACGCCTCTGTGCCGTTCAATATTGTGAATATTGTTGAAATGCCTGGCTTGTGCTTTTGACACCTACTGGTGTCGAACACGAGTGACATATAGTTCATGTTTGCATCAGATTATTTAGCATAGTTTGTGGGCATTACGTAATACAAAAATTCGTGAAGATTTGCAACGTGCATGTCCAATAAAATGCTGCTTAAAATAATGATTTTGTGTATTTTTTGCAAAAGAATACAATATTTTATGAAAAATTACTAAAAAATATGTTTGGACACTCTGTATCAAGCAGAGATCTACGCCTGTGTAAAAGTATGGCTATTTTAAGGGGGGTTAGGACAACAATTTGTGCGACGCAAGATACACGTTCCACTGGGCATCCCAGTTTTGGTTTCATAATGTACTATGTATATATCTCAATTTACACCCAGCATTTTAGCCCGTTATCTACAATATAATTGTAGTTACCATCAAAAGACGCCTCTGTGCCGTTCAATATTGTGAATATTGTTGAAATGCCTGGCTTGTGCTTTTGACACCTACTGGTGTCGAACACGAGTGACATATAGTTCATGTTTGCATCAGATTATTTAGCATAGTTTGTGGGCATTACGTAATACAAAAATTCGTGAAGATTTGCAACGTGCATGTCCAATAAAATGCTGCTTAAAATAATGATTTTGTGTATTTTTTGCAAAAGAATACAATATTTTATGAAAAATTACTAAAAAATATGTTTGGACACTCTGTATCAAGCAGAGATCTACGCCTGTGTAAAAGTATGGCTATTTTAAGGGGGGTTAGGACAACAATTTGTGCGACGCAAGATACACGTTCCACTGGGCATCCCAGTTTTGGTTTCATAATGTACTATGTATATATCTCAATTTACACCCAGCATTTTAGCCCGTTATCTACAATATAATTGTAGTTACCATCAAAAGACGCCTCTGTGCCGTTCAATATTGTGAATATTGTTGAAATGCCTGGCTTGTGCTTTTGACACCTACTGGTGTCGAACACGAGTGACATATAGTTCATGTTTGCATCAGATTATTTAGCATAGTTTGTGGGCATTACGTAATACAAAAATTCGTGAAGATTTGCAACGTGCATGTCCAATAAAATGCTGCTTAAAATAATGATTTTGTGTATTTTTTGCAAAAGAATACAATATTTTATGAAAAATTACTAAAAAATATGTTTGGACACTCTGTATCAAGCAGAGATCTACGCCTGTGTAAAAGTATGGCTATTTTAAGGGGGGTTAGGACAACAATTTGTGCGACGCAAGATACACGTTCCACTGGGCATCCCAGTTTTGGTTTCATAATGTACTATGTATATATCTCAATTTACACCCAGCATTTTAGCCCGTTATCTACAATATAATTGTTGTTACCATCAAAAGACGCCTCTGTGCCGTTCAATATTGTGAATATTGTTGAAATGCCTGGCTTGTGCTTTTGACACCTGTCGTACACGAGTGACATATAGTTCATTTTTGCATCAGATTATTTAGCATAGTTTGTGAGCATTACGTAATACAAAAATTCGTGAAGATTTGCAACGTGCATGTCCAATAAAATGCTGCTTAAAATAATGATTTTGTGTATTTTTTGCAAAAGAATACAACATTTTATGAAAAATTACAAAAAAATATATTTCGTTAATATTCTATATATTTGACTCCCATATCGGTAAGATACTGTGTTGGCCTGTATGCTGTGCTCAGTACCATTCATACCAGGCAAACGTCGTATGTAATATAAAGTACCGAATAAGCATGTTTAAACCAACTCAAGGTGCTGTTTAGCTTGGAGGTGTGCACAGTTTGATGACGCATATTTTAATTGTTACTGAAGCAGTGTAAATTTCCCTTTGTGGTTAATCTAGTTATATGTATAGCTTGATATAAATCTAACTTTCGTGAAGATTTGCAAGATTCAGGAGATCTATTTGGGGTAAGACCACATTAAGGATTCGTCCGCCATTAACCACCGAAAGAGTGCCCTTGAAAATACCGTTTTGGTGGCATGTGTGAATTTTGTTCGAGCACTTTGGCATGGCACATGTCAGTCCAGTGAATACTAAATGTACTACTACATTAGATCTTTCACGAGGTAGCAATAAACATACGCTAGTCGCTCGCGTATTCGCACAGTGGCTATTTTGCAGAACGCACCAATATTTCAAAATCCGTCACCAGATTGGGGCGAAATTGAGGGGTGTCAGGTTTGGGTGGATTTTTCTGAAAACTGAGGTATGAGAATTTTACGAGTTTTCCATAGCACTTGTGTCAATGGAGGTTAAATATGCTGTAAAATTTCCAAGAAAATTGTTTGTCAAATTTAGCAGGAAATGAAGGAAACGTTATAATGGCCGCCTATGTAAAATTTAAATGTGGTCTTACCCCAAATTAGAAATACGCCAGTGTTATCACAAAAACTGCCAAAATGTGATTTGAGCGACGGGTGGTGGTTTTTCGGCTGTATTTGGAAGCTGGTGTAGACCAGAATATCGTGCAGCTATTGCATACTGTTAGTATTACACCTAAAAGAAGTTTTAAAAGTAATTAATAAGCCAGTTATTATGTGATATGCATGGAAAATAAAGTGATAATTTTGGTGGCGTGAAAGTTAAAAAGTACATTCCAAGCATGTTCTATGATATTGAGTGCCACGAAAGCTTGTGTAAAAAGTATATATTTGTCAGGGTGTGGAGTTTCTTTTAAATCTACATCATGTGCAACGATATTGACACATTTCCAGTAGGATGAATTTCGCCTTAGTTATATCATTTATATTTTTGTAATCGACATCTATAAATGCGTGTTTCATAACCCCAATACTAACGTGGGTGTTTCTGCTGTTCCAACTTGTCCTTCCTAATTATATGGCACTGATATATATCATACTTGGATCGCACAATAGGCAATAATGGGCAAGCAGGCAACATTTTGATTCCACCCCCCCAACGCGGCCCTAATTTTAGTGAAATGTTGGCCACCATAGGAAGCAAGTTGTCCACACACTTCTACTAATCAGGCATCTAGCACCTATTTTTTATAGCAACATCCATACACTAACTGAGACAAGAAGAACAATTGAGAATCTACATAAATATACCACGAATGTAACAGAGAATATCATAACAGTGTGTGACTCTCCACATGTGCAGCGACCGCAATGATCCGAATTAGTTCATCTTTAGCCATAAAAATAAAAACTGGTCACCTAAGAGAAGGGTCATATGTTGAAATTGTGTACATGGACTGGCATGGTATCATTTTCAAAGATCATGTGCTTTTCAGCTGTAATATAACCGAATCATACCGAAGTTTGCGCAAGGCAAGGCAGCTTAAACTAACTGTAGGCTGACGTCAACTACTCTGACAAGAAGCTGTTTTTTTCTACTGGTATTTTGTACGTTATATCCGTATATTTAACATCATAAATGTTTGTTAGTACCCTTGTAAGAATTTGGCGATGTTTGAATAAAATATGATTAGGACAATGGACTCGTTGATGTACTTGGAGAGATACTGGGTGTCACAACTGTCAACAACCTTTATCACGTGTCTTGTATGTCCTTGTCAAACGTTTGTTTCTTTCTGAAATTAACTATTTTGCCAGTACTATCTCTTGTTTCCAATAATGTATGCACATCAGCGAAATATATAGTGGCCAAGTAATTGACGTGTGGCGATGTTTGGACACTCTGTATCAAGCAGAGATCTGCGCCTGTGTAAAAGTATGGCTATTTTAAGGGGGGTTAGGACAACAATTTGTGCGACGCAAGATACACGTTCCACAGGACATCCCAGTTTTGGTTTCATAATGTACTATGTATATACCTCAATTTACACCCAGCATTTTAGCCCGTTATCTACAATATAATTGTAGTTACCATCAAAAGACGCCTCTGTGCCGTTCAATATTGTGAATATTGTTGAAATGCCTGGCTTGTGCTTTTGACACCTACTGGTGTCGAACACGAGTGACATATAGTTCATGTTTGCATCAGATTATTTAGCAAATTTGTGGGCATTACGTAATACAAAAATTCGTGAAGATTTGCAACGTGCATGTCCAATAAAATGCTGCTTAAAATAATGATTTTGTGTATTTTTTGCAAAAGAATACAATATTTTATGAAAAATTACTAAAAAATATGTTTGGACACTCTGTATCAAGCAGAGATCTACGCCTGTGTAAAAGTATGGCTATTTTAAGGGGGGTTAGGACAACAATTTGTGCGACGCAAGATACACGTTCCACTGGGCATCCCAGTTTTGGTTTCATAATGTACTATGTATATACCTCAATTTACACCCAGCATTTTAGCCCGTTATCTACAATATAATTGTAGTTACCATCAAAAGACGCCTCTGTGCCGTTCAATATTGTGAATATTGTTGAAATGCCTGGCTTGTGCTTTTGACACCTACTGGTGTCGAACACGAGTGACATATAGTTCATGTTTGCATCAGATTATTTAGCATAGTTTGTGGGCATTACGTAATACAAAAATTCGTGAAGATTTGCAACGTGCATGTCCAATAAAATGCTGCTTAAAATAATGATTTTGTGTATTTTTTGCAAAAGAATACAATATTTTATGAAAAATTACTAAAAAATATGTTTGGACACTCTGTATCAAGCAGAGATCTACGCCTGTGTAAAAGTATGGCTATTTTAAGGGGGGTTAGGACAACAATTTGTGCGACGCAAGATACACGTTCCACTGGGCATCCCAGTTTTGGTTTCATAATGTACTATGTATATATCTCAATTTACACCCAGAATTTTAGCCCGTTATCTACAATATAATTGTAGTTACCATCAAAAGACGCCTCTGTTCCGTTCAATATTGTGAATATTGTTGAAATGCCTGGCTTGTGCTTTTGACACCCTGTCGTACACGAGTGACATATAGTTCATTTTTGCATCAGATTATTTAGCATAGTTTGTGAGCATTACGTAATACAAAAATTCGTGAAGATTTGCAACGTGCATGTCCAATAAAATGCTGCTTAAAATAATGATTTTGTGTATTTTTTGCAAAAGAATACAACATTTTATGAAAAAAAAAAAAAATATATATTTCGTTAATATTCTATGTATTTGACTCCCATATCGGTAAGATACTGTGTTGGCCTGTATGCTGTGCTCAGTACCATTCATACCAGGCAAACGTCGTATGTAATATAAAGTACCGAATAAGCATGTTTAAACCAACTCAAGGCGCTGTTTAGCTTGGAGGTGTGCACAGTTTGATGACGCATATTTTAATTGTTACTGAAGCAGTGTAAATTTCCCTTTGTGGTTAATCTAGTTATATGTATAGCTTGATATAAATCTAACTTTCGTGAAGATTTGCAAGATTCAGGAGATCTATTTGGGGTAAGACCACATTAAGGATTCGTCCGCCATTAACCACCGAAAGAGTGCCCTTGAAAATACCGTTTTGGTGGCATGTGTGAATTTTGTTCGAGCACTTTGGCATGGCACATGTCAGTCCAGTGAATACTAAATGTACTACTACATTAGATCTTTCACGAGCTAGCAATAAACATACGCTAGTCGCTCGCGTATTCGCACAGTGGCTATTTTGCAGAACGCACCAATATTTCAAAATCCGTCACCAGATTGGGGCGAAATTGAGGGGTGTCAGGTTTGGGTGGATTTTTCTGAAAACTGAGGTATGAGAATTTTACGAGTTTTCCATAGCACTTGTGTCAATGGAGGTTAAATATGCTGTGAAATTTTCAAGAAAATTATTTGTCAAATTTAGCAGGAAATGAGGGAAACGTTATAATGGCCGCCTATGTAAAATTTAAATGTGGTCTTACCCCAATTAAATTAGAAATACGCCAGTGTTATCACAAAAACTGCCAAAATGTGATTTGAGCGACGGGTGGTGGTTTTTCGGCTGTATTTGGAAGCTGGTGTAGACCAGAATATCGTGCAGCTATTGCATACTGTTAGTATTACACCTAAAAAAAGTTTTAAAAGTAATTAATAAGCCAGTTATTATGTGATATGCATGGAAAATAAAGTGATAATTTTGGTGGCGTGAAAGTTAAAAAGTACATTCCAAGCATGTTCTATGATATTGAGTACCACGAAAGCTTGTGTAAAAAGTATATATGTGTCAGGGTGTGGAGTTTCTTTTAAATCTACATCATGTGCAACGATATTGACATATTTCCAGTAGGATGAATTTCGCCTTAGTTATATCATTTATATTTTTGTAATCGACATCTATAAATGCGTGTTTCATAACCCCAATACTAACGTGGGTGTTTCTGCTGTTCCAACTTGTCCTTCCTAATTATATGGCACTGATATATATCATACTTGGATCGCACAATAAGCAATAATGGGCAAGCAGGCAACATTTTGATTCCACCCCCCCCCAACGCGGCCCTAATTTTAGTGAAATGTTGGCCACCATAGGAAGCAAGTTGTCCACACACTTCTACTAATCAGGCATCTAGCACCTATTTTTTATAGCAACATCCATACACTAACTTGAGACAAGAAGAACAATTGAGAATCTACATAAATATACCACGAATGTAACAGAGAATATCATAACAGTGTGACTCTCCACATGTGCAGCGACCGCAATGATCCGAATTAGTTCATTTTTAGCCATAAAAATTAAAACTGGTCACCTAAGAGAAGGGTCATATGTTGAAATTGTGTACATGGACTGGCATGCTATCATTTTCAACGATCATGTGCTTTTCAGCTGTAATATAACCGAATCATACCGAAGTTTGCGCAAGGCAAGGCAGCTTAAACTAACTGTAGGCTGACGTCAACTACTCTGACAAGAAGCTGTTTTTTTTACTGGTATTTTGTACGTTATATCCGTATATTTAACATCAGAAATGTTTGTTAGTACCCTTGTAAGAATTTGGCGATGTTTGAATAAAATATGATTAGGACAATGGACTCGTTGATGTACTTGGAGAGATACTGGGTGTCACAACTGTCAACAACCTTTATCACAATGTCCTTGTCAAACGTTTGTTTCTTTCACGAAATTAACTATTTTGATACTATCTCTTGTTTCCAATAATGTATGCACATCAGCTAAATATATAGTGGCCAAGTAATTGACGAAGCGATGTTTGGACCTCTGTATCAACAGAGATCTGCGCCTGGCAAAGTATGGCTATTTTAAGAGTTAGGACCAATTTGTGCGACATAAGATACACGTTCACTGGGCATCCCAGTTTTGGTTCATAATGTACTATGTATATACCTCAATTTACACCACATTGTAGCCGTCTACAATATAATTGTAGTTACCATCAAAGACGCCTCTGTGCCGTTCAATATTGTGAATATTGTTGAAATGCCTGGCTTGTGCTTTTGACACCTACTGGTGTCGAACACGAGTGACATATAGTTCATGTTTGCATCAGATTATTTAGCATAGTTTGTGGGCATTACGTAATACAAAAATTCGTGAAGATTTGCAACGTGCATGTCCAATAAAATGCTGCTTAAAATAATGATTTTGTGTATTTTTTGCAAAAGAATACAATATTTTATGAAAAATTACTAAAAAATATGTTTGGACACTCTGTATCAAGCAGAGATCTACGCCTGTGTAAAAGTATGGCTATTTTAAGGGGGGTTAGGACAACAATTTGTGCGACGCAAGATACACGTTCCACTGGGCATCCCAGTTTTGGTTTCATAATGTACTATGTATATATCTCAATTTACACCCAGCATTTTAGCCCGTTATCTACAATATAATTGTAGTTACCATCAAAAGACGCCTCTGTGCCGTTCAATATTGTGAATATTGTTGAAATGCCTGGCTTGTGCTTTTGACACCTACTGGTGTCGAACACGAGTGACATATAGTTCATGTTTGCATCAGATTATTTAGCAAATTTGTGGGCATTACGTAATACAAAAATTCGTGAAGATTTGCAACGTGCATGTCCAATAAAATGCTGCTTAAAATAATGATTTTGTGTATTTTTTGCAAAAGAATACAATATTTTATGAAAAATTACTAAAAAATATGTTTGGACACTCTGTATCAAGCAGAGATCTACGCCTGTGTAAAAGTATGGCTAGAACGCACCAATATTTCAAAATCCGTCACCAGATTGGGGCGAAACTGAGGGGTGTCAGGTTTGGGTGGATTTTTCTGAAAACTGAGGTATGAGAATTTTACGAGTTTTCCATAGCACTTGTGTCAATGGAGGTTAAATATGCTGTGAAATTTTCAAGAAAATTATTTGTCAAATTTAGCAGGAAATGAGGGAAACGTTATAATGGCCGCCTATGTAAAATTTAAATGTGGTCTTACCCCAATTAAATTAGAAATACGCCAGTGTTATCACAAAAACTGCCAAAATGTGATTTGAGCGACGGGTGGTGGTTTTTCGGCTGTATTTGGAAGCTGGTGTAGACCAGAATATCGTGCAGCTATTGCATACTGTTAGTATTACACCTAAAAAAAGTTTTAAAAGTAATTAATAAGCCAGTTATTATGTGATATGCATGGAAAATAAAGTGATAATTTTGGTGGCGTGAAAGTTAAAAAGTACATTCCAAGCATGTTCTATGATATTGAGTACCACGAAAGCTTGTGTAAAAAGTATATATGTGTCAGGGTGTGGAGTTTCTTTTAAATCTACATCATGTGCAACGATATTGACATATTTCCAGTAGGATGAATTTCGCCTTAGTTATATCATTTATATTTTTGTAAGCGACATCTATAAATGCGTGTTTCATAACCCCAATAGTAACGTGGGTGTTTCTGCTGTTCCAACTTGTCCTTCCTAATTATATGGCACTGATATATATCATACTTGGATCGCACAATAAGCAATAATGGGCAAGCAGGCAACATTTTGATTCCACCCCCCCCCCAACGCGGCCCTAATTTTAGTGAAATGTTGGCCACCATAGGAAGCAAGTTGTCCACACACTTCTACTAATCAGGCATCTAGCACCTATTTTTTATAGCAACATCCATACACTAACTAAGACAAGAAGAACAATTGATAATCTACATAAATATACCACGAATGTAACAGAGAATATCATAACAGTGTGTGACTCTCCACATGTGCAGCGACCGCAATGATCCGAATTAGTTCATTTTTAGCCATACAAATTAAAACTGGTCACCTAAGAGAAGGGTCATATGTTGAAATTGTGTACATGGACTGGCATGCTATCATTTTCAACGATCATGTGCTTTTCAGCTGTAATATAACCGAATCATACCGAAGTTTGCGCAAGGCAAGGCAGCTTAAACTAACTGTAGGCTGACGTCAACTACTCTGACAAGAAGCTGTTTTTTTCTACTGGTGTTTTGTACGTTATATCCGTATATTTAACATCAGAAATGTTTGTTAGTACCCTTGTAAGAATTTGGCGATGTTTTAATAAAATATGATTAGGACAATGGACTCGTTGATGTACTTGGAGAGATACTGGGTGCCACAACTGTCAACAACCTTTATCACGTGTCTTGGATGTCCTTGTCAAACGTTTGTTTCTTTCTGAAATTAACTATTTTGCCAGTAGTATCTCTTGTTTCCAATAATGTATGCACATCAGCGAAATATATAGTGGCCAAGTAATTGACGTGTGGCGATGTTTGGACACTCTGTATCAAGCAGAGATCTGCGCCTGTGTAAAAGTATGGCAATTTTTAGGGGGGTTAGGACAACAATTTGTGCGACGCAAGATACACGTTCCACTGGGCATTCCAGTTTTGGATTCATAATTTACACCCAGCATTTTAGCCCGTTATCTACAATATAATTGTAGTTACCATCAAAAGACGCCTCTGTGCCGTTCAATATTGTGAATATTGTTGAAATGCCTGCCTTGTGCTTTTGACACCTACTGGTGTCGTACACGAGTGACATATAGTTCATGTTTGCATCAGATTATTTAGCATAGTTTGTGGGCATTACGTAATACAAAAATTCGTGAAGATTTGCAACGTGCATGTCCAATAAAATGCTGCTTAAAATAATGATTTTGTGTATTTTTTGCAAAAGAATACATTTTATGAAAAATTACAAAAAATATATTTCGTTAATATTCTATATATTTTATTCCCATATCGGTAAGATACTGTGTTGGCCTGTATGCTGTGCTCAGTACCATTCATACCAGGCAAACGTCGTATGTAATATAAAGTACCGAATAAGCATGTTTAAACCAACTCAAGGCGCTGTTTAGCTTGGAGGTGTGCACAGTTTGATGACGCATATTTTAATTGTTACTGAGACAGTGTAAATTTCCCTTTGTGGTTAATCTAGTTATATGTATAGCTTGATATAAATCTAACTTTCGTGAAGATTTGCAAGATTCAGGAGATCTATAGGGGTAAGACCACATTAAGGTTTCGTCCGCCATTACCCACCGAAAGAGTGCCCTTGAAAATACCGTTTTGGTGGCATGTGTGAATTTTGTTCGAGCACTTTGGCATGGCACATGTCAGTCCAGTGAATACTAAATGTACT
>CM034542.1:0-62713 GCA_020002185.1 Paraescarpia echinospica | reverse complement strand
TGTATTGTGTATTGTGTGTTGTGTATTGTGTGTTGTGTATTGTGTATTGTGTGTTGTGTGTGTGTGTGTGTGTGTGTGTGTGTGTGTGTGTGTGTGTGTGTGTGTGTGTGTGTGTGTGTGTGTGTGTGTGTGTGTGTGCCTGCATGTGCGTGTGCACGTGTGCATGAAATGCATACAGCGTGTACATGTATATTACTTGCTGGCATGACTGCACATGTACACAGGCATATATGCCCATCTGAGTGAACACAACCAAAGGTGTAGCATTCATCCTGCTACACACACACGTCTGTCTGCTATGAATTATAGAGTCTGGTAGAATCAACAGTCACCCTTATACAATACATACAACTCACCTATAGGTTCATCTGAGGGGGTCACCCGTTTCTTGCGGGGGCGGATGAGTTTCCAGGCAGGAATCTTCTCGGGAGGGGGCGGGGGTTCTAGGGTGCAGGACCGAGTCTGCTTGATGTTGACTGGATGAGGGTAGAGATGGGAGAACCCTGCCAGACGCAGCTGCTCACTCGCATTGGCCTGGAGACACAGTGGGAGTTGGTGACACACTGGGACATGGTGACACAGTGGGGCATGGTGACACGGTGGGACATGGTGACAGTGGGACATGGTGACACAGTGGAACATGGTGACAAGGTGGGACATGGTGACACAGTGCGACATGGTGACACAGTGGGGCATGGTGACACGGTGGGACATGGTGACACAGTGGGGCATGGTGACACGGTGGGACATGATGACAGTGGGACATGGTGACACAGTGGAGCATGGTGACACGGTGGGACATAGTGACACACTGGGACATGGTGACACAGTGGGGCATGGTGACACGGTGGGACATGGTGACACAGTGGGGCATGGTGACATGGTGGGACATGGTGACAGTGGGACATGGTGACAAGGTGGGAAATGGCGACATAATGGGACACAGTGAGACACAGTGGTACAGTGGGGCTTGATGACAGTGGGATATGGTGCACAGTGGGACAGGGTGAAACAGTGAGACATGGTGACAGTGGGACGCGGTGACACAGTGGGACATAGTGACACTGTGGGACATAGTGACACGATGGGACATGGTGACAAATTGGTGTATGGTGACACAGTGGGACATGGTGAAACAGTGGGACATGGTGAAACAGTGGAACATGGTGACACAGTGGGACATGGTGACACATTGGGGCATGGTGAAACAGTGGGACATGGTATCACGGTGGGACATGGTGACACATTGGGGCATGGTGAGTTACTGGTAACACTGTGTGGCATGATGACACAGTGGGACATGGTGAGTTACTGGTGACACTGTGAAGCATGATGACATGGTGGGGCATGGTGAGTTACTGGTGACACTGTGGGGCATGGTGAGTTACTGGTGACATTGTGGGGCATGGTGAGTTACTGGTAACACTGTGGGGCATGATGAGTTACTGGTGACACTGTGGGGCATGGTGAGTTACTGGTGACACTGTGGAGCATGGTGAAACAGTGGGACATGGTGACGCGGTGGGACATGGTGACACATTGTGGCATGGTGAAAAAGTGGGACATGGTGAGAAATTGGTGTATGTTGATACAGTGTGACATGGTGAAACAGTGGGACATGATGACACATTGTGGCATGGTGACACATTGGGACATGGTGACACTGTGGGACATGGTGTTACATTGGTACATGGTGACATATTGGGGCATGGTGAGTTACTGGTGACACTGTGGGGCATGGTGAGTTACTGGTGACACTGTGGGGCATGATGACATGGTGGGGCATGGTGAGTTACTAGTGACACTGTGGGGCATGATGACACCGTGGGGCATGGTGAGTTACTGGTGACACTGTGGGGCATGGTGAGTTACTGGTGACATGGTGGGGCATGGTGAGTTACTGGTGACACTGTGGGGCATGATGACACAGTGGGGCATGGTGAGTTACTGGTGACACTGTGGGGCATGATGACACAGTGGGGCATGGTGAGTTACTGGTGACACTGTGGGGCATGATGACACAGTGGGTCTTACCATGTCGCTGAGCCCTGACACTTTGATTGGGTACTTGAGCGGGCCGACGTAAGACGCAAACACCATGTACTCTGGGTGGTCTGGGATGGGCAATTCGTCCTGCACTATACTCTTCTCTTCTGTCAATCACAAACACCTTTACTCAGCACTCACAGATGCAATGTAGTAGCTGTATGATACTGTTCTGACACAATTTCCAGAGACTTATGTGAAGACAGGTGTGGGTTATGAACCCCACTGATAAGTGTTGACAACTGCACAGGTGTGTTTCATACCCCTCACAGGCCTGTGTTCATGCCCCCCACAGGCCAGTTTTCATGTCCCCCACAGGCCTGTGTTCATGCCCCACACAGGCCTGTGTTCATGTCCCCGAGAGGCCTGTGTTCATGCCACACACAGGCCTGTGTTCATGTCCCCCACAGGCCTGTGTTCATGCCACACACAGGCCTGTGTTCATGTCCCCCCACAGGCATGTGTTCATGTCCCCCCCCCACAGGCCTGTGTTCATGTCCCCCACAGGCCTGTGTTCATGTCCACACATGTACGTGATCATAACACCATAAGTAGGTGTTCACAGACTTTCAACAATTAATATAACAACCTCTACACATCCTAATACTTAATTAGAACACTAAAGGAAACAGGTGCATTTCTTTAGATGACTTAACAATGTCAACACACAACAAAGAATAAATAGACTTTAAACACATACAACTAAAGATACACAAACACTGGTACTCACTTGCTTTTTCCTTTTCTTGTCCTTTCTTATCTTTCTTATCATCCTTCCCTTTATCTGCCAACAGATCAGTTTTACATTACACCAAGTGTTACTTTCTTCTACACACTTACACAGTGTTAACACACCTATGATCAGTACCCAGTTGTCATGCAAGACATCATATGGGGACTCACTGCTACAACATAAGCAATGTCATCAAATTGTGTGAACATCATATGGGAACCCATTGCCACAACATAAGTAATGTCATCAAATTGTATGAACATCATATGGGGACTCATTGCCACAACATAAGTAATGTCATCAAATTGTATGAACATCATATGGGAACCCATTGCCACAACATAAGTAATGTCATCAAATTGTATGAACATCATATGGGAACCCATTGCCACAACATAAGTAATGTCATCAAATTGTATGAACATCATATGGGGACTCGTTGCCACAACATAAGTAATGTCATCAAATTGTATGAACATCCAAATGGTGCAAGCTAATAAAGACATGCATTCCCAAGCAGAAAACAACGTTACCATAATAAATTATACAAAACAAACAGGTAATCAATTATAATGGTATGGATTGCAAAATCAAGTAGTAACACATTTTAAAGACATTTGCTTGTTGTTATATTTAGAAATTTACAGTTTAGTCACTGAAGTACAACAAAATGATTAAATAAAAATGTGAAAATAAAACATTACAATCTTACAATCATAACTGGAACACATCGTGGAAATTCAGATTCACAGAGGAAACACCTACAATCATTACACCCACAATACTTCCAAGTCTTCTCTCATAGGGACATACTTCATGTGTAAGGACACAACAATAACGACCGAATACAGCTATTGCAGTTAGATGGAATGGTTATTGTTTTAGAGTGATAACAATGGTTATAGTGATAACAATGGTTATAGTAATAACAATGGTTATAGTGATAACAATGGTTATAGTGATAACAATGGTTATAGTGATAACAATGGTTATAGTGATAACAATGGAGTAACATTTCATTACTAACAATAAACAAACAGCACAAAAAGCTACAACGACAGGTTCTCTATCTATAAGATTCAAACCTATTCAACTGCTGCCTTGGCCTGGTTGGCTGGAGTCCTACCTTTGTCTGGCTTGCCACTCTTGGCTGCTGCTGGCTTCACGGTGGCCTCGACCTTCTCCAAGTTGGACTTTTCTTTCTCACTCTTCTCATCCTTAATGTCCTGATGCAAACCAAGCAACACATTGTCTCACCATTGAATAAACAACATTGTCTCACCATTGAATAAACAACATTGTCTCACCATTGAATAAACAACATTGTCTCACCACTGAATAAACTACATTGTCTCATCACTGAATAAACAACATTGTCTAACCACTGAACAAACTACATTGTCTCATCACTGAATAAACAACAATGTCTCATCACTGAATAAACAACATTGTTTAACCACTGAATAAACAACATTATCTTACCATTGAATAAACAGCAATGTCTCATCATTGAATAAACAACATTGTCTAACCACTGAATAAACAACACTGTCTTACATTTTTTTGGAATAAACAACATTGTCTCACCACTGAATAAACAACATTGTCTCACCATTAAATAAACAACATTGTCTAACCACTCAATAAACAACATTGTCTTACAACTAAACAAACAACATTATCTTATCATTGGATAATCAACATTGTCTTACAACTTAATAAACTAGTCTTGCCATTGAACAAATGGCATTGTTTTACCATTGCGTAAACCTTAGTGTCTTACCACAGAATAAACCACATAGCCTTACCATTGAACTAACAACATCATGTTACTATTTTAGTTTTTATTAATGCTCAGCTCAATGATTCTGCCTATACCAATTATATTATTTTAAACTACCCCCTTTGTACTCTACTATTCCTTTGTAATAATACACACAAAAATCTAAAAAAATTGAACTAGTACAACTGACTCTGTTCCATTCAACACATATCAGACATGATATGACGCCATGCCAGTATGTAAGTACTTGACCCCATGACCTCCGGGGGGACTCACCACCGGGGACTCCTCCTTATTCCTCTCCTCACTCACAGCCATCTCCTCCGTAGACGGCAGCTCGGGAAGAAGGAACTCAGGCAGGGAAGTCTTCAGCAACTCCCAGATGTCCTCCACATGCCCCGTTCTACAGCAGCCACTTTATCAGCTCAACACTTGCACTGGATTCTATTCACAGAATATATTAAAACTACTTCCATAATAAAACATTTTTTAATTGTCTCCTCTTAGAAAAAATTCACAAAAAAACTTGTAATATCAACTAAAATATGCTATATATTTGTCAAAACAAAGGTAAGTTTTTATATAGTACGGTATCCAGTCCCTAGGACTGCTCAGGGCAGTTTACACTTCATTCATGTTGTAACAGTGTATAATGACAAACAAACCCCCTCAGCATAATCAAATGCTCATCGGTAATTAGAGACCTTCACAACAAATTAATGCCTACTGAATTTAAAATAGAATATTTTTAATATTAAAAAATGTTTATCAAGATAACACCAAAACATTCGCAGATTATATATGCTTGCATGCCCATGTATGAAGTACACAGCTTTGCCAGAATTGCACTTCTGGATATCTAACAACCTTCTCTAACCAGACCACCTCTCTAATCAGACCACCTAGTGTCAGACACGTGGGTGGTCACCTCATAGAGGTTATACTGGCCTTCTGGTGTACTCACTGAAGTGGGATGGGCTCTGGGAGCCAGCCGGTCAAACTGTGGATCACACTGAAGTTTCCAAACTCACATGCGGTGTTACCTCCATTGTAACTGTCAACAATCACACCATCATTTTAAGATCCGACTGTCTACAAAGCACACTCGTCTTCAGAAATATATTCATGTACCACATCATATAGTTGTGCATTTAGCTTTATTTAGCACTTTTAGATTGTGTTTCTTCTTGGCATACATAATTATAATGATAGATATATTTAACTATTAACTGTTTACTTGAAAGCTCGGTGCATTTTACATAAAAAAAATGAAATTTAATGTTTTTATATAGATTGAAAATACATATAACACTGTGTTAAACTAATTAAATTAATCT
Source organism: Paraescarpia echinospica (assembly GCA_020002185.1). NCBI lineage: Eukaryota > Metazoa > Annelida > Polychaeta > Sabellida > Siboglinidae > Paraescarpia > Paraescarpia echinospica. The sequence goes on along the minus strand of CM034542.1, from coordinate 56,814 downwards.
AAAGGTAAGCTAATTAAATAAAAATAATTTAAAATCAGAAATAAAACTCACTCGAGTGAGGCAACTTTAACAAGAGCCTTGGTGAGCAACATCGGCCACAGTTCATGAGGTCGGGTCGTTGCTGGGAGCAACATCTGGTCAGCGTCATTGTACGGGATGGTATCATCAACTATGATCTTCCGCCAGCATCCCTACATTCATAAGACACTTCCTGTCTCACGCTGTCACATGAAATGATGCACTAAAGATCTATACAACATGCACAATCCGGTTTAATACATATCGTAAATTGTGTACAAACTTTATATTCATATTAATAATTTAACATTTTCTTAAGCAAGAAGATAGGTCAAACATCACAGCCTCTGGTCTCATGACAAACATGTCACATAGATGAGAGGTGCCATCAAACTGTCCCCATATAACATGGTATGTTTGGATGATGCTGCAAAGAGAAGTATTCCTACGGTTAGGAATGTAAGATGCGGCAGCTGATAAGACTAAGTAAGTCAGTCGTTCGAACTGAGAAAGAAGAAGATGAACGAACCAGCCAGTAGAGTCTCACTGCGTACTTCCCATGTGGGTTGTACAATGGGATGGTTGGTCCCTTTGTCACTTTGTTGATGGCGTATATGTGTTCCCATGGTCGCCAGGTGTAGATGTATTCACCGTCAAATGGTAGGTTTGGGTCAAGACTAGCTGTGCTGTCCGTGTGTGCGTGCTTCATGCGACTGTGCTTCCACAGTGCCACGATCTCACTGGTTATGTACCGCATCAACTGTGGACAAGATATTATATTGGTCAATAACTATCTTGCGTCGCAAAAAGCCTCAAAATATCTTCAAATGCTCTGTATGTCATTTAGTGGAAAACAAATACCATAGTTGGTACTTTATTGACAGAGAAGTTTATTGCAAATTGAATGAGCCTGATCTTGTTTTATAATTCAGCTGATGACAGTGTGGTCATATGACAATGGTCATGTGAGACTGGTCAAATGAAGACACCGACAGGTCCAACTCAGGATATCACTTTCTAGGTTGTTGTGGATAAAGGGTTAGTTAACTCATATGATTCTGAGTTTGCAAGCATTATATAAATAATTAATTAGTTTTTAACTGTTGCATTGTCTGTTACCCTACCTCACTTTCGTGGACAGGTTCGTTCGCTGAGAGCAGATCAAAGCCACTCAAGCTATTCTGGTCAACCACAACTGGAGTCTGCAACAAATACAGGCCAATCCCTTCAAAGCTGCCATTCTCATGAGTTAGTTTCTTTGTCAACCTGTTGACTGAAAGGAACCACTACCATTAGGAATCATGTTACTGTTATGTACATGTTCATTGGCTTAAATCCAAATTAACCGTTGGGGCAGTTGATTATTTTCATAAAATTGGAAAGCTTAAATATCAGCACTCTGAAGAGGTCAATCAATCAAATGTTGAAAATTCCTAAAGTACGTTCATTGAGCTTCCCTGACCTTGGGAAAGTGTTTGTCTTCCACCCGCGTTGGTCGTGCAATGACGCAGTGATGCAATGATGCAATGGTGTAGTGATGCAATGATCCAATGATGCAATGATCCAATGATGCAATGGTGTTGTGATGCAATGGTGCAGTGATGCAATGGTGTAGTGATGCAATGGTGTAGTGATGCAATGGTGCAGTGATGCAATGGTGCAGTGATGCAATGGTCCAATGATGCAATGGTGCAGTGATGCAATGGTGCAGTGATGCAATGGTGCAGTGATGCAATGGTGCAGTGATGTAATGGTGCAGTGATGCAATGGTGCAGTGATGCAATGGTGCAGTGATGCAATGGTGCAGTGATGCAATGGTGCAGTGATGCAATGGTGTAGTGATGCAATGGTGTAGTGATGCAATGGTGTAGTGATGCAATGGTGTAGTGATGCAATGGTGCAGTGATGCAATGGTGCAGTGATGCAATGGTCCAATGGTGTAGTGATGCAATGGTGCAGTGATGCAATGGTGCAGTGATGCAATGGTGTAGTGATGCAATGGTGTAGTGATGCAATGGTGTAGTGATGCAATGGTGCAGTGATGCAGTGATAAAATGGTCCAATGACGCAATGATGCAATGGTGTAGTGGTGCAGTGATGCAATGGTGTAGTGATGCAGTGATACAATGGTCCAAAGATGCAGTGATGCAATGATGTAGTGATGCAATGGTACAGTGATGCAGTGATACAATGGTGCAATGATGCAGTGATTCAGTGATGCAATGGTGCAGTGATGCAATGATGTAGTGGTGCAATGATGCAGTGGTGCAGTGGTGCAGTGGTACAAGTGCTATAAGAACAACAAAGCAGCACAGAGTTTAGCTTACCATATCAATAATGAAGTCTTGCGGCCGTTTCCAGTAGTCTATCTTGAGAGTGTGCGGCAGCTCTATCCGGCCTTCTGGGTCTTCAAAGAAGTGCGCCACCTGGTGGCAGAACAATTGGGTCGGGTCAAAGCTTCAGTCAATCAATTCAAATTGACTGGACAATCTGAACATTGTAAATGTAGTGCATTCTCCTGATATTTTAACTTGGGTTAAATTATAATAGCATAATTTCTATTATTGCGCCTAAATCCTTAGCAAAACAAAGCTCAGAAGACAACAAAGCAGAATTGTGAAGTATGTATTATATGATATCATGACCTGGCAAACACCAGAGTTAAGAGCCGTGGACCACAAGGATTTAGATATCATGACCTGGCAAACACCAGAGTTAAGAGCCATGGACCACAAGGATTTAGATATCATGACCTGGCAAACACCAGAGTTAAGAGCCGTGGACCACAAGGATTTAGATATCATGACCTGGCAAATACCAGAGTTAAGAGCCGTGGACCACAAGGATTTAGATATCATGACCTGGCAAATACCAGAGTTAAGAGCCGTGGACCACAAGGATTTAGATATCATGACCTGGCAAATACCAGAGTTAAGAGCCGTGGACCACAAGGATTTAGATATCATGACCTGGCAAATACCAGAGTTAAGAGCCGTGGACCACAAGGATTTAGATATCATGACCTGGCAAATACCAGAGTTAAGAGCCGTGGACCACAAGGATTTAGATATCATGACCTGGCAAATACCAGAGTTAAGAGCCGTGGACCACAAGGATTTAGATATCATGACCTGGCAAATACCAGAGTTAAGAGCCGTGGACCACAAGGATTTAGATATCATGACCTGGCAAACACCAGAGTTAAGAGCCGTGGACCACAAGGATTTAGATATCATGACCTGGCAAACACCAGAGTTAAGAGCCGTGGACCACAAGGATTTAGATATCATGACCTGGCAAACACCAGAGTTAAGAGCCGTGGACCACAAGGATTTAGATATCATGACCTGGCAAATACCAGAGTTAAGAGCCGTGGACCACAAGGATTTAGATATCATGACCTGGCAAATACCAGAGTTAAGAGCCGTGTACCACAAGGATTTAGATATCATGACCTGGCAAACACCAGAGTTAAGAGCCGTGGACCACAAGGATTTAGATATCATGACCTGGCAAACACCAGAGTTAAGAGCCGTGGACCACAAGGATTTAGATATCATGACCTGGCAAACACCAGTTAAGAGCCGTGGACCACAAGGATTTAGATATCATGACCTGGCAAATACCAGAGTTAAGAGCCGTGGACCACCTAGGATTCAGATATCATGACTTAGCAAACACCAAAGTTAAGAGCCGTGGACCACCAATGATTCAGATATCATGACTTAGCAAACACCAAAGTTAAGAGCCGTGGACCACCAATGATTCAGATATCATGACCTGACAAACACCAGAGTTAAGAGCAGTGGACCACAAGGATTTAGATATCACGACCTGGCAAACACCAGAGTTAAGAGCCGTTGACCACCAAGGATTTAGATATCATGACCTGGCAAATACCAGAGTTAAGAGCCTTGGACCACCAAGGATTTAGATATCACGACCTGGCAAACACCAGAGTTAAGAGCCGTGGACCACAAGAATTTAGATATCATGACCTGGCAAACACCAGAGTTAAGAGCCGAGGACCACAAGGATTTAAATATCATGACCTGGCAAACACCAGAGTTAAGAGCCATGGACCACCAAGGATTCAGACATCATGACTTAGCAAACACCAGAGTTAAGAGCCGTGGACCACAAGGATTTATATACCATGACCTGGCAAACACCAGAGTTAAGAGCAGTGGACCACCAAGGATTTATATACCATGACATAGCAAACACCAGAGTTAAGAGCAGTGGACCACCAAGGATTTAGATATCATGACTTGGCAAACACCAGAGTTAAGAGCCGTGGACCACAAGGATTTATATACCATGACATAGCAAACACCAGAGTTAAGAGCAGTGGACCACCAAGGATTTAGATATCATGACTTGGCAAACACCAGAGTTAAGAGCCGTGGACCACAAGGATTTAGATATCATGACCTGGCAAACACCAGAGTTAAGAGCCGTGGACCACAAGGATTTAGATATCATGACCTGGCAAACACCAGAGTGAAGTGTAGTGGACCACCAAGGTTTTGGATTGGAAAGACGACTTGAGATTTTCATGAAAGACTACATTTGTTGACCTTAACTACTATAGGCTAGGAGTATAAAATTACATTACACAACGATCTTCCAATAATGTCACGTATTAATATTAGTTAGTAATATAAACTATTAGTGTTTTTATAAACAGTGAAAGATGCAACAACGTACCACCGGAGATTTCCCTTTCTCCTTGTCTTTCCCACCCTTGTGGGCCGTCTCCTGCGATAGATAAGACAACATATCATCTACATTGCTTTCTCACAAACTATCATTAACTATTTGTAAACAATGTCAAGATTGTTATTCCTGATATCAAAAATAGATAAGCGAGCGAAAAAATGAACAACTGTCAAACACGCTCTAAAAAATGCCTTTTGAACGACTGCTAATACCATTACGGTTTGTCGGATCCCAACAATATTGATGTCGTTTGAAAGTTTAAGCTTTCTGCTATTCAAACATATAAATGGTTTCCTGATAATCAGTTCTAAAATTAACTAAAAACGGACCTACAACCGGGACCGTTCTGGTGTCTTAGACACTGCGAACCATGTTGTTTCGTCGACACAGTTCACCAATCTACCGATTGAGGCACCACTATGTGATTTCATGGTATAAGCTCCACCCACTTTCAAACGGCTGCCAAAATGACACACGCGAAGTAGGCGTGACGTCACAATCACGTATATCAACCAACCAACGCAACGAATTTAGACCCGTTGGGTGGAGTACGTTATTGTGACGTCACGCCGATGTAGAGATATATCGGTTTCGCTGCGATCAAAGCACATCAATTTCGCCGCGGTTTAAAAGTGGGTGGAGCTTATAACATGAAATCAAGAAATGGTGAAGTGCGCATGTCTGAACCTATGCAAATGAGGAAAACAGCACCGCAATCGGAAGATTAGTGTACTTAGTACCCGCCGCCAACATCGTTCGGAACCGTACAGAACACTGAAAACAGCGTGATTGTAGGTCTGTTTATCGGTGTTCTTTAAACGGTTACCGTGAAAAATATAGATGACGCTAGAATAACAAAAGTTCATCCTTTCAAATGATACCAAGATCGTCGGGACAGAACGAACCGTGAGGGTTCTAGCGACCGTAGAATTTCATGTTTTGGACGTGTTCTGAGTTGTTAATTTTTCGCTCGCTTATTTATTTTTGCTGATATTTATAAGAGCAACTCTATTCTGTAAAGAAAATCTGCAACCTTTTCCAAGACCAAACACCAAAAAAATATTCTTCATCTTATACTACTTGGCTTAGATCAGATAAGGAAAAAGTTAATTTATAAGAGTGAATAAATATGCAATTTAATACTTTTTAATATCCAGTTACACTGTATTATAAATAAACTATTCAGATTTTATGCAGTAGAACGTACCCATTTTTCAGCATTGACATCTGCATCGTTCCATTCCGGCCATATATTGGCATAGCCGCGCTTCTTTGAATCGGCAGCTGGGCTGGCAGACGTTGACCCAGCCCTAAACAGAAAATATTAAGTCTAATATGTCTGGATTACCTTTATAATGAAGTTCCTGATTATGTCAATAAAAGCTGACGTGTACAGTGACTCAGGCCATTAGCCAGAAATAAGTTTTGCTTCCAGTCTTGAAGTAGACAAATGTATGCCTTTTAGCACAATTCACGTCAATAACAGTCATTGTAATAATTTATTTAATAATCCTTTTGATTTGTTTCACTATCAGTCATGCCAATGAGTCATTAATTTGGGCCCTTAGACTTGGAACTATTAGTTAATCTAGTGTTCAGTTGGCCCCTTCTAAATTCCACCAGTTTTATCAGTTGTAATTACCTGTCTTCACCAGTCATCTGCCAATCTTGAATACTAGCAGACAGGTCTTTGGCTAAGCCCTTACTGTGACTTCTCATACTGTGACCAATTTAAAGGAAATAAAAACAAGGCATTAGCTAAAATCCGTTTTCAATGTGTACACAAAGTTTAACATTGTATGTAACATTTGAGAACATTAAAAAAATACAGAAAAATACAGTTGTAGCATAAATTCTATTTTAAAGTCGTCTGTGTAGCGATTCCTGCGAAAAATTAAAATTTAATGAGCTAAGCGATCACGTGGTATCGTAACGTCACCACACTCGCAGCAGGCCGACCTTTTCCATGCATTCAGAGCATGTTTACAAGGATAGTTTTTGGGTCGAAACGAACGTCAGAATGAGTTTTTGAGCAATATTCTGATGTAATGCAAACACTAGTCATCATAGAGGAACAAGCAGTTATCTTACGGTTCCACATGAATCCAATTCTATTCAAAACAATGAATGCGAATGAGCCTACAAGTCGACTAGGTTTCACCGAGCTTGGGCTCGTTTTCAGAATAATTATATCGAATGCAACCAAAGGCAGATAATCTACACCAATATACATACATAGCAAACATATATTGTATGCAGCTACATAAAGTAACGTGTATAATCTCATAATATCACTAGAATATCGATGTATGAAGGAGGAGTTGTACAATTTATTATAACAACTTAAATCAGTCAGTGATTTTCTGTCAATGCTGTTAGCTCAGTTGGTAAACGCGTTGGTTTCTTGTCATTTATTTCGCAATCGGGCGACGCCGGTTCAATCCTGACACCAAACCATTGATTTTCTTTACTTTTTTTATATTTACACGGAGTAATATAAACCAAATCATTTTGTATACTATGTTGCACTGATTGTAAATATTTTTGTAGTAATTATTTATTCGCCACAAAAATAAAAATATGGTAATTATATATAACGATGTTTCTAAATTTCCTTTATCCAGACAGATCACCATATGTTTTCACATATATAATTACACTATATTACCATACAATATATATATATATATATACAATTAATAAATTATATATCCATTACATTATATTTGTTTGGATAAATAAAATTTAGAAACATCGTTATATAATTCCCATATATATTTCATAAAATGTGAAATTTTGAAATCATTGAATTTTTTTTTTTTTTGGCTTGGTGGACATGGAAATAGATAGCAGGATGTAATATAATATGAATTCAAGCAATATATGTTTTTATTCCCTTTAAAGAAAACTAGCCAAGGACAAGAAAAGTGCTCAGAAAAAGTTTTGTAGGCATTTTTTGTTACAAGCACCCAACCATTTTAGATTTTCTCTGTATGCGTTACTGATTATGGTATGGGTTGTTAGACTTTCCGATTTTTTATTTTTAAGTCAAACAACAGGGTTTTATGTAAAATTTGACATAAATTCAATTAAAACTGTATTACGGCTCTATAAGACATAATAGAAATGTTACATGTTTCAAAATCAGCTTACAGTTTCTCTACAGGGGCCAAACATTACACACATAGTTTTTGCCACTCTAATTGAGGTTTTGGCCAGATATGTCTGTGGTGACGTCAGCAACATCTGTTGCTTTGTGACATGCAAATGACCTCATTTGAGCGAGCTTAGTGACATGAGTTTGCAATGAAATGGCTTCATATTTGGAATATAGTACTTGACAAGAGTATTAAGTTTACATATTCAAAGACATTTAAAATTTCATTTCATTTAGTCTTTAAACTGATTTGAAAATGTGTAGCATTGTTATTTTGTCTTATAGAGCCACAATAATACGGCTTTGATCAAATTTATGTCAAATTTTACATAGAAACCCATTTTCTGACATAAAAAACAAAATCAGAAAGTCCAACAACCCATACCATAATCAGTAACATATATAGAGCATCTAAACTGGTTGGGTGCTTGTAAAAAAAATGCCTACGAAAGTCACAATTCATCGCCTTGGCTGCCCACCTATTTATATAAATATAACAATGAAGGGATGTGCTAAAGAAAAAATTTCCTTAGTCATTATACTGCATATTTACTGACCAACAGAGTCCGAGGCATATTTACATTATGCTTAACAGCTAGTAAATGTCCACTTATAAATCCAGTCCTATATGTTTATAATTATATAAGTACATTAATTATATGACACCGTTTTTAAAAAGTGGTACTGAAATATGTTTTTGTTTCACATTCAATCTGGGGTCTGATGGAAATAAGTTTTGTTCCATGGGTAGCTTAGCATAATTAACTTGTCAACAAGGTTAATATTTGTTAAAGTTTGTTTTAGACTGGCATATATAGTCTTTATAGAAGTAGACTTAGACGCTGTCCTTAACTTTTTTACTTTTGTATATATGTCACTACAGATAGTTGTAAATAAAATGTTATGCTAATTATTAGTAATGTATCATAATTACAGTAATTAATGCTCCAGGAATTATTCAAACTAGACTGATAGGCCAAGCATCATGCCCTTTAAAGAATAAAGGCTTATTAAAAAGCAAAAATAATTTTAATGGACACTGACTGTTTATAGCACCAGACTGTCAATAGAATGAACCGGGGTTGACAGTAAATAGAAGTTGAGTCTATTTCTTAATTGTTGTTTGGAATCGAAACTCCCTTCGAGCCTTCTACCTGGTGTCTACGCCATGGGAATTAAAAGATCCCACTGCATGCCAGTCAGTGGCAACTTCCAAACGGGCAAGTGGCAATGGCAGTGCCAGTGGCAGTGGGCGGGCACAGTCTCGTACTGTTAGAGAGGGCAAAATTGTGTATTTGGGATTATACCCAGGCCGTCCACAAGACCACGAATGAGATTAGAACTAAGACACGTACTGATTCATTTTATACTTCAGTTTAACGTCGTAGTGTCAGGTCAAACCAACAACATAAACATGAACGCCAGCTGTCATTTACTCGCTGGTGTCAGCCATGTTGTTTCTAACCAAACATAAACAAATCTTCAATTAGCACATCATACATTCGCCTCAATCTCCCCCTGTTCTTACTCTCGCGCTGTCGCTGACCCGGATCTGTTGCCTAACGGCGATTTCTTCGGTGCTTTTGCCTGCATCTTGATAACGGTGGATTAACTACATAAAACAAAAACTTGTTTAGCCTAGCTCGCTACGTTTGGTTGCCAGGCTGAGGGCACCGCGCGCCACATTTGAAGACGTCGTAAGCACAACATTGTCGAGTGTGGCACGTGTAAAGAGTGCACGACACAATCGCGTATTATTATACGTGTGATTACATGTTTGTATAACTGTTATCATTATTAGATCTACCGGTGCATACAGCAGATCGAACATCATGTCAGTTTATTATAATGCTATTAGTTTAGTTTCCGTACGCGGGTGATTAGGCCTGTCAATATATGTACGCGTATCCAGGAGGCGCTGGTCACGCTTCCGTGCACGCGAGCACTGATCGGCGAAATTCGCCTACAGAACCGGGGAGGTTACAGCGTCGCGTCGTTACTTTTTAAAACCTTAGCGCCCATAGTAATGCTAAACTTGATCAAATATTCGAAAAGTGCTTTGTACAATAATACCATGTGGGCCTCAGAAAAGTACCAAACCAAACACAAGGATGCGCCACTGTTACCCCCTGAACGCGTCAGACAAAATGTATAATTTGATGACTATATAAAATACAGTTTACACAAACATGCCTGCCTTTCATTTATATTCAGTTACGATTCTGGAAACCCATAGTTGTGATGCCAAATTATTTTTCCATGCTAAAGGTAGCCAAATATGTAGTCAAAATTAAACAAAAATTCCCTAAGTGAGGGCCAGGCTCGATCCAACGAATGCCCCGCCCCATAAATACGCCACAATTTGTATTACAATGTGCACATTGAAGCAAAATACACCTCTTTAAAAATATTATACATACAAAATTACGCTGCATTCCGTGATGCTGATGAATAATTCGTCAATTATTATTACTAGTAGTAGTAGTTTAGTAATATAGGCTAGCTTCTCTCTCTCGAGAGAGAAGCTTGTTGTACATAACTGCGTCAGGTAGGTTAATTGAAGATCTCGAGATTAGTAGTTTTATCCTGCCATTTTACGCCAAGGATTGTTCGTAGGCAACGAAGATGAAAACTGTTGAGTTTCCATTCTTGTTTGCGGTACGTTGTCCATGTCTCTGAATCATGCAATAAAATGCTGACAACACAAGCATGGCACACTTTCAGCTTGGCGTGCAATGTTAGGCTCTTATTGGACCAGACATGGTTGGTGAGTCTTCCAAATGATATTGCTGCTTTTCCAAGTCTTGTGTTCAATTTTTGTAAGCGTAAAGTGTTTATACATTATAGAACCTAAGTAGAAAAAGTTTCCAAGGTTTCGATGGGTGCACCATTAACATTGATTCTGGCTTCTTGCTTTCCACGGCTCATGGAGACAGTGTTTTGATGTTGATTTTGAGGCCAAAAGCTGTGCAAGTATTTGCGAAGCTGTTCAAGATTAGTGGTAACTTTTCCTCGGAATGGGAGCAGAAGGCAGCATCATCAGCATAGAGGGCCTCGTACACGTGAAGTGCTGTTGGTTTTGTCTTGGTCTTCAAGCGTGACGTTGAGTAGATGTTTGCGTCAAGCCTGGTCCTAGACCAACTCCAGGATGAGCAACGTTGGCATTTTGCATAGCTTCTTTGAGTAGAATGGAGAAAAATATTCAAAAAAGCGTCGGTGCCAGAACACATCCCTGCTTCACAGCATATTTGATGCAGAAGGACTCAGATATCGACCCGTCAGCCTGAACTGTGCCTTGCATGTTGTTGTGGAAGGCTGGAATAAGACTGAGTAGTACTGGTGGACACCCAACTTCCTTCAGGGCCGTGAAAAGAGCTTCTCTGTTTAAATAATCAAAAGGTTTTGTGAGATCCACAAATGCTACATGGAGTGGCAAATGTTGCTCCCTTGCTTTCTCTTGTAGTTATCGTACACAGAAGACCATATTTACAGTTCCTCTGCCATAGCGGAAACCGCACTGTGAATCGGGGTACACCCGTTCTGTCAAAGTTTGTAGACGTGTGAGGATGACACGTGCAAATATTTGCCTACACCACTGAGCAGAGACATTCCTCTGTAGATATTGTAGTCGCCTCTGTCAACCTTGTTTTGTACTGTGTGATTATAATTACTTGAATCCCCCATTTCTTGTAATATTGAATGTTCCCGCCAGCACTTCAGGAGAAGGTTGTAGAGCTGTGGTAACAATGCCTGACTGCCAGCCTTAATCAGCTCTGCAGGTATTGCATCTCGACCTGAGGCTTTACTATGTGACAGTCTGGCAAAAACTGTGAACTGTGGTTCGTCACCAGGTTCTTCCATAATCTCCGTAGATGGGACTTTGTCAATTGTATACACATAATACGGCCTTTCCGTGAAATAAAGGTCGGAGAAATACTCAAACCAGTGATTCATTTGGTCATCTCTTTTTGTTAGTGCGACACCATCTTTCGATTGGAGAGGCGCAGTTTTCCTTATTGTGGGACCTATAGCTGTTTTTTATGACCGCATACATATTGTTAGGTTCCAAGTCTTAGCCGCTGTCTTGATATCATCAGTTAGGCCAATGTAGTATTGATGAAGTGCTTGACTGGCTTTTATTTGAGCAAGACTTCAGGAAGCCCTACAGCAAGCATTGGTGGTCTCATTTGGTCTGCTTTTGAATTCCAGGAGTGCTTTGCGTTTTGTCTCAATTACCGGTTTCATAGTGCCAAGACTGGGTTATGACGAGCTTATGCCAAAGGTGTCCAAGGCTGATTTGTGAATTGTTTGTTTGAGAAGTTGACAATAATAATTTGCTATTCCCGTATTCACCAAGTTGATCGATGTGGTTGACTATGTTTCTTTCCCCTGTGGTAGGACTTAGGCGACAGTTTCATATTTGAGATGACAATACTGTGATCCGTGTCGCAGTCTGCACTATGTTATGATCTAGTTTTGGTGACATCGTTCAGGTTGCATCGTCGAACCAGAACAAGGTCTAGTTGATGCCATGTCTTGGATCTGGGGTGCATCCAGGATACCTTGTAATGAGCTGTACATTGTGTGTAGATGTTAGCGACACATAGTTGGAATTTAGCACTAAGCTCTAGGAGACGTTGTCCATTGTCATTTGTTTCCCCAATGCCAAAAGCACCTATATCGTCAGGCCAGGATTCTTTATCATTCCCCACTCGAGCATTGAAATTCCCAAGTACGATTAGCTTGTCCACATTAGGCACAGACTCAACTACTTGTGTGAGTGCCGCATAGAATATATCTTTGACATCTGACTATGCTCTCACAGTGGTTACATAGGCAGATATTACTGTGACATGACCTTTCTCCAGGGAGAGGCGTGCTGTCACAATACGATTATATATAGCGTGTGGTCCCTCTGACTTGCTGCACAAGGTATTTTAACAACAAGTCCAACTCCGTGTTGACGGTTGGAGCCAGCTGGTTTGCCTGACCATTATATTGTGTATTCAGACTCTCTGATGGAGCTTGTCTCAAGTAGTCTTGTTTCTTGCAGTGTTGTAATGTCAACTGACCTCTTGGCCAATTCTCGGTCGATTACAACACTCGTTCCTAGATCGTTAATGAAATCGTACTCCGGGGACATTCAAGGGATCGTTGTCCGTACATTCCAATTACCGGCCGAAGCACAGTTTTCGTTGTCGTTTAGCAGGTGTGAGGGTTGCAGTCTGATATTAGGTCTGCACACGCAGGCAGGCCTTCAGACTGAGGCGGGTTAGTTCCATATTGACTGGGGGCTGTCCAGTTTGGAGCGGGCGGATACTAACCATGATACAAAAGTCTCTCCCACTGTCAGAGGTGATCGCTGGCGCCATGCTCTGCGCTAATCGAGCGTTAGGCTCATAACCGGTTACTACCATCTTCCGTATTGTTTATAGTCCTGGAATCGAACACGAACAGGCAGAGTGTCCTCTCTGTTGAAAGAATGATACAGCTAATACAAGGGCAGTAAAAAAAGTGTTCCTGGTTTGCCCTTGTGACTCGATGTTAGGAGATTTACAGCCAAGACACTTCTCTCGACCCAATGTGTACTCTGGAGGAAAGACATGGCTGATACGTCAATAGACCCAATGTGTACTCTGGAGGAAAGACATGGCTGATACGTCAATAGACCCAATGTGTACTCTGGAGGAAAGACATGGCTGATACGTCAATAGACCCAATGTGTACTCTGGAGGAAAGACATGGCTGATACGTCAATAGACCCAATGTGTACTCTGGAGGAAAGACATGGCTGATACGTCAATAGACCCAATGTGTACTCTGGAGGAAAGACATGGCTGATACGTCAATAGACCCAATGTGTACTCTGGAGGAAAGACATGGCTGATACGTCAATAGACCCAATGTGTACTCTGGAGGAAAGACATGGCTGATACGTCAATAGACCCAAATAGACCCAATGTGTACTCTGGAGGAAAGACATGGCTGATACGTCAATAGACCCAATGTGTACTCTGGAGGAAAGACATGGCTGATACGTCAATAGACCCAATGTGTACTCTGGAGGAAAGACATGGCTGATACGTCAATGGTACTCTGGACATGGCTGATACGTCAATAGACCCAATGTGTATAGACCCAATCTGGAGGAAAGACATGGCTGATACGTCAATAGACCCAATGTGTACTCTGGAGGAAAGACATGGCTGATACGTCAATAGACCCAATGTGTACTCTGGAGGAAAGACATGGCTGATACGTCAATAGACCCAATGTGTACTCTGGAGGAAAGACATGGCTGATACGTCAATAGACCCAAGTGTACTCTGGAGGAATGACATGGCTGATACGTCAATAGACCCAATGTGTACTCTGGAGGAAAGACATGGCTGATACGTCAATAGACCCAATGTGTACTCTGGAGGAAAGACATGGCTGATACGTCAATAGACCCAATGTGTACTCTGGAGGAAAGACATGGCTGATACGTCAATAGACCCAATGTGTACTCTGGAGGAAAGACATGGCTGATACGTCAATAGACCCAATGTGTACTCTGGAGGAAAGACATGGCTGATACGTCAATAGACCCAATGTGTACTCTGGAGGAAAGACATGGCTGATACGTCAATAGACCCATTGTGTACTCTGGAGGAAAGACATGGCTTATACGTCAATAGACCCAATGTGTACTCTGGAGGAAAGACATGGCTGATACGTCAATAGACCCAATGTGTACTCTGGAGGAAAGACATGGCTGATACGTCAATAGACCCAATTTAATAAAAGGCTTTATCATATTATTTATGGGCCACAGGTAAGACACACCCTACCAGTGGGTGGTCCCAGACGTAGTTGTTTTCTCCATATGGGGCTAGACCATAGGCTCGTTCCCCGCAGACCTTTATAATCTGGCGTGCGCGTAGACCTTTTTGAATTGGCCTTCTCCCCATGACCCTTAAAAATGTGCCCCCGTTCAGGTTAGAATAAGTTGACGTTACGCCGACGCCCCCCCCCCTCCCCGTCTTCAGTTGTAACCAGTCGAACCGATAAAACAGAGAACCTGAAGTTACGGCGGCGAGGTAGCGAAAAATGTTCTATACCATTATTTTAGTTAGGCCGCCAGTGCATGGGATTTTTGTGCCCCCCTCCCACACTGCAATCTCTGGGTCGATCTGCCCCTGCTAACCAGAATATATAGTGAGGTATGTTTTTGTTTACAGAAGCTTCATGTGTCGCGAACACGTGTCGATATTTTGGTGAAAATCGTGGTAATAAAAATGTTCAGTTTCCACCGTCGTCATCATGTGCGATTATGGCATTTCAAACACATCAATGTGTTTGCCTTCGTTATATGTTAGACATTAACGATTCTTGCCAGGATAACTGGGCTGATCGTGTGACTAGTGGTTGTAGTCTTTAAACAAACTCGTGGCACACGTCATATCGGTAGATACGAGGCTAGCTACTATACGTAGGCTTATAAATCGGTGGATAAAGCACCTCGGACATCAACATTTGAAAACCATCTGGTCTGCATTCTGATTTCCCTTCTGGTTCAAACAGTTATCACTGAAGGCATGATCGACTGATTTTAAAGCATTTACAAGATGATCTTGATAGGTTGATCAAATGGTCTGAAAAGTGGCAAATGCTGTTCAATTTTGGGAAATGTAAATGCCTCCACACAGGTCATGGGAATGAAGAGGTAAAATATAAAATGGGGGGTACTGTTCTAAGTACTACTGTAAAAGAAAAGGACTTAGGGTTAACCATTAGTGCTGATATGAAGGTTTCAGAGCAGTGCGGAATTGCAGCGTCAAAGGGAAATCAAATCCTTGGATTAATTAGGCGAAATATAGCGTATAAGAAAAAAGAATTAATAGTACCGCTGTACAAAACAATAGTGAGGCCTCATTTAGAATATTGTATACAAGCATGGAGGCCATATCGCAAGAAGGACATAGATATGCTAGAAAGAGTACAGAGGAGAGCGACTAAAATGATACCAAATCTGAGGGATCTTAGTTACGAAATACGCCTAAAAGAATGTGGTTTAACAACACTAGAGACCAGGAGATTGAGAGGAGATCACATAGAAGTGTTTAAAATATTGAATGGTTATGAAAATATTGATAGAAATTTTTTTTTATCGGTTAAGAAAGATAGAAGGACCAGAGGACATGAAGCTACATTAGTAAAGGAGCAGTGTAGATTAGATATAAGAAAGTTCTCATTCTCACAAAGGACTGTAAATGAATGGAACAGATTATCTCCTGATTGTGTTGGTGCTAGTAGCGTGAATATGTTTAAAAATAAAATCGACACACACCTAAAAAAGGCGGGATACATGTAGATAAAAAGTATTGGACTCTCGATAAGCCAAAACGTTTCCTTGTCCACCTGCCATCCAGAGTAATTTTCTGGATGGCAATCTTGTTAAATCTTGTTAAATGGCAACGATCTGAGGTGCTGCGTCCAACGCACCACAGCAAAGACATTTTTGCTTTGAAAGGTTCACAGTCCAATTTAAAGACACACACAGTAGGAACAACGAGAATTAGCTGTAACAGTTATATCTGAGCAGCCCATAAACACAAACAAAGTGTCAAATTAAGTTACAACCCAGATAGTAGTACGTAGAGAGACCCGTATTGTTATAATTTCACAAATTAGACAAACCGGAACAGCAACTGCACCAAAAGTAATAGCAATAGTAACAAACAAACATACGAACAAACTAAATAGCGACAACTAGAAAATGCCAACAGAAAACTAACCTTTGAGAAGTTCTCAATTAGTAAAATTCATATGTACTGGGTAAATATCGACGGTGTCTAACATAAGAACACACTACGCGCGGAAAAGGGGGACCGATGTATCTTCCCCTGAACGTGATGATGCATCACCCCACCTGTACGGCGCGGTGTAGGGCGAGTCGACTGAGACGTCCTCCACGATGGCGCTGATGGAAGGCCGGTGGTCGGAGATGGAGCGCCGGGTCCGCGAGAGACTGCCGGCAGCCATATAGGCGGAGGCACTGCTGATGCTGGTCGCCGCCGTCACGGACACCTCGTCGGGCTGGGACGGGAAGCGACGCACCGTCTTGTAGAAGGCGTCTCCCGCCTTGAGCTGCGACACGTCACTAGCCTCCTTGGCGATGACGACGACGCCCTGGGGATTAACGGGGTTCCCGAAGATACTGGAGCGACGTCGACTCGGCTCGTTGGCCGCACTGCGGGGCCGGGAGCCCCCGCCACTCGACAGAGACACGGTCGAACTACGCCGACTCATTTCGTTCTTCGGACACCAAGTTGTGCCGGACAGGCTAGGTCAACAACTGTCGCAGGCCACTACACCAGCCTCACAGGCCAGTTAGGCCACAAATGGTCCCAGACCGGCTAGGCCACCAACTGTTCCAGGTCGGCTAAGCCACAAAGTGTACAAAACACCTATAGCCCAACAACTGTCCAAATCCACTGGGCCACCAACTGTGGCAGACCGTCTGTTCCAGACCTTATCAACGACAGCTGCCTGGGTAAACAAATATCAAAGGATAGCTAGATAGCTAATGTTGTCACGATCACGATGTATCTAAGGACATGCATGTGCCACTAACGCCGGGTTATTGTACCACACGGTATCCCCGATAACGACACCACGCACAGTCAATGGTTGACTAGGTCACAACCGAGTTGACGTTGGTTTGGTCACAATATTATAATCCCGTCCAGATTCGTGACGGACTGTCGCAGCTTGTTTCGACAACTGTCCCCAATAAATTTCTGTAGTCAACTAGTCACATGTCCAGCATAAAGCGGAACATCCATAATGTAGGAGGACCGACGCTATCGAGTATCTCCAAAGCCGGTGTCCACGATGAAGACAATATCAAACGTCCAACAGAAGACGTGTATTCATGTACTCTGTAACACGTTTCTCCTTGCCACTGTGTGCTAGGGACTGTATCCATGGTCTGTGAGCTTGTTTGTTTAGCGCTGACAAGGCACAGGTCAGTATCAACGTTGTTCCTTGGTAATGTTAGTTTTTCATTAAGGTAAACGGATAGGATTTCAAGCGAACAATGGCCAACGTCCGTTTGTCCACCGCCTGTCCCTGATAATGTTGACGCACTTAGCAAACTGGACAATACGTGCAAACATCATTGAAATGGGATTTGACCTGAATTGTGAGAGCACTGCTGCATATATAAATGCGTCAGTAACATTGTTCGGTGAAAACAGCAGAGTAGACCTTTTTGTTCTGTGTAATTAGGTGACATGGTTGATAAATGTACAACTCTAATTTCCGGAAAACAAATATTGGCGGATTAAATATATATTGCCTAATTTGTGCGTCTCAGTGATGTTGATTAATTACCTGGAAACACAATTTGAGGTTGTGCATATAAAATATTGCATTATTTATACGTTTCGATCGTATTGTCTAATTTCCAAAACATAACAGTTTCTGTATTGAATATATTGCATTAATTTTACGTATCAATAGCGTCGTCTAATTACCCGTAAATAAGTGTTGGAGCATTGAATACATTGCTTAACACTACAGCCGATGAAGAGGATCTAAAAAATGTATTAGAAATTCCATAAAGTCGCAACGATCGACTAATCAAGACATCGCCATGGAAATGAGCTCGGATTGTCTGAGGATATTGGCGCGTATTAAGTTATTTATTATTATTATATTATTATAAATACGGTGGAATGTTCTTGTTCAAAGTGAACAGCTCTCACGCGGAGACGAAATACAGTCTGCGTTTCCGCTTAAGATATATCATCATGATTAAAAGCGAAACTTGTATACGAAATCTGACAACAATATGGATAATTATAAAGATGGGAAAAAGGAAAGGGAACAAGAAGAAGGAGGACGACCACCCGAGGGCATCAACCATGAGACAGACAACAATAATACAGACCAGAACTGTGCAAGCCAAGTAATCATTCCATAAGTGGGGGGTGTCTCTGAGAGAGAGTTGACTGACTACAAACAACTACGGGTTTGAAACAGCCCACGCCACCATCCGACGCCCGTTTGGTACGCCCAAGAAACACAGTAGAGCCAGCGAACAGGCGTGCTAAATCTCATGTAAGAGGTGTCGTGCTGAATACTAGTGATGAGGCGTGAAGAGTCTCCAAAGCAAGACTGGAAGAGCATTGATGCGAATCTCGTGGCTCAGCTAGTCGGTTGGGTTCAAAAAAAATAACTCACTATCTGTAAAAAGGTGTAAACAGCAGTTAATGTCTGAGTTCCTATAGGAACATATGGCTTTACCAGCCAGTGTAATAACTCTGCCCAGTCAATACATAATGTCATGCAATAGCTACATGAAACTACCGCGTACAATCTATTGTATATCAAAGCCTTATATCAAACGTACAGAACATAATTATATGTAAAAAAAGCCTTGTAACCATGACAACCACGACACAATGTAATACTATGGAAAACAATCTATGGACTACATTGTCTGCCATTTCAAGCGAATGCAGTAGTATATTGGATCATTTCCTAGTTACAGGTTATACCTGGATTCTAGGTCAAGGCAACGCAGGTTAATAATAATAAAATTACTCCTCTTGCACCAATATGCTCGAAATCGAGCTATGTGGCGCAGCAAGACAAAAGAATTAATCAATCGCGTAACTTCATAAAGGTCATCCAAGTAGCTGACCGTAGCCAGCCATCATGTGTTAAACCAAAGTGTCCGCCGGCGTGAGTGGTCAGCAGTTTGATCACTGCAAAGGCAAACCAGCAGTCATCATCAGCCAGGCCCGTAGGCGGGACTGCGATTGGTGCACACGCACCACTCCCCCATTAAGGCAACAGAGATCCGCTCGAAGGTAAAATAAGTTCCGCTCGAGGTCTCAAGGGGCGGGTACCTACATATTTAGCACTTCAGATGTATGTACTGTATACACGACTGTCTTGGATTAGTTGTAACCTACACGGCGGATGACTTGAGGTGGCTCAAAGACAAGGAAGACGTGTACTTTACACACGACTGTCTTGGATTAGTTGTAACTTACACGGTGGATGACTTGAGGTGGCTCAAAGACAAGGAAGACGTGTACTTTACACACGACTGTCTTGTATTAGTTGTAACCTACACGGTGGATGATTTGAGGTGGCTCAAAGACAAGGAAGACATGTACTTTACACACGACTGTCTTGGATTAGTTGTAACTCACGGTGGAAGAGGTGGCTCAAAGACAAGGAAGACGTGTACTTTACACACGACTGTCTTGGATTAGTTGTAACTTGGTGGATGACTTGAGGTGGCTCAAAGACAAGGAAGACATGTACTTTACACACGACTGTCTTGGATTAGTTGTAACCTACACGGTGGATGACTTGAGGTGGCTCAAAGACAAGGAAGACGTACTTTACACACGACTGTCTTGGATTAGTTGTAACCTACACGGTGGATGACAAAGACAAGGAAGACGTACTTTACACACGACTGTCTTGGATTAGTTGTAACCTACACGGTGGATGACTTGAGGTGGCTCAAAGACAAGGAAGACGTGTACTTTACACACGACTGTCTTGGATTAGTTGTAACCTACACGGTGGATGACTTGAGGTGGCTCAAAGACAAGGAAGACGTGTACTTTACACACGACTGTCTTGGATTAGTTGTAACCTACACGGTGGATGACTTGAGGTGGCTCAAAGACAAGGAAGACGTGTACTTTACACACGACTGTCTTGTATTAGTTGTAACCTACACGGTGGATGACTTGAGGTGGCTCAAAGACAAGGAAGACGTGTACTTTACACACGACTGTCTTGGATTAGTTGTAACTTGCACAGTTGGAAACTTGAGGTGGCTCAAAGACAAGGAAGACGTGTACTTTACACACGACTGACTTGAATTAGTTATAACTTGCACAGTTGGAAACTTGAGGTGGCTCAAAGACAAGGAAGACGTGTACTTTACACACGACTGTCTTGTATTAGTTGTAACCTACACGGTGGATGACTTGAGGTGGCTCAAAGACAAGGAAGACGTGTACTTTACACACGACTGTCTTGGATTAGTTGTAACCTACACGGTGGATGACTTGAGGTGGCTCAAAGACAAGGAAGACGTGTACTTTACACACGACTGTCTTGTATTAGTTGTAACATACACGGTGGATGACTTGAGGTGGCTCAAAGACAAGGAAGACGTGTACTTTACACACGACTGTCTTGGATTAGTTGTAACTTGCACAGTTGGAAACTTGAGGTGGCTCAAAGACAAGGAAGACGTGTACTTTACACACGACTGACTTGAATTAGTTATAACTTGCACAGTTGGAAACTTGAGGTGGCTCAAAGACAAGGAAGACGTGTACTTTACACACGACTGTCTTGTATTAGTTGTAACCTACACGGTGGTGACTTGAGGTGGCTCAAAGACAAGGAAGACGTGTACTTTACACACGGCTGTCTTGGATTAGTTGTAACCTACACGGTGGATGACTTGAGGTGGCTCAAAGACAAGGAAGACGTGTACTTTACACACGACTGTCTTGGATTAGTTGTAACCTACACGGTGGATGACTTGAGGTGGCTCAAAGACAAGGAAGACGTGTACTTTACACACGACTGTCTTGGATTAGTTGTAACCTATACGGTGGATGACTTGAGGTGGCTCAAAGACAAGGAAGACGTGTACTTTACACACGACTGTCTTGGATTAGTTGTAACCTACACGGTGGGTGACTTGAGGTGGTTCAAAGACAAGGAAGACGTGTACTTTACACACGACTGTCTTGTATTAGTTGTAACCTACACGGTGGATGACTTGAGGTCGCTCAAAGACAAGGAAGACGTGTACTTTACACACGACTGTCTTGGATTAGTTGTAACCTACACGGTGGATGACTTGAGGTGGCTCAAAGACAAGGAAGACGTGTACTTTACACACGACTGTCTTGGATTAGTTATAACCTATACGGTGGATGACTTGTGGTGGCTCAAAGACAAGGAAGACGTGTACTTTACACACGACTGTCTTGGATTAGTTGTAACCTACACGGTGGGTGACTTGAGGTGGTTCAAAGACAAGGAAGACGTGTACTTTACACACGACTGTCTTGGATTAGTTGTAACCTAGACGGTGCATGACTTGGGGTGGCTCAAATACAAGGAAGACGTGTACTTTACACACGACTGTCTTGGATTAGTTGTAACCTTCACGGTGGGTGACTTGGGGTGGCTCAAAGACAAGAAAGACGTGTACTTTACACACGACTAACTTGAATTAGTTGTAACTTGCACAGTTGGAGACTTGAGGTGGCTCAAATACAAGGAAGACGTGTACTTTACACACGACTGTCTTGTATTAGTTGTAACCTACACGGTGGATGACTTGAGGTGGCTCAAAGACAAGGAAGACGTGTACTTTACACACGACTGTCTTGGATTAGTTGTAACCTACACGGTGGATGACTTGAGGTGGCTCAAAGACAAGGAAGACGTGTACTTTACACACGACTGTCTTGGATTAGTTGTAACCTACACGGTGGGTGACTTGAGGTGGTTCAAAGACAAGGAAGACGTGTACTTTACACACGACTGTCTTGGATTAGTTGTAACTTACACGGTGGATGATTTGAGGTGGCTCAAAGACAAGGAAGACATGTACTTTACACACGACTGTCTTGGATTAGTTGTAACCTACAAGGTGGATGAATTGAGGTGGCTCAAAGACAAGGAAGACGTGTACTTTACACACGACTGTCTTGGATTAGTTGTAACCTACACGGTGGATGACTTGAGGTGGCTCAAAGACAAGGAAGACGTGTACTTTACACACGACTGTCTTGTATTAGTTGTAACCTACAAGGTGGATGACTTGAGGTGGCTCAAAGACAAGGAAGACGTGTACTTTACACACGACTGTCTTGGATTAGTTGTAACCTAGACGGTGCATGACTTGGGGTGGCTCAAAGACAAGAAAGACGTGTACTTTACACACGACTAACTTGAATTAGTTGTAACTTGCACAGTTGGAGACTTGAGGTGGCTCAAATACAAGGAAGACGTATACTTTACACACGACTGTCTTGTATTAGTTGTAACCTACACGGTGGATGACTTGAGGTGGCTCAAAGACAAGGAAGACGTGTACTTTACACACGACTGTCTTGGATTAGTTGTAACCTACACGGTGGATGACTTGAGGTGGCTCAAAGACAAGGAAGACGTGTACTTTACACACGACTGTCTTGGATTAGTTGTAACCTACACGGTGGGTGACTTGAGGTGGTTCAAAGACAAGGAAGACGTGTACTTTACACACGACTGTCTTGGATTAGTTGTAACTTACACGGTGGATGATTTGAGGTGGCTCAAAGACAAGGAAGACATGTACTTTACACACGACTGTCTTGGATTAGTTGTAACCTACACGGTGGATGACTTGAGGTGGCTCAAAGACAAGGAAGACGTGTACTTTACACACGACTGTCTTGTATTAGTTGTAACCTACAAGGTGGATGACTTGAGGTGGCTCAAAGACAAGGAAGACTTGTATTTTACACACGACTGTCTTGGATTAGTTGTAACTTACACGGTGGATGACTTGGGGTTGCTCAAGGACAAGGAAGACGACCCTTCTTTGTCCATCATCATTAGCGACGTGAGTGTGGACGTAGAGGCACCGTTCGCCTTCGACCCGGCCGACCTGTCTGGCCGCAGATGTCCACCCTCCTCTGGCATGGGAGGCAGGGACGGCGTGAAGTGGTCATACTTCGTGCTCGAACCTTTCCGTGGCGTCGACATCACTCCGAACTCTGGAAGGACCTTCTTGGTTCTATCGCACTCGCCTTGCCTTCATATCTCACCAACAACGCTCTCTGTTACACTATCAACGATGCATATTCATATCCGAGCAAAATATAGCGTAACAAGTCCTTCCCGAGCAATGTTCATCACATAAACTTGATTATGAATTTTGCGGCGGCATCCAGTCCACAGCGTACCTTCCTGGGCGGGGAAGTGGAGGGCGACAGAGCGGAACAAAGGAGGGCGTGAAGCCGCAGGCCGGGAGCACGGATGGAGACTCGCGCCTGCCTAGCAACGGGTGTAAACAGAGGCTGCTACAGCGACTCTAGCGGGCGACTTAACTCGTCTCATACAGGGACCGTCTCAAAAGGATGGCGGGCACGACAACATTGCGTAACACCACATGGCACACAAATTACGTTTCTCTAAATTCACCCCGACACAGGTAGACCTATAGGTGAACCAGTGTAAAAGGATTTAACAACATTGATTGGTCAGCGATATTAATCCATCTGGCTATGTATGAGAGTGTCTGTATAAACTTCCACAGTTTAAGCATGCTAGTGCATTTATAGGGGCAATCTTAAAATAGCACCTTTATGTGCGTAACTTAACAAGCGGGTGCCCACGACAACACGTGCTCGATCTTATTCAAGCTTTTTTAACAATTGACCGCGTCAACAAAAACTACATCGTAACAACGATATCGCTTATTTGTATTAGAGACAATATATCACAGTGCTTGTATAAAAACAACAACATTTACAGTGCTTAAACATAGGCCTACATACTATCGGATAGTTTTTATTGGACGGAATCAAATTATTGCTATCAATTACAATTCACCGATGAGCATGAATGAGAAGTGCTTCTTGTCTCTAGGTATATATATATATTCCTTGCTCTTGACGCCGCAAAAATGTCGACGAGCTTTGCTTTGAAACAACCCCCATCTATTGAAACGCTTTAGAAAGTGAACGGTTGTTTAATTTCCGCGTAGTCGACCGATATTGCGTTTATTAAACTTGCATTACGTCGTTACAGTTTGCGTCAATATATTGATATAAGTCGACGACAGCATGACCAGCGGCTAGCTACTGACCGTCAGTCGTGCTGCGTCACCGGAGTGAGAACGAGTGTAATCACTATTAGTGTGTGATGTAAGAATCGACCACCAGTCCAGCGCCGACTCTCAGTTGAGAGATTCCGTGAGAGTGGAGTCCCTCGGCAGTGATATCGTCCAGCCACCCCATCATATTAGTTCTCACGACTCTTACCTCCTGCAGCATCAACTTCACAACATCTTTTTTCGTTTGCTTAGAACACAGTTAGCATCATACACATGTCCGTCAGCAGAGTGGTGCGGTGGATTGGAGTGCCCCCTCGGCTGAGGCTAGAGTTCTCACTCGATAGACAGTGGGGAGTTGTTTGATGTTTTTGGGAGTCTCAATGGGGTGCTGTTGACGGCCTGAAGTTGGAGGTTACACTAAAAAGGTAGGCTGATGCAGAAGTGTAAAAAAATAACACGACACACAACTGTTATAAGAAAAGGGGCGCATCACATACACGAACGATGTTACAAACGACGGAGTCTGCAATATTTTATAATCAGCAAAACCACCAGACAATACAAAGTTCTTATATAGCGCAGTATCCAGTCCTTAGGACTGCTCTAATTGCTACACACTTTACTCCCTGGCAGACCCGTTCATTCGAACACCATCTCAACTTCTCCGGGAAGCATTCAGCTACGCTGCAGTTATTGCGCGAAGATTATGCATACGCAACAATCAACTACAGTTTATTGTAAGGTACGCATTGCTACAGCGGAGTGAACTGGAGCAACATGAAGTGAACGAACTTGTCCAAGGGTTGACACGGCAGCAGGAAATACGAACCCGGAATCTCTCAACTGAGAGTCGGACGCTCTAACCGTAACGCCACGGCGCTCCACTACAATAAGAAGAAAAAATCCGAGCTGGTGTGATCACGTAACACGATTCATTGGCCTGGCAAAACCATCGCCCAAGGCAGTGTATGAGACCAGTCGAGAATGAAGGGATACGTTTACATAATTTTAATGAAACGCAAGTAACGGCAGGTTGTGTTTGAATGGATTATTGTTTGCCGCAGCACACCGTACGCATAGGCGTCGTATCGACCCGGACTCGACATTAATGCCAGGCAGCCCGGAGGGCGTTCCCGGCATACCGGCATCTATCCGGCATTCTACCCGGCAACCGAGGCCCGAAGGGCAGGGTCCATGTACGATTAAGTCTCGAGACCGTATAGTTCTGGAAAGCAGATCTCTTGTGGATGTCTTCAGATGGACATTATTTAACCCGTGTGCACCTGTAAAGAGCATTTCCCTAAATTAGTTTGGTATTGATTGGTTTTAGATCCAATATATAATTCCTACCCACATTTTTCTATTCCAAAAACGTTTATTCCGGCACTGCGGCGACAACGCTTTATTTGAAGTGCCCGGAACGTGTATGTTCGGAACAGTATGTTGGTAGGGGCGTAACCAAATCCCTTTATGATCTATATCAAAATACAGACCCGTATGCTGTGGTATTATGGGCGGAACATCACCGCAAAATATCTAATAACATCCCTCCCCCTCCCACCCCCACTGCCCAAGGTTCAACACTGCAGGACAGGATTCGAACCCGGGTTCTCTCGGTCGAGAGTCCGAAGCTCTATCCACTGCACCACTGCGCTCCACACACCGTGCGTGACTCGACCAGAGTTCTCCGCACACCGTACGTGACTCGACCACAGTTCTCCGCACACCGTACGTGACTCGACCAGAGTTCTCCGCACATCGTACGTGACTCGACCACAGTTCTCCGCACACCGTACGTGACTCGACCACAGTTCTATGCACACCGTCCGTGACTCTACCAGAGTTCGCCGCACACCGTACGTGACTCGACCAGAGTTCTCCGCACACCGTACGTGACTCGACCAGAGTTCTCCGTACACCGTACGTGACTCGACCAGAGTTCTCCGCACACCGTACGTGACTCGACCAGAGTTCTCCGCACGCCACGGGAGGAGCGCTGCAATTACTGGTACGGATTCGTCAAGTTCTATGATTTGTTTGTGAGTAATGCGGAACGGATGGACAGCGAGTGTCCTCACCAAGAGTGTGCCGCCAGAGGAGGAGTGAAGACGAACCCTGACACCGATCAAGTTGAGCTGCTTCAGGAGCACTATGTTTCCCGGAGCCATCTGGAGCTGCTCAAATAAGTGTTTTTGTATCGACTGAAATTATGACTAGAAGTGGCGAGTGTGCTCTAATCAATATCGCTATAGATCTACCGTTTCGAGAACTCCATACCGACATCGACTGCTATATCCTCAACAGCGAGGTGTTTTCATAGATATAAATAAAACACGCTAGTTCTATAGGGGAATGATTAATGATGTAACTCTATGGGTGTTTTAGAGTTATTGATGAATGACACGAGCCCCCCTCTCTCTTCCCGCCGTCACAGAGATAGCTTTTCCAAGTACTGGTCGTTCTATACGAGAGTGGTGTGTCTGCCAATCACGGCCAATTCCACAGAAAGGTCGTTTTTAGGGCTTGCTCGCATCAAGTCAAAATTCTTAATGACCATGGGTCAACTCCACCATCTCAACAAGAAAGCCATTGACTCCATTGACCTGGGAATTGTGGCTGTCGTATTATTGAGCTTCTTAATTCTCAAGTGCGTATATGTACTCACATCAGACTGGCATGGTGTACTCACCACATGGCGCATATGTTTCCTATACACAGAGGTGTCCACTAAAAACAGTAACACATATCTATTGTAGTAATTTTTTGGTTTATTTTGTATTTTGTATGATATGGGCCAGTAGTCATCAAACGTTTGATGGTAAACGCGGCCTGCTGTGTTTCGATGGCGCTAGAACGTAATATACTTAAATATCACTTAACATACAACCCTAAATGTTCTCTTGTTTCGGAAAAGCAGCGGCCCGACGGGGTGGATGCCGGAGGGTTGACCGGTGGTTTTACGACGCCTATGACCGTATGTGGCGGCAAGAGGCCGATTGTTCCCGAGCGCGCGAGAAAGTTTTGTCTTCCTGAGTACACAGTCTGTTGCGCGGGACCGCCAGCAGGTGAGCGTCAAAACAATACAGCCTGATTGGATTCAAACCCGCAATCGAAACAACGTTTTGGATAGCCAAGTATCGTAACCTCTTGGCCACGTAGGCTGCTGCACAAGAACGTTATGTTGGTTGTTGCAAAGAAAACAAGGCAACATACTGAATAATACTGATTTACAACAAAACATTATTCACAGTGGACTATATATTGTGTGTTAAACTGCAATATGTTCCAAGTACAAACATAACTGAAAAGACATTTACCCACAATGACCCACAATGGGCATAACAATACGTCATTAACATTACAGGGTTTGTACGGCAGACCTGAGAACCAGGTTTCTATGTGGATCAATGTTTTATTACTACTATTATTTCAAGCTGTAGCGCCATCTGCCGGACAGTGCGAGAATATCGACCTTCCGGTTCTTGTGTAGACATAGCGTTCGAAATATACGCTGACCCGTCACTGGCCACTTATTTTGCCGTCGGGTCAGTAACTTTTTTGAGTTACTGGTCCTTGCGACCGGCTACTTTTCTGGGGCAATTGCAACATTTAACAGCAACTGGTCAGCGAAAGCTAGATGCTATTTACAAAAAAAAACTTTTTACAAACATGCGTCTTACGTTCATCATTATCCAATATCCTTCATCGCGAAAAGCAGTGCGCACGAAACACACACGTAAATAGTGATTTTGTTACTCGAAAAAGCTCATGAAACGAGCGTACGGTAACCTACTCACATGACATGGCTGGTTATGACTGCATTGAAGAGAGCTGGTGCGAGGGGCATCTTTCACGCTATTAGAAAAGCTCTCGAAGTAGTAACGACTGACTCTGGATCTGAGCTGATGCCAAAGTCCGTACACTTGAAGACAGGTCTGATGATATCAGTCCCGTACATTGCCTTGAGGATTATCTGGAGATGGCCTATAAGAAGGCTACGAAGTAATTCAAGCTCTTCGGCCGAGTCAATGTTGCTGGGTACTTTCTACATCTACCGCAAAGTGCTTTGTACAGGATCACTCTTAAGGAGATTGCTGCCGCATCATTGCAGAAGGGTGACATCCGGATGACAACGCGCATAGGAGGCACCAGGTGGCTGTCTCATACATGTCTGGCCTTAGACAAGCTATGGAAGGGCTACTTAATCCTGCGGATATGGGGCCGGTTTCATGAAGCGTACTTAAAGTTATGCAATTAATTAGCGTTACGTGTTTGCGTAAACTCCTATGTTCGCTTATATTTAAACAAAGCACATAATTTACTAAGACAATCATCTTAGCGTTAAGAACGTTCTTAGGCGTTTCATGAAACCGGCCCCAGTAACTTTGCTGTCGGCCCAGTAACTTTTTTAAGTTGCTGGTCTGGCTGACCAGCACCTTTTTAAAGTGAAGGTCGAACGCTGGTAGACATACCCCCTGGGTTTCCATGCAAAAAGTTATTGCCTCAACGTACCAAACATGCAAGAAACAAATTAAGCAAACTTGTCATTTGCAAATGTATTATGGCCCAGTATCCCCCAAATATGCCACTGACGACATGAGACCATTGACGTATTAATTCATAACGCTGCAGTGTTTACAGATATACCCTCCCCCTCTATAGGACGCATTACGACAATATATGTCTTCGGTTTTCATCCAAAATAGGTAGGGAACTAATAACGATACTACATGTCGGACAACTAACCAATCAAGTAATGCGGATTAATAAGGATAGAAACATAATTTCAAGTTAACACAATACGCTTCGCAACCAAGAAAATGTGGCAAATCAGCTGAGTTACGTCTGTTCTTTATGATGATCACGGAGGTCCGTTTCACTAATATTCTTATGCCCGGTGTTGCTATCTAAAAACTACTGTTCTTCTTAGCAGTGATCGTGTGCTTAGTCGCAACTATCGGACGAGTCACCAGGACACTTTCGCGGGTGCGTCGCATAGAGTGATTCGGTGACGGCCTATTGCCTTTTGAAAAAGCTCCTCAAATTAAAAAAGCAGATTATTTTAGTGAAACTAATATATATATATATATATATATAATATATATATATATATATATATATATAGATGCCCTGGTGAGTTCATTATCTCAGTGAAACTGTCCGCGGAGGACCGTATGAAGCACTCACCCCGCCGATGCAGCCGACGTGCGACTGGTGGCCCGTTTCATCCCGGAGTCCGCCACAGAAACTGTTCTCTGCACTCTCTGTCTACAGTGTACCACACACAACACTGCAATGTCCACAAACACTGACCGTCTGCGTGTGATATTGTTTCGGCACTAAGCGATGATGTGACGTATTCAGACAGCCCGTCCGTCACACCGCAGACAACGGGTCGACCGGCGCGAGATCCAGCCACCTGTATGTACCTTGTCTCGTAATGCCTTTCAAGAGCAGAATAATTGATAACTTAAGTAGCGACTCTGCGTCGAGTACCTGTTTCAATTAAGCTAATCATAATACGCTTGGTGGTTTAATTTGGTGAGTTGCTTAGGTATTGTACACGCTTGACATGCCCAGCCCAACACAGCTGAGTTTTAATCAGGCGGGCCTCAATGCTGGTAGTGCATGCCTGTTCAAAGAATGCTAGCATTGGTTAATCGGTCTTGCCAGCAGACACCCAGAATAGCTCTGAGTGTGAGCTGTTGAAACTGTTCGAGAGCTCTGATGTGGCGACGATAAGCAACACATGTTCCACTGCCATGCCACAGTGTGTGCAGCACAACAGCACCGTGATCGCAGTGGATGTCGTAAGTCCATGTTCTGAGAAGACACGGCGTTTTAGTCTTCCATAAGCAGCACAGGCACACTTTATTCTGTACTGAATTTCCGCATCACTGTTTGTTGGACTGGACAAGTTGCTTCAAAAGTGCCTTCTATGATAATGTTTGGTAGTGGCGTTGTGGCTGATGATTATGTTGGTTGACGCAGAATGTTTGTTTGTGTTGCATTGGCTGAGAGTCCGAGAGCCTGTATGCGTCTACACGGGCGTCAAACGAGCTCTGGAGATCTTGTGCTGACAACTGCACAGTCGGCCGCTTACTAAGGAAGATCAACAATTCTTACTGTTTTCACTTTCGATTTAGCTTCGAGGCGGTTTAGCTTAACGCACCATCATCGGATGACTACTCCCATCGCTAGATCGATCTTTGCATATGATAAGAAGGCAGCCAGAAATATAGAAATTACGTATCCCTGTTTCACTCTAGTCATGATGTCAAACGGTTCTCGAATAAGCAGTTGTCAAGCCATAAACACAACATTATAGTTTGTAATGCATTCGTTAGGTAAATTAATGACCAACAATTAGAAGTTACAAATATTCGGTGTTGTAACAACAATACAATTCTGTTTCAGAAACCAAACAGTATTGATACGTTGCGACGTCTAACCTTACTGGCTCGGTGTGCTGACCATTAATTTTTACAAACGGTTACTTAATGGTATATTTGAGGTTGGATTTGACAACGAACTTTTATTTTACAAATGTCTGTCATGCGTTATACGTTTGTAGAAGTATACGTGGGAGTCGGCCATTTGTCTGCCTGCCTGCCTGCCTACCTGCCTGCCTGCCTGCCTGCCTGCCTGCCTGCCTGCCTGCCTTCCAGCCTGCCTGCCTGCCTGCCTGCCTGCCTGCCTGCCTGCCCGCCCGCCCGCCCGCCCGCCCGCCCGCCCGCCCGCCCGCCCGCCCGCCCGCCCGCCCGCCCGCTTGTCTGACTGTCTGTCTGTCTCTGTATCTATATATCTGTTTCTCTCTCTGTCAGCCGAATGAGTGCGACTCTTCATTCAACTATAGAGTGAAAAAAGTTAACTTTCTACTAGTCTACGAATGCGACTTTAACAATGTAGTATTAACCGTCCCGGTAGGTGGCGCCCGTAAACATGCTCACGATCGCAATAATGTTATGCTCATGCGGTGTTCTATTCTAAGTAGGCCTACTGGGTAAACGCGTACATACATACTTGAATTACCAGTGGCCTATGTCTACATCAACCCCTGGCCCGACAGACAGACAGGCAGGCAGACAGAAAGACAGACTGACCGACAGACCTATTGACAGACAGACAGACTGACCGACAGACCTATTGACAGACAGACAGACAGGCACAGACAGACACACACAGACACAAAAGGTGACACGTCTGACGATAGAGTGACGCCTGGCGTTGACAGGGTGAATGGATACAAGACGTCAGCACGACCAGTTCCTTTGGAGGCAGCGAGGACGTGACGGACTGGTCTCGAACTCTCGGGTCAGGTAGTACACACTACTCTTGCAATACATCCTACGCAACATACGGGAGTTCACTGAGACAGTTTTACTTCCACCCACTTGCTGTCCTCGTTGGATTTGATGGTGGGAATCAGGCGCGCGCCCTACATTTCAGAGCAATTTCATGAAATCACCACAATTAGCCGTCCATCCATCACTGTGCTCTTTGTTTATTCAATGAGGCGTTCAATACACACAAAGTCTCGAATCAATGACCTCAATCTTCCAAGTCCAAGTTAAGTCTAGAGTCATGTCTGGACGATTCGACTGAACAGGGCTGGAAGATACCTTGGTAGTGGGAGTGGAATCCTGTTGTAGTTCAAGTCGTATTTAAGTATGGCCTATTTGAGCCTCGTTACATTGCTCAAACCAACAGCGAATATGGAACAAAACGTTGCAGCGAGTGTTCTAGTGTTGGCAGAGAAACGCCCAACCTTCGGACACCCCTCACCGCACATAAATGGGTCTAATCTATACTGCCAATTACATACAGTGGCGCGGGAACGAAATTCTTATTGGGGGGGGCTACCGGAGCTTCAGCACTGCCGCCGCGCCGCCGCGCCGCCGCGCCGCCGCACATCTTCATATCTTCCTTTACCCTGTGGCTGGCTCGACTGTAACATCGGAAGACGAGGGGCTGTTGGAAATTTTCCGCCGCTGCGCAGCTGTAACTACAACTTATTCGCCGTCTCTGCTGTGAACTCATGACATCCGAAAACAGGGACGACAGTGCTGTTGACAATTGTATTTTTTACGTCGCGTCGCTGCTGTCAATTTATCTTCTCCAGCTTCTTTCCGCTGTCTCGGCTGAAATGAGGACACCCGAAGACGAGGGGGGGGGGGTGCTTTGGAAAACAATTTCGCCGTCGCGCCGCCTATTACTGCTGGGGGGGGGGGCAGAAAACCATATGTCTGCACAATTGCACACACCTATCACAGTCGACAAAATACACATCAATAGTCTCATAAAATTTACATTTCCACCCGCCATTGACGCTCGCCACAAAACAAACATTCACGCACACATTTAATGGGGGGCAGAACCATACGTCTGCCTCCCGGAGAAATTCCGGGGCAGCTGCCCCCTGCTGCCCCCCTTGCCCCCTGTTCCCGCACCTACGATTACATGCATAATTAAGTATTGTGTCACGCCAGCTGTACGTATGTCACGTTCGTGTCAGTTTGTAATCAGTCTAAATGCATAACTTATTACAATGCACCAACTACGATTACCGGATGGAAGAAAAAGCTCATGACAACCAACATTAGCTTTGAAGGTCGGACCTTCCACTATCTTACGTAACCACGCATTGGTGATTCACACGCATTACAATTGTCCTAAAATCAGCTTCCGTTATAAGATTGTGATCAGCAATATTCCTGAAGTAGGCCTGTAGCGTGGTTGATTTGGGGGTGCATTTTTCGACTTGCAACTGCAGGCTTCCAAAAACCCAACTTGACGCTCTCACAAACGTCCAACTGCACCCTCAACAAAAAAAACTCCAGCTGCACCACCCCTATAATCTCCAACAACACTCCTCTGGGGCTCCCCAAAACCCCAGACTATACCCCTTTGACGCTCCCAAAACATTGCAGTTCAGGTGCCCCTTATGGTATGTTCAAACGGAACTCTTTTCTATCTATCGGAACTACATCCTTCAGCAGGGTTGCGTACGCACCTATCGCAAACCAGTCTACGGATATGCTAATGTGTTCAGTGTTTAGAACTCGTTTGTCCTGAATTACGCCATGCAGCACAAAGTTGCCCTGAACAAACTTGTGCTGCATTGCGTTGTCCTAAACGGTATAGAATTGGCGGGAACATTGGCAGGTCTAGATCATTGAGAATTGGTGATGCATAAACGTTGAAAAGCGAGTGGAATTATTGATCGTTGTATATGTGCTAACAATTGTGCTTAAAGTTAGTCAGTTAAAGTATTTTAGAACACTTTAGTCTGGTGAGTGATAATAGGGTAACGTGCGCTTCGATAAGTTTGTAAACAAGATTTATCAAACCTGATTATGTGGTAGAATATATAGAAAATAAAGTAACAAATATAAAAGAACTTACATAAGATACTATCTGAGTAAGCCATAACCTGCTAGACACTTTAGTTAGCAATCACATATAAGACAGTTTAGTGTTAAGTAATTGATTGTATTTAAATTAGGTCACTACCGGTAACGTTAGAGTTGGCGACAGGGTAGATAGTCAGCTGTGTAATACAAATCTGGTGTAACATAAAGTGTGCTGTAGTACACACAGGAAACAGTCTTTCTAAAGACTATTTTAGTTTTAATGTCTTAATTCATACATTGGATAACTATAAACTGTAAAACTACACAAAACCATGGCGCCGTCAAACGACAAATAAAAGCTAGTCGACACCTGTCGTGTTCAAAATGCGACAATTGGGTAGAATTTTGTGAGAATTCAGGGAAGGAGGTGCAGATGGTTGGTTTTCACTTTGAGTGTCGAGGTTGTAAGAGGTTGGAGTGTTTACTGGCGGAAGTAGACGAGCTGAAGAAGTTGATTGTGATGATGACAGGAAAGGTTGAATTGGACAAGGTCCACTCACATGGTGAGACTAGAGAGATAAGTGAGAACAGAGACAAGGAGGCTGGTGGTAAAGAGAGGGAAGCCAAGGAGACTGTTGAAGAGGGGGGAACAGCATTGATAGGACAGAAGGAGACAGAAGGAAAAGGGACAAAGAAGAAGGTGACAGAAGGAAAAAGGACAAGGAAGAAGGTGACAGAAGGAAAAGGGACAAAGAAGAAGGTGACAGGAGGGAAAGTGACAACAGGGGGAAAGAAGACATGAGTAAAGGAGGGAGTGAAGGTGACAGGGGGAGATGACAGCAACGAGACAGACGGAAACCAATGAAGGAGCTACTCTGAGGCAGTGTTAGAAGGGATGAGTAAAAAAGCGAGACCGTTCGTATATGACTCTTTAAAGAGAAAGACAGACAATACGTTTAGTGAAGGAGAAGACATTGATTGCTTACAAGGGGCCAAGATATAGCATATAACAGAAAGTGTAGAGAAAGTTATGGGTCCTGGGAAGGGAGGGACCATTCTAGTATATGTAGGGACATATAATTCAGAGAGGGAGGGGACAATCGGAATACTCCTGAAATACAGACAGTTAGTCAGGAAGTTAAATCAGACAAAGGTATAAAAGATTGTTCACTCAGGAATTTTTGTCAGTAATGGGAGGAAGGGAGCAACATATCGAAACTGCAAGAGGATGGCAATCAATGCACTAGTTGAGCAGATGTGTAATGAAGAGGGGGGTGGGATTCGTAGATTTATGGGGATACTTTGTTGGGAGGGAAGACATGTACATGAGAGATGGCCTCCATCTAAACGGAAAGAGGGCACCAGTTTTTTCAGAGAACCTGCTGCGATATGTTGACAGTGGGACAGGTTGCATTTATATAAACTAGATGCGCAGGGGGATTCACAAAGAAGCCCGAAATTGGAGGCACACATAAAGATAGCACAAATAAATCAGCAAAGAACAGCCCGGAAAACTGTTTTGAAGCTGGATATAAATGCGCTTGTTTAAATGCAAGGAGCATAGTAAAAAAGTGAATTAAAGATTATGGTCGAAGATATTGACCCTCACATAATAGGTATAACCGAATCGTGGGCCAACACCGATATATCAGATGCCGAATTGGGACTGACAGGCTATGTAATGTGGGAGGTGGAGTTATTCTATGCAGTAAAGAATTTATCCAGGCTAATGAAATAAAATTAGAAAGAGAAGCAGATTGCGAAGAAGCTGTTTGGTGTAACATAGTTACAGGAAACGTGACGTTGACGGTTGGGTTAGTTTATTGTACAAAGTACAAACATAAGCATAGAATAAAATGAAAAAGTATAAAGCGTTATAGGGGATGTAAGCAAACGGGATTGTATTATTATGGGGGATTTTAACCATGAACATATACAGTGGGAATCTGTACAGTGTACAGAGTGTGAGGACCACACATTTTTAGTTTTAATACAAGTTTCCTTTCTGAACATGTGCTAGAACCAACCAGGGAAGAATATGTGTTAGACATAGTTTTGTTATCAAAAAATTAGTTGACAATGTCAAGATATGTGAGCCACTGGGGAATAGTGATCACAACCAGATACATTTTAACATCATAATAAAATCAGAAAGGAATAATAAAAAGCAGTACAGAAATTTCCACAAAGGAAGATATAAGGACATAATGAAATGTTCAACAAAGATAGACTGGAATAACACACTTAAGAATAAGACAGCAACAGAATGCTTGAATATTTTAAGGAGTGAAATTGAGTGCATCGACGATAAGTTTGTTCCATTGAAAAAACAAGGGAAACGGTCCAGAAAGAAACACTTATCGAAAGAAGCCATTGGAAAAATTAAGTATAAACAAATGATGTGGAAGTCATATAGATGTACTGGAAATTATGAAGACTACAACAGCTATAAAGAAGCACTTAACCAAGCTACAGCTGAAATTAGAAATTCAAAGAGAAGCTATGAACAACAATTAGCTATTAATATAAAACATGACAGCAAGAGCTTTTATGCGTATGTTCGAAGCAAATAGAAAGTTCAGGATAAGGTCGGTCCTCTAGAAGATAGTGCGGGAAATATAATATCAGAGGGATTCTTAATGGCAGAAGACCTGAATGAGTATTTTAGTTCAGTGTTTACAAGGGAAGATATTAGTTCACTGCCAGTACAGGAGGCTAAGTTCAAGGATTATTAGGACAGTTAATTGTAACCCCGAAAATGGTTGGTAAGAAAATAAGGGCAATGAAGGATAAAAAATCACCTGGAGTGGATGGGATTCCACCCAAACTACTATTGGAAATTGTAGAACAAATTAGCATACCACTAGCAACAGTTTTTAAAGGGTTCGAGAAACAAGTCAGAGAACTAGACCAGTGAGTGTAACATCGGTGATTTGTAAATTATTAGAAAGACTAATTAAAGATCACATGGTGGATTTTCTTGTTAAACATAACTTGATAAACCCATCTCAACATAGGTTTCTAAAGGCGAGGTCATGCTTAATAAACATGTTATGTTTTAGATGACATCACTAAGAGGTTAGACGCG
Source organism: Paraescarpia echinospica (assembly GCA_020002185.1). NCBI lineage: Eukaryota > Metazoa > Annelida > Polychaeta > Sabellida > Siboglinidae > Paraescarpia > Paraescarpia echinospica. The sequence continues at coordinate 19,606 of CM034542.1, read as the reverse complement.
GGATCACCAGTAGATATTATCCACTTAGATTTTTCAGAAAGCTTTTGACTAAGTGTCAATCAAAGATTACTGCTTAAAATACAGGCCCATGGCATAGGGGATGGTATAATTAACTGGATAGAAAAATGGCTGATTGACAGCAGACAATGGGTAATAGTTGATGGGGAGGCTTCAAAATCGAAATCGGTTTTGAGCGGGATACCACAGGGATCAGTACTGGGACCTACATTATGTTCATAAGTAATCAACGATTTGGACGATGGTATAACAAGTAAGGTGTTGAAATTTGCGGATGATATAAAAGTGTTTAGAAGGGTTAAACGTGGTGGAGATAGACAGCATTTACAAGATGATGAAATGGTCTTAAAAATGGCAGATGGAAAGGAAATATAAATGCCTCCACACAGGACACGGGAACGAAAATGTACTATATACAATGGGGGTTCTGTACTAAGTACTACTGTAAAAGAAAAGGATGTAGGTTTAACCATTAGTCCTGACATGAAGGTTTCAGAGCAGTGCGGAATTGCAGCTTCAAAGAGAAATCAAATCCTTGGATTAATTAGGCGAAATATAGCGTATAACGAAAAAACTAACAATACCGCTGTACTAGACAATAAGTAGGCCTCATTTAGAATATTGTACACAAGCGTGGAGGCCATATCGCAAGAAAGACATATATATATATATATATATATATATATGCTAGAAAGAGTAGAGGAGAGCGTCTAAAATGATGCAAAAACGGAGAGATCTTAGTTACGAAATACGCCTAAAAGAATGTGGTTTGACAACACTAGAGACCAGGAGATAGACTGAGAGGAGATCAGATAGAAATCTTTAAAATATTGAATGGTTATGAAAATATTGATAGAAATAGTTTTTCTCAGTTAAGAAAGATAGAAGGACTAGAGGACATGAAGTTACATTAGTAAAGCAGCAGTGTAGATTAGATATAAGAAAGTTCTCATTCTCACAAAGGACTGTAAATGATTGGAACAGATTATCTGCCGATTATGTGGGTGCTAGTAGCGTGAATATGTTTAAAAATAAAATTGACATATACCTCAGAAGGGCGGGATACACGTAAATAAAAAGGTTGGACTTTCGATAAGCCAAAAGGCTTCCTTGTCCACCTGCCATATTGAGTTAATTCTCTGGGTGACAAGCTTGTGAAATCTTCTTAAATCTTGAATACAATATGTGTCGTTCGGAACTAGGTTGTTTTGTACTACGTTGTCCTGAAGTATATTGTCTTGAACTGTCTTGAATAAAAACAGTTTATGTTGTTTTGAAGTTCTTGAACTACGTTCGCCAACATTGTATTGGCATAAATTCCTTGAACACTTCGAAGCTAATCGACATTTGCCGCGATAGGTGCCGTGTTACTCGACTCCTGACCAGTGCAGCCAAATCTAACCTCATTGAAGACTTCAGGCTGATATAAAAAGTGTCATCTGCGTTAATATTACTGAACACCTCGTGCCGGTAAACGTCATCAACATACAGGCAACAACTGTATATTATACAAACAACACCACAACACTACGACGGCCTGGCTCCTACACACGACAACATTTTCCCTTCCCCGGGCAGAAGCCAGAAAGAAAGGTGTGATGGTAAACTCAATGTTGGGGTCACGAAGTTGCATTTATACCTGGATTTGTATTTAAGTACATTTTTCAGTACGTGGACTTGGGTTTTTGAAATTACAAGTATTTATAATTGTACATGATCAGTTGACTTTTCCACAATATAAAGTATTCAGTGGCGTAGTGCGGTTGTCGTTGCCCGGGTGCAAAACACAAAATGGCGCCCCCCCCTCCCCGACACATTTTACATGCTTCTTCTCAGAGCTAGCTAAACTGGTCGTGCTGCAGTGAAGTTTGACAAACGTATTCATTAACCTGTATTTGATGCTGTGTTCTATTTTATGAATTTCTCATACAATTGGACTACACCGATCCACGAAAGCAATTATGGTCTTCATTAAGCCAAGATGGCTGCCAAAATGACAACTATGACTTTTGTATTACTTGAACCAAAATTATTCCCCAAAAGTATATTTGTAAACGTGTATATGGAATTTTCACAAAATTACACAATGTAATTCACTAGTAGGGGCTAATATAGGCGGATAAGGGAACTGGGCCCGATCCTGACCCATGTAGGATGCAAGTGTACCTAGCCCTACACTCTACCATTTGCTGTCATATATGGGAAGCATAACATGTAATATCATCTACACGCAGATACCTATACTTAGGGTATAACTGAAACGCGGAACGGGGAAACATCGGATTCAGTTGATCGCATTTAATTGAGCAAAACATCGAAAAAGTGAGGAAATGTCCAAGCATTCGCCGATGCGGTTTTGGACCCTGCTTCAAACTGATAGTAAAGATTTCGTATTAAATGAGTTCCGGTGTCTGGAGGTGTGGGAGCAAGGAACGTGTTGCTGAAACTATTTACACTAGAAGGAACATATGCCTTCTGTTGATGATTTGTGGTGACAATATGCAGCCTCCAAAAAGTATTTTACTCTGAGAGTGAAAACATGTGATCACACGAGACCTTGCTGATCTGTTTTGTTGGGAGAACCTCATTTGAGCGCTAAATCAGCAAAGCACCCCATTAGTTTGTGAAGTCGAGTAAATGCGTGCTTTTTATTATACCTTCTGCCGTTCGTAGTTGACTGTGGTCATTGGTTTCATTGTTTGTGAGTCCACACCCGTGCTGCTCTGCCACTGTCTCGACTCTGTCTAACGTACTCCAAGCAAACACTATGTCAACGCTTTCCAGCTTAAATCCCCTTGCTCCCTCATCCTCCCCCGAGCCCCCTCATCCTCCCCTGAGTTCCCTCATCCTCCCCGGAGCTCCCTCATCCTCCCCGAGCTCCCTCATCGTCCACCGAGTTCCCTCATCCTCCCCCGAACTCCCTCATCCTCCCCCGAGCTCCCTCATCCTCCCCCGCGCTCCCTCATCCTCACCGAGCTCCCTCATCATCCCCCGCGCTCCCTCATCCTCACCGAGCTCCCTCATCATCCCCCGAGCTCCCTCATCGTCTCCCGAGCTCCCTCATCCTCCCCGAGCTCCCTCGTCGTCGCCCGAGCTCTCTCATCGTCCCCCGAGTTCGCCACGGTGCCCTGTTGATGTGAAACGCAATAAAAAGCATTTGTCGGGGCAATGCATCTAAAAGGTTAATACAAACAAATCTTTCGCAACAGCAATAAATACCATCTCGTGGAGATTCTGGTGAAATAAAAAAATTTTGCGACTGACATATTATTCAGGGCACATGTGATCGAAGTGAGTCGGAAGAATTGTCGTCTACTTACATTGCCTCCAGTTCTCGCAGTGGTTCTATGAGGTTGAACAGTCTGCTGCCTTTCTTCGAGTCGCCATCAGGACTGTAAAGATCAAACGCAAAATTAAAAAAGAAGAAATGTTATCAAACTATGAAGATGTAGAGTACGTATTGTACATACAATTACGGCGTCGCCGCATAATGCATGCATTCTGGTGTTTTACTCTTTATGGTGTGCGCATTCAGCGTGCATTTCGCCAGTGCTTGCAGCTATATCTACATAATGTAAGACAATCATGCCTCACATCAATACACAATGCCTTCGTTGTCACGCGGTGCCGCATGCTAAACAAACACATGATAGTCACTGAACCAAGCTAAACAATCTAAAAAGCAACAAATACAGTTAAATAAATGTCACGATCGCAAAAAAACCGCACACATGACTATTCCTGCTCGAGTTTATTTAGACATTAAATGCATCATGTCTACAATTGTGTTTACAATGACACACCGGCATTTGCTGGTGAAGGTCTGTAATAAATTTATCAAAAACAGAGCTATACATCTCAGAATGTTTATGAATACTATAAAGAGCAATCTGTTTTTTAACTATTTTAATAACGTGGCGTTACAATAATATAACAAAGAACTATAAAACTAATATTTTAAAGTCTAAACGAAATGAATCTTTCTATTCCACATCTGAATGAAATATAATCTAAAAATATATGTCCTGGTATTCAACTAATTTTTAACGTCCTCCGTCACCTTTTTCAAAGCCCCTTTTGGTCGCGTTTTTCTGTACATTTTCTGCAGTTTGTTGGCCGTATCTAAAATTACAATTGCGGAATTGAATATTTTTTATATCACCGTAAATATAATAATCTTACCTACAAATGTGTCGCTGGATGCACACAGGAATTTTGTTTACTTTTTGAGTCATTGTCGTTTGAACATTGCGAATGTTTAATTCTGCAATGTATACGCGGCAGCGGATATAATGCAACGTTGAGTATTCGCCACATCAAACAGCAATAACTCAAAAAGTTAACACAGTTCTTTATACATCCAGCGACAAACTTGTATATAAGAATACTGTCTTTACGGTGATATCAACAAATATTAAATTCCACGATTGCGGTTTCATGTACAGTTTGAAACAACAAGACGCACCGCCGCTCTCCATGCTAAAAGATAGGGCGCGCTCAGCGGCTTTGCCTGTGGTGACATCATCAACATCTAACGGGCTGTGACACGCAAATGGCCACGTTTGAGCGGGCTTAGTGACATGAGTTCGCATTGAACAGGCTTCACATTTGGCAAATTATTTGATAAGAGTATTAAGTTCATGTATGAGAAGTTTCAAAGACATTACAAATTTTCAGGTAACTTCGTCTTTAAGCGGGATTTATATATATATATATATATATATATATGTATATGTATTTTGCAAAGTATGTGGCCCTGGTCTGCGACGACACTTCTGACAGTGAACTACAATACTTAACTACAATTCTCAAACATAACGTCACGTTTCACACAATGTATCGTTAAGTTATTTATGTAAACTTGACCTTTGTAAATGTATGTATCTCAACTGCAGTTTCATGTGTTAATAACATATCTGTCAGATCTGGTTTTGGAAAACATTTGCTTTATGCTTGACACAACGTAACTAATTCTAAAGCTACTTCCACAACTGCGTGGTTTAGCCTATCGCCAATCCGGTTCTCTGATGTCCAAATATAATATTATAGTGTATAATTGCTTACGTAATACTCGCATGTGAGACTGTACAATTAAAAACGTAGGTATGTATATTTTCTTAGATGGTTGATTGAGTTGACTTTGGCAGTGCCCTCAGCTATTTGCTGTTTATTATGATGGTGGAATTAATCCGCAGGATAATCACCAGGAAAGGTATTCTGGAGAGAGAGAGAGATAGATGGAGAGAGAGGGAGAGAGAGAAGGAGAGAGATTGGGACAGAGAGAGAGAGATGGAGAGAGAGGAGCTAGAGATGGAGAGAGAGGGAGAGAGAGAGAGGGAGAGAGAGGGAGAGAGAGAGAGGGAGAGAGAGAGGGAGAGAGAGAGAGAGAGAGAGGGGGGGAGAGAGGGAGAGAGAGAGGGAGAGAGAGGGGGAGAGAGAGAGGGGGAGAGAGAGAGGGGGGGAGAGAGAGAGGGAGAGAGAGAGGGGGGAGAGGGGGAGAGAGAGGGAGAGAGAGAGGGAGAGAGAGGGAGAGAGAGGGAGAGAGAGAGGAGTTAGAGATGGAGAGAGAGAGAGAGAGAGGGCTGCTGAAAGGACGCAGTGTTGGGCACTGATGGAAAGACATGTGAAACAATGCAGACAAAGGTAGAGGTAAAACCCTCAACCATGTACAAAAGGGAACTTGGATGACGAACAAGATATGGCATCTTGCCAAATCCATTTGCCGGGCCGACGTGAAGCCTTCAGGCTTCAACCAACTCACAAACCTAACATTTTCGGTGCCGTGGTTTTGAGAGCAAGAGAAGTGAACAACATCAACACAGAAACACGGCCTGGTCGTATCGCGCCTTCACATGAAGATTCCAACTCCAAGAATCAGTTTAATTGATTCTGGGTGCAGAATTAAATACGTTAATAGCCAAATCTACATATAAAAAGTCGCAGGAACGAGCTGACATATTTTGGTGGATACTACGTAGGTTTGTCTTTTCACATAATGAAAAAAAATTAAATGAGAGGAACAAGCAACTGAAGTGAGGAACAGCTCTAGTTAAACTGGAAGCAACACAGGAATAGAACTTCGTCCGTATAGATACCTACGTTTTTCTGTTCGGGGCAATGACGTTCTGTAGAACGATCGAGCTGAACTTCTTCATCGTGGGTGGACGTCTGATGGACGAATGAAGGGCGAGTGATGGGCGTATCTGTGTCCTTCAAGTTCGCCCGTCAGCGACTTGGTATATTTCCTGGTGTTGTTCGCCTTACTAGACGACCATAGACCATAATAATGTGATTAAAGATTTGTTCACTATTACACGAATAAAGAAACGCTATTGGTGTAATATGTGACATTTTTTGCACTTTTGCATCGGATAATTTGGAAGAGTTAATAACTGATGAACTGACGCATTAGAGCTTTCACTTGATGAGAATAAATAAACGCTAGTCGCTCGCGTAGCAACACAGTGGCTATTTTGCAGAAAGCAACTGAATCCAAATTGAGGACTATTAAGTTTGAGTGGAAAACGAAGTAGACCGGTCTATACCGTTTTCACGAATTTCGCATACGAAATCGGTTAAGAAAATAGTTCATGTGCTGAGAAAGTTCAAGGAAAATACTTGGTTGACTTTTTCATCCAGCCCAAGGAACAATATAGTGGTCGCCTATGTAACATATCACGTGGTCTACAAAAATGCAATCCCATTCAATCAATAACTTCAGAGCGTGACGCTGCTACAATCAGTTGTTTCGCTCCGTGCGTCTTGTGTCAGTAAAATATATTTCGTTAATCAATCAGACATACGTGTTCATATTAAACTGGCGCGGTGCCTAAGCTCGTTTATATAAATACAAAAAAACCTGTTCATAGTTGACATCGTCGCGATTACGTAATGTGGCCGTTATGTCCAAATGACCGCTATGGACAGGTAATGGACAACGCAAACCAATCACTACTTTCAAAAGTATCCACTGTAGGCAGGTATTCGTTGTGGACAGGTGTCCGCTAACGCACACAAATTATGGTATGAGTAGTGAGTACAGAAAAGTACGTTATGTTCGTGTAACTAAAGTTTTATCGTATTTATTTAACAACGAATTAACAAAAGACGTTGGCGTCGGAACGTAATTAAATTGAGGGGACTGAGCCCGGAGCTACCGTTCAGCACTCCGCTGTCGCTGCCGGTTCGGTGTCAGATATGACATTGTAATACCGGGACTCTGAAATCAGTGATTGATTAATTAATTTTTTTTTCTCAAAATTTTGTAAATTACACTGCAATGGCAATCCCCATATTAAACAAACTCCATATTGGGGGCTAAATACCCGTCTCAACAGTTTGGGGCTGAGCCCCCAAGACCCCCGGTTCCAACTATGATAGGCATGACATGTCGAAGCGTCCCTACGCAGGATTGGCAATAACCTTTTCCAGTGTTTACAATAATTGTCTTTGTACTGGCGTACATAAAATAATACATAAAATAATACATAAAATAATACATAAAATAATACATAAAATAATACATAAAATAATACATAAAATAATACATAAAATAATACATAAAATAATACATAAAATAATACATAAAATAATACATAAAATAATACTTAAAATAATACATAAAATAATACATAAAATAATACATAAAATAATACATAAAATAATACATAAAATAATACATAAAATAATACATAAAATAATACATAAAATAATACATAAAAACAATCACGATGCAACAGATGACAAAGTGGACTAAACTCATAAAATCCAAACCACACTAGACTAGCGTAGACATATATATATATATATATATATATATTTATATACCGTGGTGCCATGGTTCAGTGGCTACAGCTTCGGACACTCAACCGAGAGAACCCGGGTTCGAATGCTGTGCGGCGGCCGGTGTCGAACCTTGGGCAAATTTCTTTCACTATAGTGGTGGGTATGTGTGTACGAAGAGTCTTCGCGCATTAATTGCAGCGTGGCTGGACGCTTCCCAGAAAGGTCGAGATGGTGTTCAATTGAACAGGTCTGCCAGGGAGTAAAGCGCTTTGAGCAGTCCCGAGGACAGGATACTGCGCTATATAAAAACTTACATTTATATAAACATACATGCACACACGGAAAGGCGGGGGATTTCCAACAAAACGTGACACAATACATGACAAAGTTGAGTAATCACACACGCAGATTCGTATACTTTGATTCCAATGCAAATGCACGAGCACTCACCTGTTCGTCCTCTGGTGGTGTGTGAAAACCGATGTCTCCGTACCTCGATCGACGGGGGCTGCACACGCGACCTCGCCAGGGGCAGGTATGTTGATGTTCGCTGCTGTCTGGCGCTCTTACTACGGGCGTATTAAGCTATAAAAGAAGAACCAAAGTGCAACGCCGTTCTTATTATAAAGAGATAATCTGTGGGCGGTAGGGCTGGGAATGCCGGGCTAGTCAACCGTCACGCGCCGTGGCAGTACTTTGTTCGTGCTCAAAATCTGTAGGAGATATCTCACGAGTTGCGCGTCAGCATTCATCAACGAAGATTAACCTCGGCACACAATCTTTACGGGGGAATATTATCTAGGCCCGCACTACTCATTCAATACGTATTTGTTACAAAATGTTTTAAAGAACAATCATTATTTACCACAATCCGCACAGGTAATTAGCAACTATAGGGAGACATTCAAAAGAAAAACTCTTGGGTTACAATTTCGATAAGCGTGTTATCATTAAGGTCAGTTCTAATATGACCGTGTGAATACAGTGTGCGAATCGCATATAATATAGCCACGTATGGCCGAGCTGATGAGTTGGTGGCAAAGAATGTCTACAGGTGCAGACGCAATGTTATCAACGTCATCATTGTTTCCGTCGTGTATTTGATGGTGTGAAAATACAGGTTTATTGTTATTATTATTTTTATTACACGCGTGCGCGTGTGCGCGCGCGTATATGTGTGCGTGTATGTGTGTGTACGTGTGTGTGTACGTGTGTGTATGTGTGTGTATGCATGTGTATGTATGTGTATGCGTGTGTATGGTGTGTGTGTATGCGTGTGTGTGTGTGTGTGTGTGTGTATGTGTGTGTGTGCGCGCGTATGGTGTGTGTGTGTGTGTGTGTGAGAGAGAGAGAGAGAGAGAGAGAGAGAGAGAGAGAGAGAGAGAGAGAGAGAGAGACAATCAGACAGACAGACCGACAGACAGGCAGACAGACAGACAGACAGACAGACAGACAGACGGACAGACGGACAGACAGACAGACAGACAGACAGACAGACAGACAATCAACGAGTTGACAACATTTGTCACTGAGGCTACCAGTGGACCTCTGTTATCTATGGCTGAAAATCAACTTCAAGTCTTAATCAGCCACAATTATATTTATTCCACATGCATTCCCCGTGCATAGCAACGACGTCGTACTGTAGCCAAGCAATGCGCCTTTCCGGGTGTATGTCTAAAGCAGACATAACGACCGTTAATGGGTGTCACCATGAAACTATCCATGTTTGGTAAATATTCGTCAAAAAGGCACTGGTGTGTTATTTATGGCCAGTGCGTGTTGACAGTGATAACAGTACGCGTATTGACATGTCAATTGAAGAGGCACCACACGTTGCCCACGCACCTCGCTGGCTGGTCGCGAGCTTCGATGACGACATGTCGCCCACGCACCTCGCTGGCTGGTCGCGAGGTCAGATGACGACAACACGGCTGGGACGATCCCGTATACAATATCATTACAATCAACTGTCACAATTGGCGGATCCAGAAACCCACTTCACAGTCATAATAATGCGTGGGTTCACCGGCAAGCTTTTAATTACCAACAATGGTTACTTATATGCATTGTATTAGGGGTGGTCTCATAAGTAAAATAGTTAAATGTATTAGGTACTGGTTCAACCCCCCTCGCTCAATACGTGGTTTGGGATTTGCAATTTCACTCACTTTGCCGTAGTACTTCCAGTGCAAATTTGTTGGCCATTTCAGTGGGGCCAATGGAGCTTGGAGCACTGGGAATGTTTCTTCTCCCTTGAGTGCGGCTAGCTGGAGTTCTGGGCCTTGGAATGTTTTTTCTGTATCCTTTGAATGGGGCCCCTGGAGCTCTGGTCCACGGACTATTTCTCCGGCCGCACAATCGAAACCATGGGGCCGTAGGCAGGTGCCCTTGTTTCCCCTATAGTAATACGCTGACGGGCCAGGATCGTCGTGAATTTGCAACAAGGATTTGGCGTATATTGGCGTCATGCACCAGACCCTCAGTCATTTCATGTTGTAAAAGTTTACTTTTCGATACCGCCTGATAGGTTGGTGCGTAAATAACATTTAAGTCCAAGTGTACAACGATCACTCCCCCCGCCACCCCGGGGGCCGTGGAGGGCACCTTTAAGCAACAATCTTGAAACGGCCCTAACGTCTGAACCGTCAATCCTATATCAACGTGTCATGTCTCTATGGATTCGAAATTTGCAAAAAACCTAAAATCATGTAATTTTCACGACAACATTCCTAACTATTTCCACCCTTAACCAATCAATTAACTCTAAACATCGCCTAACCTAGACAAGAATTGCAAAAGAAATCCCGAACTCCTGCCAAACAAAAATAATTGATACTATATGGGAGAAACTAACCAATTGTGCATGTTTATTGCTATCATTCTAGAGCAATATCAACATTACGCCACCTGGCGGAGTATTCGTAAAACGGCCCTAATTTATGAACCGTTCATTCTACATCAACGTATGATGTCTCTAGAGATTCGAGATGAGGAGTAGCAACTATTAGTTCATGTATTTTGTGCGTAATAACAACCACATTGATATTATTTGCGAAAAACCATAACATCCTCTTATTCTAATGCTGAACTTGAACTTGCAACAAGGATTTGGCGTTTACGCACACTGGCACGGCGCTGCCAGGAAGTTGAGCACTGCACAGCTGCGGAATGACGTAGACCGGGATAGGCGTCATCAAATGGTGATGACGTCATTTTTCTCACTTGACAACCTGTTGTACGTAAGAGGCGCTCGAAGCTGATGTGGATCTGCGGCAGGACATGTTTCTTCATGTTCTTCGCCATTGTCTTCTTTTTCTTCTTATTATTAGTTTCATTAGTAGCAGTCAGGGGCGTACCCATGGGGTTTTTTGGTTGCCCGGAACCCCCCCAAAAATTCCTCACTATTGTATAATCCATATGGTACAGCAGGGGCGTACCCAGGAGGGGAGGGTTCGTTGCCCGGAAACCCCTCCAAATTTCTGCACTGCTGTATAATCAAAATTATGGCAATCTACGTGAGTACACAGAAGGGTGTCTGTAATATCCATAGGCGCGGGAACAGGGTTAGGTGTATATACTTGGTTTTGAACAGCACTGCCCCCCCCCGCGAGTTCACAGCCGAGACAGCGGAGAAGTTGAAGTTACAACGGCGAACAAATTTCAACATGTCACAGTCGAGCCAACAGAAACAGCTACAAGGTGAAGGAAGATATGCAACGGAGTGGCGGCGAAAATGTTTCAGTGGTGCTGCTAGCCCCCCACCAATATGAATTTCTTTCCCGCGCCACTGGTAATATCCGTTTAGAAACCTCCCGACATGTCAATCCTGCGTACGCCCCTGAACATGTAGGCCTACTATGAAGATTCTTGTGATGGAGTGACTCTAAAATGTCATCGATTTTCGCTCACTGCGTGCTTCACTCGTTGTCAGCGGCACCAAACTGAATGACTTGTGGTTCATCAGATCCACGCGAGACGAACACTTTGTAGGCTCTTGACGACCATTCAAAATGGCATGGCGATCCAATTTTGGGTCGACACCCAGGGTGTAAGAATAGTTTTTCTAGCCCATGTATTACACCGGTGTTAGACTGCATCGTCACAAATGTGCACAACCAAGTGTATGACGAATAAATGTGTAACAATACATCGAAATATCGATGCATCGCAATAGTAAATGTGACGATACTGTGTCATTATACCTACTCCTAATTACCATCTACTTACGCATGTCGTCAGGTGTTCTCCCTTTCTTCGTCTCGTTCTGCCTGGTCTCGCCTCTGTGGCTGTAGTATCTACCTCATCCAGTTTAACTTTTCCTTCTCTACACTTCGACCGCAAACTGTTGATGTAAAGCGCGGTGGCGTAGTGTTTAGAGCTTCACACTCAATATATTCTGTCTCTAGATCGTTCCCCTCGCTGTAGTATCTACCTCGTCCACTTTAACCTTTCCCTTTGTACACTTCGACCGCAAACTGTTGATGTAGAGCGCAGTGGCGTAGTGATTAGAGCTTCACACTCAAGATATTCTGTCTCTAGATCGTTCCCCTCGCTGTAGTATCTACCTCGTCCACTTTAACCTTTCCTTTTGTACACTTCGACCGCAAACTGCTGATGTAGAGCGCGGTGGCGTAGTGTTTAGAGCTTCACACTCAAGATATTCTGTCTCTAGATCGTTCCCCTCGCTGTATTATCTACCTCGTCCACTTTAACCTTTCCTTTTGTACACTTCGACCGCAAACTGTTGATGTAGAGCGCGGTGGCGTAGTGTTTAGAGCTTCACACTCAAGCTATTCTGTCTCTAGATCGTTCCCCTCGCTATAGTATCTACCTCGTCCACTTTAACCTTTCCTTCTGTACACTTCGACTGCAAACTGTTGATGTAGAGCGCGTTGGCGTAGTGTTTAGAGCTTCACACACAAGATATTCTGTCTCTAGATCGTTCCCCTCGCTGTAGTATCTACCTCGTCCACTTTAACCTTTCCTTCTGTACACTTCGACCGCAAACTATTGATGTAGAGCGCGTTGGCGTAGTGTTTAGAGCTTCACACTCAAGATATTCTGTCTCTAGATCGTTCCTCTCGCTGTAGTATCTACTTCGTCCACTTTAACCTTTCCTTTTGTACACTTCGACCGCAAACTGCTGATGTAGAGCGCGTTGGCGTAGTGTTTAGAGCATCACACTCAAGATATTCTGTCTCTAGATCGTTCCTTCTATAGTATCTACCTCGTCCACTTTAGCCTTTCCTTCTGTACACTTCGACCGCAAACTGTTGATATAGAGCGCAGTGGCGTAGTGTTTACAGCTTCAGACTTAAGATATGATGTATCTAGATCGTTCTTCTCGCTGCCATCTTGAAAGTACCTTACACAAGTTAATTCACTCCGCGTTCATTTAATTAACCCAGAAATATAAATGGGTACCTAGCTATACAAAGCGGTGGATATTTGTGTATGAATATTCCTCGCGTTCCTTTAATTAACCCAGCTATATAAATGGGTACCTCATATACAAAGCGGTGGATATTTGTGTATGAATATTCCTCGCGTTCTTTTAATTAACCCAGCTATATAAATGGGTACCTCATATACAAAGCGGTGGATATTTGTGTATGAATATTCCTCGCGTTCCTTTAATTAACTCAGCTATATAAATGGGTACCTCATATACAAAGCGGTGGATATTTGTGTATGAATATTCCTCGCGTTCTTTTAATTAACCCAGCTATATAAATGGGTACCTCATATACAAAGCGGTGGATATTTGTGTATGAATATTCCTCGCGTTCTTTTAATTAACCAGCTATATAAATGGGTACCTCATATACAAAGCGGTGGATATTTGTGTATGAATATTCCTCGCGTTCTTTTAATTAACCCAGCTATATAAATGGGTACCTCATATACAAAGCGGTGGATATTTGTGTATGAATATTCCTCGCGTTCTTTTAATTAACCCAGCTATATAAATGGGTACCTCGTATACAAAGCGGTGGATATTTGTGTATGAATATTCCTCGCGTTCTTTTAATTAACCCAGCTATATAAATGGGTACCTAACTATACAAAGCGGTGGATATTTGTGTATGAATATTCCTCGCGAATTAATTGCAGCGTGACCAAATGTTTCTCGGAGATTTTAAGATAATGTTCGAATAGAAATATCTGCCAAGGGTGAGGTATAAAGCACGTTGAACAGTCATAAGGACTGGATACTGGGCTATAGAAGAACACACGACTCCAGATCGTTGCTACGCCTTCTTACTTTCTCGATATCTTTGTATATTAAACCCGTATTGTCAACAGTAGTTTAGTGTTCTGAATCATTTGAATAACATATAATTGACAGCCACTGCAAAATGATAACAAACGATGACTTGTGTACGAAATGTTTTGGTCAGTTTCGTTTCCAGATGGTTGTGCCCGATTCACCTCGTCTTCGTCGCATTAACCAATTAGCGTGAGCGACGACTTCCTGTCGTTGTAGACCTATTTATGCATGACCACCACTTAGCATAATAGAATACATTCATTACTGCTTCTTGCTAGTCCAAGCCGTCGAATGCCGACACAACACGTAACAATATAATATACGTTGGGCACAGTGGTTGAGCGGTTAGAGTGCTGGACTGTCGTTAGGAGGAACCGGATATCAAACCCGACCTAGTGCCGCCGGGCTGTGGATCGGTACTGGTTCGGACGCTGTGTCGAAACTTTGGCAAATTCGTTCACATTACATTGATTGTGTCTTTCGGAAGACACACTGTAAGCCGTTGCACGGTCCCTTCTATACGGTATCTATGCCACGGGAAGCATCTCCTTCTTCACAATCTCACAGCCTCTGTCATCACTCAACTGCCTCTGTCATCACTCCACCGGCTGTCTTACCTCACCGTCTCTTTCACCACTGCACCGCCTCTATCATCACCCTAAAGCCTCTGTCATCACTCCACCGCCTATGTCACAACCACACCGCCACTTTCACCACTCCACCGCCTCTATCATCACCCCACCGCTTCTGTCATAACACCACCGCCTCTGTCACCACCCCGCCGCATCTGTCACCGTCCCACTGCTTCTGTCTTGACTCTACCGCCGCTTTGTCATCGCCTCTACGCCTGTCACCACACCACCGCCTCTGTCTTCACTCTGCCGCCTCTTTTTCATCGCCTCATCACACCTGTCACCATCTGTCACCACCACACGGCCACAGTCACCAACCCACCGCTTTTGTCACAACCTCACCGCCTCTGTCATTACTCTACCGGCTCTGA
Source organism: Paraescarpia echinospica (assembly GCA_020002185.1). Lineage (NCBI taxonomy): Eukaryota > Metazoa > Annelida > Polychaeta > Sabellida > Siboglinidae > Paraescarpia > Paraescarpia echinospica. Next base: position 4,526 of record CM034542.1, on the reverse strand, counting down.
CTTACCCCGCAATCTCTTTCACCACTCCACCGCCTCTGTCATCACCCCACCGCCTCTGTCATCACTCTACCAGCTCTTTCTTACCCCACCGTCTCTTCCACCACTCCACCGCATCTGTCATCACCCCACCTCCTCTTTCACCACTCCACCGACCCTATCATCAACACACCGCCTGTCATCACTCCACCGCCTCTGTCACAACCCCACCGCCACTTTCACCAATCCACCGCCTCTATCATCACCCCACCGCTTCTGTCATAATACCACCGCTTCTGTCACCACCGCACCGCCTTTGTCACAATCTCACAGCCTCTGTCATCACTCAACTGCCTCTGTCATCACTCCACCGGCTGTGTCTTAAACCACCGTCTCTTTCACCAATCCACCGCCTCTATCATCACCCCACCGCCTCTGTCATCGCCCCATCACCTATGTCACCACGCAACCGCCTCTGTCTTCACCCTATCGCCTCTGTCACCACCCCACCGCGTCTGTTACCGCCTCACTGCCTCTGTCTTCTCTCAACTGCCTATGTCATCACTCCACCGTTTGTGTCTTAAACCACCGTCTCTTTCACCACTCCACCGCCTCTATCATCACCCCACCGCCTCTGTCATCACCCCATCACCTCTGTCACCACGCCACCGCCTCTGTCTTCACCCTACCGCCTCTGTCACCACCCCACAGCGTCTGTCACCGCCTCACTGCCTCTGTCTTCACTCTATCCCCTCTTTGTCATCGTCTCACACCACGCCTGTCACCACGGCACTGCCTCTGTCACGACCCCACCGCCTTTATCACAACCACACCGCCTCTGTCATCACCCTACCGCCTCTGTCACCACCCCACCGCCTCTGTCATCACCCTACCGCCTCTGTCACCACCCCACCGCCTCTGTCTTCACCCTATCGCCTCTGTCACCACCCCACCGCTCTGTCACCGCCTCACTGCTTCTGTCTTCACTCTACCGTCTCTTTGTGATCGCCTCACTGATTACAATAACGGCATCGTTGTTCTGTTGAGTGTAAGGTACCTCACAGAACACTTGTTTATTGTTTATATATATATATTTTTTATTTTCGAGTATATATATATATATATATATACTCGAAAATAAGTTATCGGTTCAAACACGTACAATCGTAATTTAGCGCACCGTTAGTCGTCCGTAATGAAACAAATGGCTGTGGAGTTGTAAGTATCAAAGCCTGCTTCTAGAGAATTCAACAAAATAAACGTCGATGAAGTACTAACAACGTTACAGGAGTTGCTCAAAGCTTCCCTATCATCGTGGGGCCAACCTTCCCTTACATCATTTTGATCTTCTGATATTTGTTCACAGTGGGGAGCGGTGTTCATCTCACATTGCCTGTGTCTTTCGGAAGAGGCACTAAAAGCTGTTGGTCCCTTCCATCTGGTGTCTGTGCTAGGGGAAGTAAAAGACCGCACACAGGGGTGGTGATCTTTATCTCTAACCCACTGGATACTGCTCCTAGCGGCCGGAGTTGCTTCCCAGTCACACATGTGAGAGACGCCGAGGACGCAGTGTAGGCAGTGCATACATTGAACCCACTGGTTCCTATATAATGAACTCACTGTGGCGCCCTGTGGATGAGAGTGGTTCATTACTCAATACAGTATAGGTTTTCACAGGTTGTTGAAAGACCGTGTAGAATAGAACAACATATCGTAAACACGTATGTATATCACTATCTCTTGTGAGCTGGGTTATGCGAGAGCATAGTAATGTTTATTTTTTATATAATTATTTAAAACGTCACGCCAATTGTGTCTACAGTTTCCAGTATAGGTTTAAATAAAATATTCATGCAATTCGGTGATGTTATAAAATGCGGCTGAAGTTGTTGAATGGAATCAGTGTATGTGCACAACCTGTTGTGTTTGGATTCTGAACACAGGCAGGATTTGAACCTGCTACACACGACACTGGGACATCTTTGCCATAAACTGCACAACTCAACAAGATGGCTAGACAAACAACTGATACAAAGTATTTGGGTCAGGCCACGGAAAATGTTCCCATTTAAAATTCACCACCTTCTTCTTGTCTCGTTGTCATTATTTTAAGACATATTACTATATACTTCTAATTTCAGGCTAACTGTAACCTCAGAAACACAGATATATTTTCAATATTATAATTGGTTATCTTTAAATGGCATATATCTGTGGATGTTCAGACATCCTGTCCCTGATTTAATGCAAATTTCGTGACGGACATCATGTTCAGATTTCTCTCAGCTTAGCCATATTAAACTAAAAATTGACTTTACTACCTCTATAGATTTGTATATCCCTAGTGTCTCACATGTAATGTGGTTTAATATTGATTCCATATGTTTATATTTAGTTGTACTGTACATGCAAGCATTGCATTATGTCTGTCACGTGCACAATTAGCCGTGATGTCCGTCACAAAAGCTGTTGTGATCACTTCCATGTGCATATTTACATAAATCTTCATACTTAGTGAGTGTACATTATCATTGCATGAGTTTGTTAGCATCATAACGTACCGACATTATCAGTTCAGCTCAATGGTGCGTAGATATATGAAGTGTGAAACAAAGGGTTTTTCTAATCCTTGTGGTAAATATGATTTTATTATTAATGTGTGGTAGATGCACATGATTTGAAAATGTTTACATAAGTTGCACAGTGTCTACAATTTTCGTCTACAAAGACCCACATGTGCATCACAATTGTAGGTATTCATAGATGTTTTAGCATCGGCTGATATTGTGACGGACGTTCACCTCATGTTAGACATATTGTTTAATTACGAACTAACTAATGAACATTTATCTCTTAGGCCATGATGAATTCATCTGCTTTCATTGTGATGACAAATAATTATATTGATAGTCACAACCGTTTTTGTTGAAAGTGAGTGACGGACATCATATCTACTGTGTTAATGATGATGTTTTTTTTTCAAATTGTTATTCTTATAACATATAACCCACAATATGCATATATATTCAATCAATTACTATGATTTTAAGAATACTACTTTATGTTTGATGTTTTATTATCAGTACTGGTATTAGAACACATTTTAATTTGTCACCACAATTTGGAATGGGAACATTTTCCGTGGCCTAGCCCATTTATTTTCCAACACAGACTGTAGCACCTAGCAATCAGTCAAAAATGTATTTTCTATTGTTATTAATACATTTATATCATCTGACAACAATGTCTAATACAATACATAGAAACAATGCGAACAAACATATAAACCCACTTTTCTATGGACTAGGCTGCCAACTGTTGTTTGAACATTTCTTCCGTGGAATCACGCTCAATCAAAATGGTTGTCCAACACTCACGTAGTGTATCTGTTTTGTTAAAAAAAATGGGACATTCAAAGACGTGCACATGTATCCTAGTAGTAACAGCCAAGTATGTAATGACCGTTACATGTTACACTGGCACATGTTGTATCCTAGTAGTAACAGCCAAGTATGTAATGACCGTTACATGTTACACTGGCACATGTTGTATCCTAGTAGTAACAGCCAAGTATGTAATGACCGTTACATGTTACACTGGCACATGTTGTATCCTAGTAGTAACAGCCAAGTATGTAATGACCGTTACATATTACACTGGCACATGTTGTATCCTTGTAGTAACAGCCAAGTATGTAATGACCTTTACATGTTACACTGGCACATGTTGTAGTATTTATCAATATGGAACATTATCTTTAGTTGTTCTGTTTTTCTTATATCAAATGACACCTTAAAATGGACGTATATGCGTCAGCGAATATACTCACACAAACATTATGCTATGCTTTTGTGTTGTGTGATTTCCTGGCTGACTGAACACTGTAGAATTTGGATGCTACTGCTTATGTTTCGCATCATATCTGGTCACAATGTAATCCGTACGAGGAAATACGTACATGAATGAGATCTGGTGACAATATGTCCACTTAAAATACTTGCATAATTATGATATGATATCAAAACATAAATTTTAATCTACATAGGAACATAGGAATGAAGTATACAATATTAGTTATAATTTATTTAAATTTATATTATGTGTAGCAAGTCCACAACTATCACATAAATTAATTATATTAATCCCGCTTTCAGAGATATAAAATATTGTTGTGTACAAACATTTTAATTGCAGCATTCATAATAATAATAATAAAACAAAACATGAATGGCACCAAGCAAGGCAAAATAGAGATCAGGAAATGGGAGACACTGGTGCCATACTGCTTATAGTACAGAACTAACGGTACTAAGTATAAGCTCGGGACACGCATCGGTGTCTTTCGAAGATTTGTCACAGCCTGATTCCTCACAGCTGACCAACTACGGGTTGGTAGCGACACCTCAAAGGAGAATTATATCGGCCCCTAAGCCCCGGCGTTCCAAACCGCTGTGGTCATCCATACCACGTAATATATAATCCTATTAATGTTGGCGCACATCAAGTCACAACCAGTATAGACAATTTACCTGCTCTTAAATCCTGGCAGA
>CM034541.1:61394345-61422030 GCA_020002185.1 Paraescarpia echinospica | reverse complement strand
AAGATGATTAACCTGGTCGTGGATGTAATTTGTTTGCCTAAAATCTAAATCTGGGATTTGGGTATGTGTGTCTACGACTACGGGTCTTGCCTTTCCAAATTCCAGTCGGCAGTTTTTGAAAAGTCCCCGTTTCCCCACTTATTTGAACCGAAACATAAAAATGTGAGAATAGTATGTTCACAGATTGTTTTTAATGCTACAGCTACGATTGCCAGTAAACCTGGCTGGCATGTCATCATTCAATGTAAACATTTTATGTTTGTAGTACACAATACCATGTTGCCACGGAATTTTGCGATGCAAAAATTTTAGACACCAGCAGATCTGCACTCTAGTATACATTATCTATATATTAACACGCTAAAATTGGAGTCTTGTAAATGTATCTCCTTTGAGATACACTTACAAGTGGGTCACAATCGTGCAGTATAATGAGCAATTGCGTACACTAACCACATGGGTGGGTCACAATCGTGGCAGTGTTATGAGCTATTGCATCCACTAACCACATGGGTGGGTCAAAATCGTGGCAGTGTAATGAGCTGTTGCATCCACTAACCACACGGGTGGGTCACAGTCGTGCAGTGTAATGAGCTATTGCATCCACTAACCACATGGATGGGTCACAATCATTGCAGTGTAATGAGCTATTGCATCCACTAACCACATGGGTGGGTCACAATCATTGCAGTGTAATGAGCAATTGCATCCACTAACCACATGGGTGGGTCACAATCGTGGCAGTGTTATGAACTATTGCATCCACTAACCACACGGGTGGGTCACAATCGTGCAGTGTAATGAGCTATTGCATCCTCTAACCACATGGGTGGGTCACAATCGTGGCAGTGTAATGAGCTGTTGCATCCACTAACCACACGGGTGGGTCACAATCGTGCAGTGTAATGAGCTATTGCATCTACTAACCACATGGGTGGGTCACAATCATTGCAGTGTAATGAGCTATTGCATCCACTAACCACATGTGTGGGTCACAATCGTGGCAGTGTAATGAGCTGTTGCATCCACTAACCACACGGGTGGGTCACAATCGTGCAGTGTAATGAGCTATTGCATCCACTAACCACATGGGTGGGTCACAATCGTGGCAGTGTAATGAGCTTTCTAAAGACATTTGGCAATTCTGTATTGTGCGTGACATCTGGTTGAAAGCTGCACATTTACCAGGTCATTTAAATGAGGTAGCAGATGAAAAGTCACAGATTTTTATGATAATACGAGTGGAAATGGAATGTTCAGCTTTTTGAAAACATAGTGCATGCATTTGTGACACCTAACATTGACTTGTTTGCATCTAGACTGCACTATCAGTTGAAGTCTTACGTGTCTTGGATGCCAGATCCAGAAGCTTGCCATGTCGATGTGTTTGCACTTGATTGAACTGATCATGTATTTTATGCCTTCCCTCCCTTCAGCATTCGCGGCCAAGTTATCCAGAAGATAGAGGAGACGGAGCAACAGGGATACTGGTAGAGCCTGACTGGCCGACACAGGCATGGTACCCTTTGTTGAAGAAACTGTTGATCTCGGAACCAATCAGGCTCAAATGACAGAACAAATTAATGACCCTGCCATTCAGGGAGGGACCGCATCTGCTGGGGAAAAAGCTCCAGTTGATGGCCTGTTAATTGTGGGCTTTCGGAGAAAAGTACAAATATGATTTTATCGTCTTGGCGAGACTACGAAGAGGCAGTATTTGGTATATATCCAAAAATGGATAACATTCTGTATGCACAATAACATTGATGTGTTTATGAAAGATATGTCACACATTCTGAGTTTTTAAATGTGCTATACGACGAAGGTTTAACATACAGTGCTATTAATACAGCCATGAGTGCACTGTCGACATTCCTGGGTGTGACAGATATACATCAGATAGGATCACATCCATTATTCGTCAGATTCATGAAAGGTATTTCACAGAGTTGACCTGCTTTGGCCAGGTATCATTGTATTTGGGATGTGAAGGATGTTTTGAACATGTTTAGACAACAGCCTTTTGTGGAATACTTGTCTTTGTATGATTTAATATTACGTAGTGGCACACTGTTGGCATTAGTGTTGGCACAGAAAGGACAATCGATTCACATGCTCGCCAAAAATAACATGCAAGCCACTAGTGATCAGCACATTTTTCATTTGCATGCACAATTTCAACGAACTTTATCTTGCCTGCATTTAAGGATGACACCAGAATTTGTATTGTGCATACATTGTCTGTCTACTTAACTAGGACCAAACCGTTGCGAAGCAGTTCTCAGCTAGTCGTTAGCACGGTGCGACCACACAAGGCAGTCAGCAAAGACACTATTGTCAGGTGGATAAAGGTGACATTGCATTTGGTGGGAATTGATGTGGACATTTTTAAACCGCATAGTACACGAGCAGCAGCTGCATCTGCAGCACTCCGTCAGGGGGTTAAGGTTACAGATATTTTGAATGTGGCGGGATGGTCAAACGAGAAGACATTCGCAAAATTTAGTTTAAGTTCACCTTCACTACATGGTGCCTTCATTCGAGATCAACCGCGCATCAAAATCTCATTGGAAGCCTACCTCCAAGGTGATTGGATAAAATTTGAAGATTAAACGAGAACTTACCTGGAAGTTTGACCAGAATTTTGTCCACATTTCACCACCACGCCGCCTATTACTGGGGAGCAGAAAACAATATGTCTACGATCCAATAATACACACCTTTCACAGACAACACAAATACACATTAATCGACTGATAAAATTAGTATTTTGACACGCTCCACAAAAACAAACATTCACGCTCACATTTAATGGTGGGGACAGAACCACACGTCTGCCCCCCTGTTCCCGCATCTATGTCCTCACGACTTCTCAAAGCACTTTACACTTTAATTCTCTTCAATCGAACACCTTCTCGACTTCTCAATGAAGAATTTAGCCACGCTGCAGTTAATCCGCGAAGACTATTCACACACAAATATCCAACAGGTACTCATTTATACAAAGTTCGACACGGGACCACATATTTCGATCCCGTGTACTCTCGATTGAGAGTCCAAAGCTCTAGACACTGCGCCACCTCGCTACAAGACGAACCCCCCGAACCCCTTAATCGGGGTTGCTATACTGGGCAACAAACAAAAGGAGGTAGCACGTACGCACAAAATATTTTGAAAACTCATTCCCATTTGATGTTTTATCTTGTCTAATGCAGTAGTACATTCAGTATTCTCGAAACAAACGTGTCCCATCACAAAGTGATCGAAAAAAATTCACGCATATCACACCAAAACGGTATTTTCAAGTGCACTCTTAGCGCGGAAGGATCAGTAATGTGGTCTTACCCCAAATTAATGTCCTGCATGTTAGAAATCTTCACGAAGGTTAGACTGATATCAAGCTACACATATAACTAGATTAACCGCAAAGGGGAATGTATGTTACCCTTTCATCTCCGTCACGTAAGTTACAAGAAAATAGTACGTAAGTTATAGGTGTGAAAATTAATTCCCATTTGATGTTTTATCTTGTCTAATGCAGTAGTACATCCAGTATTCTCGAAAAAAACGTGTCCCATCACAAAGTGATCGAACAAAATTCATGCATATCACACGAAAACGGTATTTTCAAGTGCACTCTTTGCGCGGACGGATCAGCAATGTGGTCTTACCCCAAATTGATGTCCTGCATGTTACAAATCTTCACGAAGGCTAGACTGATATCAAGCTACACATATAACTAGATTAACCGCAAAGGGGAATGTATGTTACCCTTTCATCTCCGTCACGTAAGTTACAAGAACATAGTACGTAAGTTATAGGTGTGAAAACTCATTCCCATTTGATGTTTTATCTTGTCTAATGCAGTAGTACATTCAGTATTCTCGAAACAAACGTGTCCCATCACAAAGTGATCGAAAAAAATTAACGCATATCACACCAAAACGGTATTTTCAAGTGCACTCTTTGCGCGGACGGATCAGTAATGTGGTCTTACCCCAAATAGATATCCTGCATGTTACAAATCTTCACGAAGGTTAGACTGATATCAACCTACACATATAACTAGATTAACCGCTAAGGGGAATGTATGTTACCCTTTTATCTCCGTCACGTAAGTTACAAGAAAATAGTACGTAAGTTTTTGGTGTGAAAACTCATTCCCATTTGATGTTTTATCTTGTCTAATGCAGTAGTACATTCAGTATTCTCGAAACAAACGTGTCCCATCACAAAGTGATCGAAAAAAGTTCACGCATATCACACCAAAACGGTGTTTTCAAGTGCACTCTTTGCGCGGGCGGATCAGTAATGTGGTCTTACCCCAAATTGATGTCTTGCATGTTACAAATCTTCAAGAAGGTTAGACTGATATCAAGCTACACATATAACTAGATTAATCGCAAAGGGGAATGTATGTTACCCTTTCATCTCCGTCACGTAAGTTACACAAAAATAGTACGTAAGTTATAGGGGTGAAAACTCATTCCCATTTGATGTTTTATCTTGTCTAATGCAGTAGTACATCAGTATTCTCGAAACAAACGTGTCCCATCAGAAAGTGATCGAAAAAAATTCACGCATATCACACCAAAACGGTATTTTCAAGTGCACTCTTTGCGCGGACGGATCAGCAATGTGGTCTTACCCCAAATTGATGTCTTGCATGTTACAAATCTTCACGAAGGCTAGACTGATATCAAGCTACACATATAACTAGATTAACCGCAAAGGGGAATGTATGTTACCCTTTCATCTCCGTCACGTAAGTTACAAGAAAATAGTACGTAAGTTATAGGTGTGAAAACTCATTCCCATTTGATGTTTTATCTTGTCTAATGCAGTAGTACATTCAGTATTCTCGAAACAAACGTGTCCCATCACAAAGTGATCGAAAAAAATTCACGCATATCACACCAAAACGGTATTTTCAAGTGCACTCTTTGCGCGGACGGATCAGTAATGTGGTCTTACCCCAAATTGATGTCCTGCATGTTACAAATCTTCACGAAGGTTAGACTGATATCACGCTGCACATATAACTAGATTAACCGCAAAGGGGAATGTATGTTACCCTTTCATCTCCGTCACGTAAGTTACAAGAAAATGGTACGTAAGTTATAGGTGTGAAAACTCATTCCCATTTGATGTTTTATCTTGTCTAATGCAGTAGTACATCCAGTAATCTCGAAACATACTTGTACTATGTTATGTTTACTTGTACTATGTCATGTTTACTTGTACTACGTTATGTTTATTTGTACTATCTTACGTTTACTTGTCCTATGTTACGTTTACTTGTATTATGTTAAGTTTACTTGTACTATGTTAATATTTACTTGTACTATGTTGTGTTTACTTGTACTATGTTATGTTTGATTGTACTATGTTAAGTTAACTTGTACTATGTTACGTTTGCTTGTACTATGTTATTGTTTACTTGTGCTATGTTATGTTTAATTGTACTATGTTAATGTTTACTTTTATTATGTTATGTTTACTTGTACCATGTTATGTTTGCTTGTACTATGTAATGTTTACTTGTACTATGTTATGTTTGCTTGTACTATGTTAATGTTTACTTGTACCATGTTTTGTTTACTTATACTATGTTATGTTTACTTGTACTATGTTAATGTTTGTTTGTACTATGTTATGTTTACTTGTACTATGTTATGTTTACTTGTATTATGTTATGTGTACTTGTACTATGTTATGTTTACTTGTACTATGTTTGCTTGTAATATGTTAATGTTTACTTGTACTATGTTATGTTTGCTTGTACTATGTTAATGTTTACTTGTACTATGTTATGTTTACTTGTACTATGTAATGTTTACTTGTACTATGTTAATGTTTACTTGTACTATGTTATGTTTACTTGTACTATGTTATGTTTACTTGTACTATGTTAATGTTTACTTGTACTATGTTATGTTTACTTGTACTATGTAATGTTTACTTGTACTATGTTAATGTTTACTTGTACTATGTTATGTTTACTTGTACTATGTTATGTTTACTTGTACTCTGTTAATGTTTACTTGGACTATGTTATGTTTACTTGTACTATGTAATGTTTACTTGTACTATGTTAATGTTTACTTGTACTATGTTAAGTTTACTTGTACTATGTTAATATTTACCTGTACTATGTTATGTTTACTTGTACTATATTAATGTTTACTTGTACTATGTTATGTTTACTTTTATTATGTTATGTTTACTTGAACTATGTTATGTTTACTTGAACAATGTTATGTTATGTTTACTTGTACTATGCTATGTTTATTTGAACTATGTTATGTTTACTTGTACTATGTTATGTTTACTTGTACTATGTTATGTTTACTTGTACTTTGGTATGTTTTCTTGAACTATGTTATGTTTACTTGTACTATGCTATGTTTACTTGTACTATATTAAGTTTGCTTGTACTATGTTATGTTTACTTGTACTATGTTATGTTTAATTGTACTATGTTATGTTTGGTTTTGCTATGTTATGTTTACTTGTACTATGTTATGTTTACTTGTACTATGTTATGTTTGCTTGTACTACGTTACGTTTACTTGTACTATGTTATGTTTGTTTGTACTGTGTTATGTTTACTTGTACTATGTTATGTTTACTTGTACTATGTCATGTCTACTTGTACTACGTTATGTTTACTTGTACTATCTTACGTTTACTTGTCCTATGTTATGTTTACTTGTATTATGTTAAGTTTACTTGTACTATGTTAATATTTACTTGTACTATGTTATGTTTACTTGTACTATGTTATGTTTGCTTGTACTATGTTATGTTAACTTGTACTATGTTACGTTTGCTTGTACTATGTTATTGTTTGCTTGTACTATGTTACGTTTACTTGTACTATGTTATGTTTGCTTGTACTATGTTATGTTTACTTGTAATATGTTTTGTTTACTTGTACTATATTAATGTTTGTTTATACTATGTTATGTTTACTTGTACTATGTTATGTTTACTTGTATTATGTTATGTTTGCTTGTATTATGTTATGTTTACTTGTACTATGTTATGTTTACTTGTATTTTGTTTGAAATTTTGAACAAAAGGAATAGACGCCCAAATTCTCCAAATCGCTAGTGAGCTATGTAGTCAATCAAACCAAAGGGTTAAGTACGCTCACTGGCGCACCAAACCAAAGGGTTAAGATAGCTCAGTAGTGCATCAAACCAAAGTGTTATGTTAGTTAAATGGTGCATCAAACCAAAGGGTAAAGTTCGCTCACTGGTGCATCAAACCAAAATGTTAAGTTAGCTCAGTGGTTCGTCAAACCAAAGGGTTAAGATAGCTCAGTGGTTCATCAAACCAAAGGGTTAAGTTAGCTCAGTGGTGCAACAAACCAAAGGATTAAGTTAGCTCAGTGGTGCGTCAAACCAAAGGGTTAAGTTAGCTAAATGGTGCATCAAACGAAAGGGTTAATTTAGCTCAGTGGTGCATCAAACGAAAGGGTTAAGTTAGCTCAATGGTGCATCAAACCAAAGGGTTAAGTTAGCTCAGTGGTGCATCAAACCAAAGGTTTAAGTTAGCTTAGTGATGCATCAAACGAAAGGGTTATGTTAGCTCAGAGGTGCATCAAACGAATGGGTTAAGTTAGCTCAGTGGCTCTTCAAACGAAAGGGTTTAGTTAGCTCAGTGGTGCATCAAACCAAAGGGTTAAGTTCGCTCACTGGCGCCTCAAACCAAAGGGTTAAGTTAGCTCAGTGGTGCGTCAAACCAAAGGATTAAGTTAGCTCAGTGGTGCGTCAAACCAAAGGGTTAAGTTAGCTAAATGGTGCATCAAACCAAAGGGTTAATTTAGCTCAGTGGTGCATCAAACGAAAGGGTTAAGTTAGCTCAATGGTGCATCAAACCAAAGGTTTAAGTTAGCTTAGTGATGCATCAAACGAAAGGGTTAAGTTAGCTCAGTGGTGCATCAAACCAAAGGTTTAAGTTAGCTTAGTGATGCATCAAACGAAAGGGTTATGTTAGCTCAGAGGTGCATCAAACGAATGGATTAAGTTAGCTCAGTGGCTCTTCAAACGAAAGGGTTTAGTTAGCTCAGTGGTGCATCAAACCAAAGGGTTAAGTTCGCTCACTGGCGCCTCAAACCAAAGGGTTAAGTTAGCTCAGTGGTGCATCTAACCAAAGGGTTAAGTTAGCTGTGTGGTGTATCAAACCAAAGGGTTAAGTTAGCTCAGTGGCTCATCAATCTATACTGAAAGTCGTTAACACTAGGTGTGCTACGGAGAACGGATGGTAAAGAAATAATACAAGTCGCTCTTCAGGTGTCGACCAAGTGACACTATTTCACTCACAGAGAATGAGTTCCACATAGTTGGTGCGGCAAGCAAGTAAGGTTGATTCTGACGTATAACGCATATTCTAAGTTGTAACACAGTATATGTATTCCCTGCTTTACAGAAGCAGTGTACGACAAACTTTGCGATATATTTCAGATAGTACACGTCATCTTGCCACTGAGACTTGGCTACTGTTGCAGACGTCTGCAGACCCTCTTTCTCAACATCCGAGTTGAGTGCATCGACTCGGACGTGGTGGGAAGCGACCTACAGGAGCGCGCCTACGGCATATATGATGCATCTCTAGAGAAGCTTCCGGCCGTCAACACGACCTTGACGGGGTACTACCAGTCTTGGAAGTACTTCCAAGAGTACGCTGCCGATATACGAAAACAACTGATATTTCGTCCTCGATTCCTGACGCCAGCCACTGAATTCCTAAGCAGTATTCCCAGGAAGTCATGTGACCAGTGTGGTCCAATGACATTCGTCGGTATCCACGTACGTCGCGGCGATCGAGTGGGAATACGTCACTTCCGACGACTGTATAACGTAGCCAGCGAAAGATATTTGCAAAAAGCTATGGATTATTTCCGAGAGAGATTCAACGATGTACACTTCATTGTGTGTAGCGACTCGATGAGCTGGTGTGAGGAAACACTGAGTGGAGAGACAGACGTGACGTTCTCTCGCGCCTCCCACGCCGGCACCGACCTGGCTATACTGAGCCTGTGCAACCACACCGTGTTGACTGTCGGCACGTTCGGCTGGTGGGCCGCGTGGCTCGCCGGCGGAACTGCCGTCTACTTCCCCGACCATGTCAACGTCTCCACACAACTCTACACGCAACTCAATGTCGACGACTATTTCATTCCACGCTGGGTTCCAATCACGGGTTGACACGATTGTTGTCTTAATATATACTGTTTAACCATTGGGATAAAGCAATGGCGTATGTAGAATCTTCTTCCTCTCTGACTTTTCCCGTCATCTGGAGTCGTCGGTATGGCTGGTAATTTTCTTTCTCCATGTCGCCCTGTCCATCACCACATCTGCACTCAGACCCACGATTTCCATGTCTCTTCTGCATGTGTCTTTCCATCTGGTCTTCGGTCGTCCTCTCCTTCTTCTTCGGCGTATGTAGAATGTGCAAGACAAAAGAGTGGACCAAGCGCAGTCGTCCATTGTCTGACATTGTCTAGCGTCGCAACAGTTATGCAGGTACAACAACAAAGAGTTGCCAAAAGAGGCCGAGTGGCCCCCTTAATAAGCCACATTCAGAGTGCATGATTGCGTGCGTGTGTGCGTGAGTGCGAGTGTTCGTATTTTCGCGCGGGTATATGAGCGTCAGTATATGTGTGCGTACGTACGTGCGTCCATGGATTGTACACGTACACGTGCATCTACACAAACAAGACATATATAACGATTGTGTGATGTATTACATTACATTTCTAACTAAATCATTCCTGGTCTATTCGCTTGACTGCTCTTCGATTGTACACTTAGGTGTGAACTACGTGTCTCTTAAATGTGCACCAAGTAGTTACGTGTGCACTTAGATGAGCAAGAAATTATGATGTGTGCATTTAAATGTGCACCAAGTCGTTACGTATGCACTTAGATGTGCATCAAATGTTTATGTGTGCACTTAGATGTGCGTCATGTGGCTACGTGTGCACTTAGATGTGCACCGCGGTGTTACGTGTGCACCGCGTAGTTACGTGTGCACTTAGATGTGCATCAAATGGTTACATGTGCACACAGACGTGAATAAAGTGGTTACGTATGCACTTAGATGTGCACTAAGTGGTTACGTGTACACGTATAGGTGTGCACCACGTGGTTGTGGGTATATCTAGTAGTTACGTGTGCACTTAGACGCAGAAGCGTGTTACGTGTGCACTTAGACATAGAAGCATGTTACGTATGCACTTAGACGTGCAACAAGTGGCTATGTGTGTACTCAGTTTTGAGTTCATGTGTTTTGACATTTCCGATTCTTCTTTCTCTGTTAGAATCCAGAATCTGTTGGAAACTCATACAACCCTTTATTCAAAAGTTTATATAAAAGGGCAGCAGTTGCCACCGTTACACTATTTTAAACATTTGACGCCACGTGACGAATGCCTGATCATTATGTCTCCACTATAAAAAGTAACGAACAATAAATAATACATTTATGGATTTTTGCCAATAATTGATAAATCAGAGGTCAATGATCGAGGTAAGTGAGTGAACATGAGACGTGGCTACTGGACTTTGGCCCTGGGAGGAGATGCACTAACTATGTTCGTCTTACATATGTCTGGTAAATGTGTAGATGGATTTGTAGCAAAATGCTTTTGTTGTTGGATACACGTAACATCCAAATGCATAGTCGCCAACCAACTGATTCTGATGTTTGGACGAGCAGAAGTGATCAAATGTATATGTATATGTGTATAGCTACCTTCCTCGTGGTGTCCTCGATTCTCTTCACCTCTCGCAGGCCGAGCTGGTGGATGTCCTTTGGAGACGAGTCGACAGACAAGTGCCAGCGAAGACAGGCTTCGTAATATTCTGGACCGTTTGGAAGCGACCACACGCCGACATGGCGTCGTGTGGATGGCTTGTAGGCCTACACCTATAAGACGAACACAAGTCCAACGCGGCCATCTTGAAAACTTGTTTTGTCTGGTATCAAATGCATTCGATACAGTTGATCATGAGAAATTGTGTCAGAAACTCCAACGTCATGTTAATACATGGCATTATCTCTCTACCACTATCTCTCTACCATTATCTCTCTAACACTAGCTCCACGAAACAAACTATTACTAGTGGTGTCCCGCAAGGTTCCATACTGGGGATATTGCTTTTTCTATTATATCAATGATACTGCTGATGCAGTAAAAAAGTATGATCTAGGATAAAGATGTGATCTAGGATTAAAATAAAATAACTTATGTATAACATAATATATAAAATAACTGAGGTATACTCGAAAAGGTTAAAGCATATTTAGCCAAAATTATAAGGAATATTATTCAGATGTTTCATATACTAAGTCAAAATGCATGTTATGTATATGTACCTTGTGAAAAATAAAGTTTTATCATAGTTCGTCTCTTTCTTCATTCCATTCTGGGGGAGGGTGGTCGGGGCAAAATGAGAACAGAAAATGTGTGCACGTTTTCTTAAACAACCTTTAACTATGCTACATGCGAGATTGCAGCTCACCAACTTTCCTGCAAGGTTTCTACAACCACTGGAAATCGGCCTAAATAGCAGAGTATCGGGATAAAATTCTACATTATTTTTAATAACACATTAACTAATATATACAATCTTCACGAAACGGTCTCCAAAGGACTTCATGGCCTCTTGGCCCATTTTTAAGTTGTTGACGTTTGAAAATCCTCGGCGCTTAATTTTAAAGGGATTCTTTGTAAGCTAATGTGCATTCGAGGTGTACCGTATCAAAACGTATTAATTTCCCATAAGTACTTTCTCTGCTACTTATGTCTTGCATATTTATGCATAATTTGGGTGTTATCTGCGCAAAAAATGATAAACAGTTGTGTTTACGCGAATCAGTTTGAGCTTGCTGCCACGTGGATGATTAATTCTGCAGCCTGCGTATAATGAATATTCATGCACGCGCAGTGAACCACACGACGACCGTTGACGTCACACACATAGTTGACATGTTAGTTTCCGAGCCGAGGTGAGTTGATTTAAGCAATGGCATTGTAAATAAGCAATTTGTAGACATATGCATATTGACAGCTATTTTTATAAGTGTAGGAAGCGTATGCACTGTTTAGTTACCCTGCTTCCCAATACCGTCAGCCGAGTAACGTTTCGATTAAATAGAATTATAACGTCCACTGATGCGCACGGCTGCAGTCGGTGTCAGCTGCCGCTGGGACTGTCACCGAGTCTGTCGAGCCTCAACTACAATAACTAACATAGCCTTAGGCAAAGGTCTCGTCTTTCTAGTTAATAAAACTGCATTGTCCAAAATTTGACATGCAGTGAACGAAAATGCACGCTAAACTATCAGTACATGCAACCATAGCAAGATGATTAACCTGGTCGTGGATGTAATTTGTTTGCCTAAAATCTAAATCTGGGATTTGGGTATGTGTGTCTACGACTACGGGTCTTGCCTTTCCAAATTCCAGTCGGCAGTTTTTGAAAAGTCCCCGTTTCCCCACTTATTTGAACCGAAACATAAAAATGTGAGAATAGTATGTTCACAGATTGTTTTTAATGCTACAGCTACGATTGCCAGTAAACCTGGCTGGCATGTCATCATTCAATGTAAACATTTTAGGTTTGTAGTACACAATACCATGTTGCCACGGAATTTTGCGATGCAAAAATTTTAGACACCAGCAGATCTGCACTCTAGTATACATTATCTATATATTAACACGCTAAAATTGGAGTCTTGTAAATGTATCTCCTTTGAGATACACTTACAAGTGGGTCACAATCGTGCAGTATAATGAGCAATTGCGTACACTAACCACATGGGTGGGTCACAATCGTGGCAGTGTTATGAGCTATTGCATCCACTAACCACATGGGTGGGTCAAAATCGTGGCAGTGTAATGAGCTGTTGCATCCACTAACCACACGGGTGGGTCACAGTCGTGCAGTGTAATGAGCTATTGCATCCACTAACCACATGGATGGGTCACAATCATTGCAGTGTAATGAGCTATTGCATCCACTAACCACATGGGTGGGTCACAATCATTGCAGTGTAATGAGCAATTGCATCCACTAACCACATGGGTGGGTCACAATCGTGGCAGTGTTATGAACTATTGCATCCACTAACCACACGGGTGGGTCACAATCGTGCAGTGTAATGAGCTATTGCATCCTCTAACCACATGGGTGGGTCACAATCGTGGCAGTGTAATGAGCTGTTGCATCCACTAACCACACGGGTGGGTCACAATCGTGCAGTGTAATGAGCTATTGCATCCACTAACCACATGGGTGGGTCACAATCATTGCAGTGTAATGAGCTATTGCATCCACTAACCACATGTGTGGGTCACAATCGTGGCAGTGTAATGAGCTGTTGCATCCACTAACCACACGGGTGGGTCACAATCGTGCAGTGTAATGAGCTATTGCATCCACTAACCACATGGGTGGGTCACAATCGTGGCAGTGTAATGAGCTTTCTAAAGACATTTGGCAATTCTGTATTGTGCGTGACATCTGGTTGACAGCTGCACATTTACCAGGTCATTTAAATGAGGTAGCAGATGAAAAGTCACAGATTTTTATGATAAGACGAGTGGAAATGGAATGTTCAGCTTTTTGAAAACATAGTGCATGCATTTGTGACACCTAACATTGACTTGTTTGCATCTAGACTGCACTATCAGTTGAAGTCTTACGTGTCTTGGATGCCAGATCCAGAAGCTTGCCATGTCGATGTGTTTGCACTTGATTGAACTGATCATGTATTTTATGCCTTCCCTCCCTTCAGCATTCGCGGCCAAGTTATCCAGAAGATAGAGGAGACGGAGCAACAGGGATACTGGTAGAGCCTGACTGGCCGACACAGGCATGGTACCCTTTGTTGAAGAAACTGTTGATCTCGGAACCAATCAGGCTCAAATGACAGAACAAATTAATGACCCTGCCATTCAGGGAGGGACCGCATCTGCTGGGGAAAAAGCTCCAGTTGATGGCCTGTTAATTGTGGGCTTTCGGAGAAAAGTACAAATATGATTTTATCGTCTTGGCGAGACTACGAAGAGGCAGTATTTGGTATATATCCAAAAATGGATAACATTCTGTATGCACAATAACATTGATGTGTTTATGAAAGATATGTCACACATTCTGAGTTTTTAAATGTGCTATACGACGAAGGTTTAACATACAGTGCTATTAATACAGCCATGAGTGCACTGTCGACATTCCTGGGTGTGACAGATATACATCAGATAGGATCACATCCATTATTCGTCAGATTCATGAAAGGTATTTCACAGAGTTGACCTGCTTTGGCCAGGTATCATTGTATTTGGGATGTGAAGGATGTTTTGAACATGTTTAGACAACAGCCTTTTGTGGAATACTTGTCTTTGTATGATTTAATATTACGTAGTGGCACACTGTTGGCATTAGTGTTGGCACAGAAAGGACAATCGATTCACATGCTCGCCACAAATAACATGCAAGCCACTAGTGATCAGCACATTTTTCATTTGCATGCACAATTTCAACGAACTTTATCTTGCCTGCATTTAAGGATGACACCAGAATTTGTATTGTGCATACATTGTCTGTCTACTTAACTAGGACCAAACCGTTGCGAAGCAGTTCTCAGCTAGTCGTTAGCACGGTGCGACCACACAAGGCAGTCAGCAAAGACACTATTGTCAGGTGGATAAAGGTGACATTGCATTTGGTGGGAATTGATGTGGACATTTTTAAACCGCATAGTACACGAGCAGCAGCTGCATCTGCAGCACTCCGTCAGGGGGTTAAGGTTACAGATATTTTGAATGTGGCGGGATGGTCAAACGAGAAGACATTCGCAAAATTTAGTTTAAGTTCACCTTCACTACATGGTGCCTTCATTCGAGATCAACCGCGCATCAAAATCTCATTGGAAGCCTACCTCCAAGGTGATTGGATAACATTTGAAGATTAAACGAGAACTTACCTGGAAGTTTGACCAGAATTTTGTCCACATTTCACCACCACGCCGCCTATTACTGGGGAGCAGAAAACAATATGTCTACCATCCAATAATACACACCTTTCACAGACAACACAAATACACATTAATCGACTGATAAAATTAGTATTTTGACACGCTCCACAAAAACAAACATTCACGCTCACATTTAATGGTGGGGACAGAACCACACGTCTGCCCCCCTGTTCCCGCATCTATGTCCTCACGACTTCTCAAAGCACTTTACACTTTAATTCTCTTCAATCGAACACCTTCTCGACTTCTCAATGAAGAATTTAGCCACGCTGCAGTTAATCCGCGAAGACTATTCACACACAAATATCCAACAGGTACTCATTTATACAAAGTTCGACACGGGACCACATATTTCGATCCCGTGTACTCTCGATTGAGAGTCCAAAGCTCTAGACACTGCGCCACCTCGCTACAAGACGAACCCCCCGAACCCCTTAATCGGGGTTGCTATACTGGGCAACAAACAAAAGGAGGTAGCACGTACGCACAAAATATTTTGAAAACTCATTCCCATTTGATGTTTTATCTTGTCTAATGCAGTAGTACATTCAGTATTCTCGAAACAAACGTGACCCATCACAAAGTGATTGAAAAAAATTCACGCATATCACACCAAAACGGTATTTTCAAGTGCACTCTTAGCGCGGAAGGATCAGTAATGTGGTCTTACCCCAAATTAATGTCCTGCATGTTAGAAATCTTCACGAAGGTTAGACTGATATCAAGCTACACATACAACTAGATTAACCGCAAAGGGGAATGTATGTTACCCTTTCATCTCCGTCACGTAAGTTACAAAAAAATAGTACGTAAGTTATAGGTGTGAAAACTAATTCCCATTTGATGTTTTATCTTGTCTAATGCAGTAGTACATCCAGTATTCTCGAAAAAAAACGTGTCCCATCACAAAGTGATCGAACAAAATTCATGCATATCACACGAAAACGGTAATTTCAAGTGCACTCTTTGCGCGGACGGATCAGCAATGTGGTCTTACCCCAAATTGATGTCCTGCATGTTACAAAATCTTCAAGAAGGCTAGACTGATATCAAGCTACACATATAACTAAATTAACCGCAAAGGGGAATGTATGTTACCCTTTCCTCTCCGTCACGTAAGTTACAAGAAAATAGTACGTAAGTTATAGGTGTGAAAACTCATTCCCATTTGAAATTTTATCTTGTCTAATGCAGTAGTACATTCAGTATTCTCGAAACAAACGTGTCCCATCACAAAGTGATCGAAAAAAATTCACGCATATCACACCAAAACGGTATTTTCAAGTGCACTCTTTGCGCGGACGGATCAGTAATGTGGTCTTACCCCAAATTGATGTCCTGCATGTTACAAATCTTCACGAAGGCTAGACTGATATCAAGCTACACATATTACTAGATTAACCGCAAAGGGGAATGTATGTTACCCTTTCATCTCCGTCACGTAAGTTACAAGAAAATAGTACGTTAGTTATAGGTGTGAAAACTCATTCCCATTTGATGTTTTATCTTGTCTAATGCAGTAGTACATCCAGTATTCTCGAAACAAACGTGTCCCATCACAAAGTGATCGAAAAAAATTCACGCATATCACACCAAAACGGTATTTTCAAGTGCACTCTTTGCGCGGACGGATCAGCAATGTGGTCTTACCCCAAATTGATGTCTTGCATGTTACAAATCTTCACGAAGGCTAGACTGATATCAAGCTACACATATAACTAGATTAACCGCAAAGGGGAATGTATGTTACCCTTTCATCTCCGTCACGTAAGTTACAAGAAAATAGTACGTAAGTTATAGGTGTGAAAACTCATTCCCATTTGATGTTTTATCTTGTCTAATGCAGTAGTACATTCAGTATTCTCGAAACAAACGTGTCCCATCACAAAGTGATCGAAAAAAATTCACGCATATCACACCAAAACGGTATTTTCAAGTGCACTCTTTGCGCGGACGGATCAGCAATGTGGTCTTACCCCAAATTGATGTCTTGCATGTTAGAAATCTTCACGAAGGCTAGACTGATATCAAGCTTCACATATAACTAGATTAACCGCAAAGGGGAATGTATGTTACCCTTTCATCTCCGTCACGTAAGTTAAAAGAAAATAGTACGTAAGTTATAGGTGTGAAAACTCATTCCCATTTGATGTTTTATCTTGTCTAATGCAGTAGTACATCCAGTAATCTCGAAACATACTTGTACTATGTTATGTTTACTTGTACTATGTCATGTTTACTTGTACTACGTTATGTTTATTTGTACTATCTTACGTTTACTTGTCCTATGTTACGTTTACTTGTATTATGTTAAGTTTACTTGTACTATGTTAATATTTACTTGTACTATGTTGTGTTTACTTGTACTATGTTATGTTTGATTGTACTATGTTAAGTTAACTTGTACTATGTTACGTTTGCTTGTACTATGTTATTGTTTACTTGTGCTATGTTATGTTTAATTGTACTATGTTAATGTTTACTTTTATTATGTTATGTTTACTTGTACCATGTTATGTTTGCTTGTACTATGTAATGTTTACTTGTACTATGTTATGTTTGCTTGTACTATGTTAATGTTTACTTGTACCATGTTTTGTTTACTTATACTATGTTATGTTTACTTGTACTATGTTAATGTTTGTTTGTACTATGTTATGTTTACTTGTACTATGTTATGTTTACTTGTATTATGTTATGTGTACTTGTACTATGTTATGTTTACTTGTACTATGTTTGCTTGTAATATGTTAATGTTTACTTGTACTATGTTATGTTTGCTTGTACTATGTTAATGTTTACTTGTACTATGTTATGTTTACTTGTACTATGTAATGTTTACTTGTACTATGTTAATGTTTACTTGTACTATGTTATGTTTACTTGTATTATGTTATGTTTACTTGTACTATGTTATGTTTACTTGTACTATGTTATGTTTACTTGTACTCTGTTAATGTTTACTTGGACTATGTTATGTTTACTTGTACTATGTAATGTTTACTTGTACTATGTTAATGTTTACTTCTACTATGTTAAGTTTACTTGTACTATGTTAATATTTACCTGTACTATGTTATGTTTACTTGTACTATATTAATGTTTACTTGTACTATGTTATGTTTACTTTTATTATGTTATGTTTACTTGAACTATGTTATGTTTATTTGAACAATGTTATGTTATGTTTACTTGTACTATGCTATGTTTATTTGAACTATGTTATGTTTACTTGTACTATGTTATGTTTACTTGTACTATGTTATGTTTACTTGTACTTTGGTATGTTTTCTTGAACTATGTTATGTTTACTTGTACTATGCTATGTTTACTTGTACTATATTAAGTTTGCTTGTACTATGTTATGTTTACTTGTACTATGTTATGTTTAATTGTACTATGTTATGTTTGGTTTTGCTATGTTATGTTTACTTGTACTATGTTATGTTTACTTGTACTATGTTATGTTTGCTTGTACTACGTTACGTTTACTTGTACTATGTTATGTTTGTTTGTACTGTGTTATGTTTACTTGTACTATGTTATGTTTACTTGTACTATGTCATGTTTACTTGTACTACGTTATGTTTACTTGTACTATCTTACGTTTACTTGTCCTATGTTATGTTTACTTGTATTATGTTAAGTTTACTTGTACTATGTTAATATTTACTTGTACTATGTTATGTTTACTTGTACTATGTTATGTTTGCTTGTACTATGTTATGTTAACTTGTACTATGTTACGTTTGCTTGTACTATGTTATTGTTTGCTTGTACTATGTTACGTTTACTTGTACTATGTTATGTTTTCTTGTACTATGTTATGTTTACTTGTAATATGTTTTGTTTACTTGTACTATATTAATGTTTGTTTATACTATGTTATGTTTACTTGTACTATGTTATGTTTACTTGTATTATGTTATGTTTGCTTGTATTATGTTATGTTTACTTGTACTATGTTATGTTTACTTGTATTTTGTTTGAAATTTTGAACAAAAGGAATTGACGCCCAAATTCTCCAAATCGCTAGTGAGCTATGTAGTCAATCAAACCAAAGGGTTAAGTACGCTCACTGGCGCACCAAACCAAAGGGTTAAGATAGCTCAGTAGTGCATCAAACCAAAGTGTTTTGTTAGTTAAATGGTGCATCAAACCAAAGGGTAAAGTTCGCTCACTGGTGCATCAAACCAAAATGTTAAGTTAGCTCAGTGGTTCGTCAAACCAAAGGGTTAAGATAGCTCAGTGGTTCATCAAACCAAAGGGTTAAGTTAGCTCAGTGGTGCAACAAACCAAAGGATTAAGTTAGCTCAGTGGTGCGTCAAACCAAAGGGTTAAGTTAGCTAAATGGTGCATCAAACGAAAGGGTTAATTTAGCTCAGTGGTGCATCAAACGAAAGGGTTAAGTTAGCTCAATGGTGCATCAAACCAAAGGGTTAAGTTAGCTCAGTGGTGCATCAAACCAAAGGTTTAAGTTAGCTTAGTGATGCATCAAACGAAAGGGTTATGTTAGCTCAGAGGTGCATCAAACGAATGGGTTAAGTTAGCTCAGTGGCTCTTCAAACGAAAGGGTTTAGTTAGCTCAGTGGTGCATCAAACCAAAGGGTTAAGTTCGCTCACTGGCGCCTCAAACCAAAGGGTTAAGTTAGCTCAGTGGTGCGTCAAACCAAAGGATTAAGTTAGCTCAGTGGTGCGTCAAACCAAAGGGTTAAGTTAGCTCAGTGGCTCATCAATCTATACTGAAGGTCGTTAACACTAGGTGTGCTACGGAGAACGGATGGTAAAGAAATAATACAAGTCGCTCTTCAGGTGTCGACCAAGTGACACTATTTCACTCACAGAGAATGAGTTCCACATAGTTGGTGCGGCAAGCAAGTAAGGTTGATTCTGATGTATAACGCATATTCTAAGTTGTAACACAGTATATGTATTCCCTGCTTTACAGAAGCAGTGTACGACAAACTTTGCGATATATTTCAGATAGTACACGTCATCTTGCCACTGAGACTTGGCTACTGTTGCAGACGTCTGCAGACCCTCTTTCTCAACATCCGAGTTGAGTGCATCGACTCGGACGTGGTGGGAAGCGACCTACAAGAGCGCGCCTACGGCATATATGATGCATCTCTAGAGAAGCTTCCGGCCGTCAACACGACCTTGACGGGGTACTACCAGTCTTGGAAGTACTTCCAAGAGTACGCTGCCGATATACGAAAACAACTGATATTTCGTCCTCGATTCCTGACGCCAGCCACTGAATTCCTAAGCAGTATTCCCAGGAAGTCATGTGACCGGTGTGGTCCAATGACATTCGTCGGTGTCCACGTACGTCGCGGCGATCGAGTGGGAATACGTCACTTCCGACGACTGTATAACGTAGCCAGCGAAAGATATTTGCAAAAAGCTATGGATTATTTCCGAGAGAGATTCAACGATGTACACTTCATTGTGTGTAGCGACTCGATGAGCTGGTGTGAGGAAACACTGAGTGGAGAGACAGACGTGACGTTCTCTCGCGCCTCCCACGCCGGCACCGACCTGGCTATACTGAGCCTGTGCAACCACACCGTGTTGACTGTCGGCACGTTCGGCTGGTGGGCCGCGTGGCTCGCCGGCGGAACTGCCGTCTACTTCCCCGACCATGTCAACGTCTCCACACAACTCTACACGCAACTCAATGTCGACGACTATTTCATTCCACGCTGGGTTCCAATCACGGGTTGACACGATTGTTGTCTTAATATATACTGTTTAACCATTGGGATAAAGCAATGGCGTATGTAGAATCTTCTTCCTCTCTGACTTTTCCCGTCATCTGGAGTCGTCGGTATGGCTGGTAATTTTCTTTCTCCATGTCGCCCTGTCCACCACCACATCTGCACTCAGACTCACGATTTCCATGTCTCTTCTGCATGTGTCTTTCCATCTGGTCTTCGGTCGTCCTCTCCCTCTTCTTCGGCGTATGTAGAATGTGCAAGACAAAAGAGTGGACCAAGCGCAGTCGTCCATTGTCTGACATTGTCTAGCGTCGCAACAGTTATGCAGGTACAACAACAAAGAGTTGCCAAAAGAGGCCGAGTGGCCCCCTTAATAAGCCACATTCAGAGTGCATGATTGCGTGCGTGTGTGCGTGAGTGCGAGTGTTCGTATTTTCGCGCGGGTATATGAGCGTCAGTATATGTGTGCGTACGTACGTGCGTCCATGAATTGTACACGTACACGTGCATCTACACAAACAAGACATATATAACGATTGTGTGATGTATTACATTACATTTCTAACTAAATAATTCCTGGTCTATTCGCTTGACTGCTCTTCGATTGTACACTTAGGTGTGAACTACGTGTCTCTTAAATGTGCACCAAGTAGTTACGTGTGCACTTAGATGAGCAAGAAATTATGATGTGTGCATTTAAATGTGCACCAAGTCGTTACGTATGCACTTAGATGTGCATCAAATGTTTATGTGTGCACTTAGATGTGCGTCATGTGGCTACGTGTGCACTTAGATGTGCACCGCGGTGTTACGTGTGCACCGCGTAGTTACGTGTGCACTTAGATGTGCATCAAATGGTTACATGTGCACACAGACGTGAATAAAGTGGCTACGTATGCACTTAGATGTGCACTAAGTGGTTACGTGTACACGTATAGGTGTGCACCACGTGGTTGTGGGTATATCTAGTAGTTACGTGTGCACTTAGACGCAGAAGCGTGTTACGTGTGCACTTAGACATAGAAGCATGTTACGTATGCACTTAGACGTGCAACAAGTGGCTATGTGTGTACTCAGACCTGCACCAAGAGGTTATTTACCCTGCATACTCTAGTTTTGAGTTTATGTGTGTTGACATTTCCGATTCTTCTTTCTCTGTTAGAATCCAGAATCTGTTGGAAACTCATACAACCCTTTATTCAAAAGTTTATATAAAAGGGCAGCAGTTGCCACCATTACAATATTTTAAACATTTGACGCCACGTGACGAATGCCTGTTCATTATGTCTCCACTGTGAAAAGTAACGAACAATAAATAATACATTTATGGATTTTTGCCAACAATTGATAAATCAGAGGTCAATGGTCGAGGTAAGTGAGTGAACATGAGACGTGGCTACTGGACATTGGCCCTGGGAGGAGATGCACTAACTATGTTCGTCTTACATATGCCTGGTAAATGTGTAGATGGATTTGTAGCAAAATGCTTTTGTTGTTGGATACACGTAACATCCAAATGCATAGTCGCCAACCAACTGATTCTGATGTTTGGACGAGCAGAAGTGATCAAATGTATATGTATATGTGTATAGCTACCTTCCTCGTGGTATCTTCGATTCTCTTCACCTCTCGCAGGCCGAGCTGGTGGATGTCCTTTGGAGACGAGTCGATAGACAAGTGCCAGCGAAGACAGGCTTCGTAATATTCTGGACCGTTTGGAAGCGACCACACGCCGACATGGCGTCGTGTGGATGGCTTGTAGGCCTACACCTATAAGACGAACACAAGTCCAACGCGGCCATCTTGAAAACTTGTTTTGTCTGGTATCAAATGCATTCGATACAGTTGATCATGAGAAATTGTGTCAGAAACTCCAACGTCATGTTTATACATGGCATTATCTCTCTACCACTATCTCTCTACCATTATCTCTCTAACACTAGCTCCACGAAACAAACTATTACTAGTGGTGTCCCGCAAGGTTCCTTACTGGGGATATTGCTTTTTCTATTATATCAATGATACTGCTGATGCAGTAAAAAGTATGATCTAGGATAAAGATGTGATCTAGGATTAAAATAAAATAACTTATGTATAACATAATATATAAAATAACTGAGGTATACTCGAAAAGGTTAAAGCATATTTAGCCAAAATTATAAGGAATATTATTCAGATGTTTCATATACTAAGTCAAAATGCATGTTATGTATATGTACCTTGTGAAAAATAAAGTTTTATCATAGTTCGTCTCTTTCTTCATTCCATTCTGGGGGAGGGTGGTCGGGGCAAAATGAGAACAGAAAATGTGTGCACGTTTTCTTAAACAACCTTTAACTGTGCTACATGCGAGATTGCAGCTCACCAACTTTCCTGCAAGGTTTCTACAACCACTGGAAATCGGCCTAAATAGCAGAGTATCGGGATAAATTTCTACATTATTTTTAATAACACATTAACTAATATATACAATCTTCACGAAACGGTCTCCAAAGGACTTCATGGCCTCTTGGCCCATTTTTAAGTTGTTGACGTTTGAAAATCCTCGGCGCTTAATTTTAAAGGGATTCTTTGTAAGCTAATGTGCATTCGAGGTGTACCGTATCAAAACGTATTAATTTCCCATAAGTACTTTCTCTACTTATGTCTTGCATGTTTATGCATAATTTGGGTGTTATCTGCGCAAAAAAATCGATAAACAGTTGTGTTTACGCGAATCAGTTTGAGCTTGGTGCCACGTGGATGATTAATTCTGCAGCCTGCGTATAATGAATATTCATGCACGCGCAGTGAACCACACGACGACCGTTGACGTCACACACATAGTTGACATGTTAGTTTCCGAGCCGAGGTGAGTTGATTTAAGCAATGGCATTGTAAATAAGCAATTTGTAGACATATGCATATTGACAGCTATTTTTATAAGTGTAGGAAGCGTATGCACTGTTTAGTTACCCTGCTTCCCAATACCGTCAGCCGAGTAACGTTTCGATTAAATAGAATTATAACGTCCACTGATGCGCACAGCTGCAGTCGTTGTTAGCTGCCGCTGGGACTGTCACCGAGTCTGCCGAGCCTCAACTACAATAACTAACATAGCCTTAGGCAAAGGTCTCGTCTTTCTAGTTAATAAAACTGCATTGTCCAATATTTGACATGCAGTGAACGAAAATGCACGCTAAACTATCAGTACATGCAACCATAGCAAGATGATTAACCTGGTCGTGGATGTAATTTGTTTGCCTAAAATCTAAATCTGGGATTTGGGTATGTGTGTCTACGATTACGGGTCTTTCCTTTCCAAATTCCAGTCGGCAGTTTTTGAAAAGTCCCCGTTTCTCCACTTATTTGAACATAAACATAAAAATGTGAGAATAGTATGTTCACAGATTGTTTTTAATGCTACAGCTACGTTTGCCAGTAAACCTGGCTGGCATGTCATCATTCAATGTAAACATTTTAGGTTTGTAATACACAATACCATGTTGCCACGGAATTTTGCGATGCACAAATTTTAGACACCAGCAGATCTGCACTCTAGTATACATTATCTATATATTAACACGCTAAAATTGGAGTCTTGTAAATGTATCTCCTTTGAGATA
This sequence comes from Paraescarpia echinospica, assembly GCA_020002185.1. Classification (NCBI taxonomy): domain Eukaryota; kingdom Metazoa; phylum Annelida; class Polychaeta; order Sabellida; family Siboglinidae; genus Paraescarpia; species Paraescarpia echinospica. The sequence continues at coordinate 61,397,651 of CM034541.1, read as the reverse complement.
CACTTACAAGTGGGTCACAATCGTGCAGTGTAATGAGCTATTGCGTACACTAACCACATGGGTGGGTCACAAACGGGGCAATTTAATGAGCTATTGCATCTACTAACCACATGGGTGGGTCACAATCATTGCAGTGTAATGAGCAATTGCATCCACTAACCACATGGGTGGGTCACAATCGTGGCAGTGTTATGATATATTGCATCCACTAACCACACGGGTGGGTCACAATCGTGCAGTGTAATGAACTATTGCATCCGCTAACCACATGTGTGGGTCACAATCGTGGCAGTGTAATTATCTGTTGCATCCACTAACCACACGGGTGGGTCACAATCGTGCAGTGTAATGAGCTATTGCATCCACTAACCACATGGGCAGGTCACAATCGTTGCAGTGTAATGAGCTATTGCATCCGCTAACCACATGTGTGGGTCACAATCGTGGCAGTGTAATGAGCTGTTGCATCCACTAACCACACGGGTGGGTCACAATCGTGCAGTGTAATGAGCTATTGCATCCACTAACCACATGGGTGGGTCACAATCGTGACAGTGTAATGAGCCTTCTAAAGACATTTGGCAATTCCGTATTGTGCGTGACATCTGGTTGACAGCAGCACATTTACCAGGTCATTTAAATGTGGTAGCAGATGAAAAGTCACAGATTTTTATGATAAGACAGAGTGGAAATGGAATGTTCAGCTTTTTCAAAACATAGTGCAGGCATTTGTGACACCTAACATTGACTTGTATGCAGTATCAGTTGAAGTCTTACGTGTCTTGGACGCCAGATCCAGAAGCTTGCCATGTCGATGTGTTTGCACTTGATTGAACTAATCATGTATTTTATGCCTTCCCTCCCTTCAGCATTCTCGGCCAAGTTATCCAGAAGATAGAGGAGACGGAGCAACAGGGATATAGTAGAGCCTGACTGGCCGACACAGGCATGGTACCCTTTGTTGAAGAGACTGTTGATCTCGGAACCAATGAGGCTGAAATGACAGAACAAATTAATGACCCTGCCATTCAGGGAGGGACCGCATCTGCTGGGGAAAAAGCTCCAGTTGATAACATTCTGTATGCACAATAACTTTGATGTGTTTATGAAAGATATGTCACACATTGTGAGTTTTTAAATGTGCCATACGACGAAGGTTTAACATACAGTGCTATTAATATAGCCAGGAGTGCATTGTCGACATTCCTGGGTGTGACAGATATACATCAGTTAGGATCACATCCATTATTCGTCAGATTCATGAAAGGTATTTCACAGAGTTGACCTGCTTTGGCCAGGTATCATTGTATTTGGGATGTGAAGGATGTTTTGAACATGTTTAGACAACAGCCTTTTGTGGAATACTTGTCTTTGTATGATTTAATATTACGTAGTGGCACACTGTTGGCATTAGTGTTGGCACAGAGAGGACAATCGATTCACATGCTCGACACAAATAACATGCAAGCCAATAGTGATCAGCACATTTTTCATTTGCATGGACAATTTCAACGAACATTATCTTGCCTTCATTTAAGGATGGCACCAGAATTTGTATTGTGCATACATTGTCTGTCTACTTAACTAGGACCAAACCGTTGCGTAGCAGTTCTCAGCTATTCGTTAGCACGGTGCGACCACACAAGGCAGTCAGCAAAGTCACCATTGTCAGGTGGATAAAGGTGACATTGCATTTGGTGGGAATTGATGTGGACATTTTTAAACCGCATAGTACACGAGCAGCAGATGCATCTGCGGCACAACGTCAGGGGGTTAAGGTTACAGATATTTTGAATGTGGCGGGATGGTCAAACGAGAAGACATTCGCAAAATTTAGTTTAACTTCACCTTCACTAAATTGTGCCTCCATTCGAGATCAACCGCGCATCAAAATCTCATTGGAAGCCTACCTCCAAGGTGACTGGATACAATTTGAAGATTAAACGAGAACTTACCTGGAAGTTTGACCAGAATTGTGTCCACATTTCACCACCACGCCGCCTATTACTGGGGAGCAGAAAACAATATGTCTACCATCCAATAATACACACCTTTCACAGTCAACACAAATACACATTAATCGACTGATAAAATTGGTATTTTGACACGCTCCACAAAAACAAACATTCACGCTCACATTTAATGGTGGGGACAGAACCATATGTCTGCCCCCCTGTTCCCGCATCTATGTCCTCACGACTTCTCAAAGCGCTTTACAATTTAATTCTCTTCAATCGAACACCATCTCGACTTCTCAATGAAGAATTTAGCCACGCTGCAGTTAATCCGCGAAGACTATTCACACACAAATATCCAACAGGTACTCATTTATACAAAGTTCGACACGGGACCACAGAATTCGATCCCGTGTACTCTCGATTGAGAGTCCAATGCTCTAGACATTGCGCCACCTCGTTACAAGACGAACCCCCCGAACCCCATAATCGGGGTTGCTATACTAGGCAACAAACAAAAGGAGGTAGCACGTACGCACAAAATATTTTGAAAATTCATTCCCATTTGATGTTTTATCTTGTCTAATGCAGTAGTACATTCAGTATTCTCGAAAAAAACGTGACCCATCACAAAGTGATCGAAAACAATTCACGCATATCACACCAAAACGGTATTTTCAAGTGCACTCTTTGCGCGGACGGATCAGTAATGTGGTCCTACCCCAAATTGATGTCCTGCATGTTACAAATCTTCACGAAGATTAGACTGATATCAAGCTACACATATAACAAGATTAACCGCAAAGGGGAATGTATGTTACCCATTCATCTCCGTCACGTAAGTTACAAGAAAATAGTACGTAAGTTATAGGTGTGAAAACTCATTCCCATTTGAAGTTTTATCTTGTCTAAAGCAGTAGTACATCCAGTATTCTCGAAACAAACGTGTCCCATCACAAAGTGATCCAACAAAATTCACGCATATCACACCAAAACGGTATTTTTAAGTGCACTCTTTGCGCGGACGGATCAGTAATGTGGTCTTACCCCAAATTGATGTCCTGCATGTTACAAATCTTCACGAAGGCTAGACTGATATCAAGCTACACATACAACTAGATTAACCGGAAAGGGAAATGTATGTTACACATTCATCTCCGTCACGTAAGTTACAAGAAAATAGTACGTAAGTTATAGGTGTGAAAACTCATTTCCATTTGATGTTTTATCTTGTCTAATGCAGTAGTACATCCAGTATTCTCGAAACAAACGTGTCCCATCACAAAGTGATCGAACAAAATTCACGCATATCCCACCAAAACGGTATTTTCAAGTGCACTCTTTGCGCGGA